>OU744725.1:31907021-32487021 GCA_916613615.1 Steromphala cineraria | reverse complement strand
TTGTAAAATGTTGTTGAAAATCGGAGGAGAAATAGAAACGATTGTGAAAGACGAAATTGAGGCTGAGCTTGTCGTTCACGTTGCTGTTGATCTATTAGAGGAATTCCTCAAGGCAGGGCTTGAATTCCATGAGTTCCTTGCAGTGTCACCTTCACCAAGGAACGATAACTCTGTCAGTATTCTATGGGATAGTATGGCAGCTTCCACTCTTAAATGCAGCACCTCCTTTAGACTGGATAACAGACAAAACCCAAGTGATAGATTTGCATACGTTTTGATAACTGCTATGATTCAATCCTGTCACATTGACCCTGAAGCAGTTGGTGCTTTAGCAACTATTATCGGCAAATATCCAATACATCCCAGTGACGAGTACACCTATGGAAAAGTGTTTCGTGCATTGGTTGTTGCTGGTATAGAACCGACTCAGAGTTTCTTATCAGATATGCAACAGACGAGCAATTTTGTACCTGATTATTATGAACCGTACAGAAATTGGTACAGAGAGTTTAAATGTTGTCCACTGACCTTAAAACAATGCGCCAGAGTGACCATACGCAAGACAGTTCGTAAGAATATCGAACTGGCCTCCTCTGAACTTCTGATACCGTCTGGGTTGGTGGAATTTCTGTTGATGCGGGACCAAGACACACTTGCAGTTATAAATATTGATGATGTCGATTAAGGAAGTATGTATTTTTAGCTCATCAGGTCTGAAAGACCCGATGGGCTTATGGCATGGCATGGCGTCCGGCGTCCGTCCGTCCGTCCGTCCATCCGTCCGTCCATCCGTAAACTTTTCACATTTTCGACTTCTTCTCCAGAACCAATGACTCTAGAGAGCTCAAATTTGATGTGGAGACTCCTTGGCAATTGGGGATTCTAAATTGTAGATTTCATGACCTCATGACCCCAAATGGGGTCACAAGGGTCAAAACCTTAAAAACCTATTTTCATCTTCTTCTCCAGTTCCAAAAGGTCTAGAGAGCTGAAAAGTTGTGTGTAGACTCCTTGGCCAATGAAGATTCTAAATTGTAGATTTCATGACCTCATGACCCCAATTGGTGTCACAGGGGTCAAAGCCTTAAAAACCTATTTTCATCTTCTTCTCCAGTTCCAAAAGGTCTAGAGAGCTGAAAAGTTGTGTGTAGACTCCTTGGCCAATGAGGATTCTAAATTGTAGATTTCATGACCTCATGACCCCAAATGGGGTCACAAGGGTCAAAACCTTAAAAACCTATTTTCATCTTCTTCTCCAGTTCCAAAAGTTCTAGAGAGCTAAAAAAATGTGTGTAGACTCCTTGGCCAATGAAGATTCTAAATTGTAGATTTCATGACCTCATGACCCCAATTAGGGTCACAGGGCTCAAAACCTTAAAAACCTATTTTCATCTTCTTCTTCAGTTCCAAAAGGTCTAGAGAGCTAAGAGTTGTGTGAAGACTCCTTGGCAAATGGGGATTCTAAATTGTAGATTTCATGACCTCGTGACCCCAATTGGGGTCACAGGGGTCAAAACCTTAAAAACCTATTTTCATCTTCTTCTCCAGTTCCAAAAGTTCTAGAGAGCTAAAAAAATGTGTGTAGACTCCTTGGCCAATGAAGATTCTAAATTGTAGATTTCATGACCTCATGACCCCAATTGGGGTCACAGGGCTCAAAACCTTAAAAACCTATTTTCATCTTCTTCTCCAGTTCCAAAAGGTCTAGAGAGCTGAAAAGTTGTGTGTAGACTCCTTGGCCAATGAGGATTCTAAATTTTAGGTTTGGTTACCCCTTGACCCCAATTGGGGTCAAAGGGGTCAAAGCCTTAAAAACCTATTTTCATCTTCTTCTCCAGTTCCAAAAGGTCTAGAGAGCTGAAAAGTTGTGTGTAGACTCCTTGGCCAATGAGGATTCTAAATTGTAGATTTCATGACCTCATGACCCCAAATGGGGTCACAAGGGTCAAAACCTTAAAAACCTATTTTCATCTTCTTCTCCAGTTCCAAAAGTTCTAGAGAGCTAAAAAAATGTGTGTAGACTCCTTGGCCAATGAAGATTCTAAATTGTAGATTTCATGACCTCATGACCCCAATTAGGGTCACAGGGCTCAAAACCTTAAAAACCTATTTTCATCTTCTTCTTCAGTTCCAAAAGGTCTAGAGAGCTAAAAAGTTGTGTGAAGACTCCTTGGCAAATGGGGATTCTAAATTGTAGATTTCATGACCTCGTGACCCCAATTGGGGTCACAGGGGTCAAAACCTTAAAAACCTATTTTCATCTTCTTCTCCAGTTCCAAAAGTTCTAGAGAGCTAAAAAAAATGTGTGTAGACTCCTTGGCCAATGAAGATTCTAAATTGTAGATTTCATGACCTCATGACCCCAATTGGGGTCACAGGGCTCAAAACCTTAAAAACCTATTTTCATCTTCTTCTCCAGTTCCAAAAGGTCTAGAGAGCTGAAAAGTTGTGTGTAGACTCCTTGGCCAATGAGGATTCTAAATTGTAGATTTCATGACCTCATGACCCCAAATGGGGTCACAAGGGTCAAAACCTTAAAAACCTATTTTCATCTTCTTCTCCAGTTCCAAAAGGTCTAGAGAGCTGAAAAAATGTGTGTAGACTCCTTGGCCAATGAAGATTCTAAATTGTAGATTTAATGACCTCATGACCCCAATTGGGGTCACAGGGGTCAAAACCTTAAAAACCTATTTTCATCTTCTTCTCCAGTTCCAAAAGTTCTAGAGAGCTAAAAAGTTGTGTGTAGACTCCTTGGCCAATGAGGATTCTAAATTTTAGGTTTGGTTACCCCTTGACCCCAATTGGGGTCACAGGGGTCAAAACCTTAAAAACCTTTTTTACTCCATCTTCTCCAGTTCCAAAAGTTCTAGAGAGCTAAAAAGTTGTGTGTAGACTCCTTGGCCAATGAGGATTCTTAATTTTAGGTTTGGTTACCCCTTGACCCCAATTGGGGTCAAAGGGGTCAAAGCCTTAAAAACTTATTTTACTCCTTCTTCTCCAGTTTCAAAAGGTCCAGAGAGCTTAAAAGTTGTGTGTAGACTCCTGGGCAAATGGGAATTCTAAATTTTAGGTTTGGTGACCCCATGACCTCACAGGGGTCAAAACCTTTTTCGATCAATAGTCTGATGAGCTACAGAGCCCATGGCTCTATTTTTTAATATTTTGTTATCCTGATGGATAACTGATACCATTTGGACTGGAAGAATTGCTGGTATGCGGAACCATAGCACTGTGTCAGTGATTAAAGTTAATTATGTCGTTTTAAAGAAGAATGGATACGTACCTGGATGAAACTACTTTGTCAGTGATAAATGACGCTGGTGTTGATTAACAAAGTATGGATGTTTTATATTTGTTGATCCTTTTGAAACACAATCTTGATTGGTAGATACTTCAAAGTAGTAACCAAAGTAAATTGTCGATAATTAAACAAGTAGAGATCGTTCATATGTGACTTCTTTGATGGGCTTTCTAGAAGTTGCGATGATGAAGAAGATGAAGGCAATATTATGGATATACAACTTCTTGATTCAAGTTTACGACGTTGATGTTCCCTTGAATCTACCCCTATCTAATGTTCAACATAATTATATTTTCTACTGTAACGAAACGAAATCACAACAATCGATTCAATATAATCAACAATAATTAATATTCCGTTTTTATCAACTTCTCTTTAGAACTGTCCGTAAATGTAAAACACACCATTTCCTCTATTTCGAAATTCAATATTTGATTTAGTGTATCAGCAAGGAACAACAACCAAAGACAAATTTCATTTTAACAGATGAAAACCAACTGCATCGACTTTCGGATCAAGAATGTAAACGCAATTAATATATGACCCTCGATAAAGTTTAGACATTTACGTAAAAACTAATGACTTATTCTTATTTTTGAGCAGAAATGCAACAACCATGATCGAAAGAAACGTAGAAATATTTTTTTCGATCTAAATAATGTAACACGGTCACTAAAACATGCAACGGCGTCATAAAGACGTAATTTTCAGCCATTTCTCGATTACTTGTTACATATACATCATAAAGATTCATGAATGTTGAATGCGTGATAATAGGATATGGAGATTGGGCTTGAGCAAGCATATTAAACAGCTTTAAAATGTACGTCTATTTTACAATTTTATACTCTTATTTGGATGTGAGTCTAAACATATGTCGAGTAGTATATTTCATTAAAAAAAACTAATTCAGAACTTATTCAAAATACCGTCAGTACCTTTATGGGGTATTTGTTTCTCAATCGTATGAATCAATAAACCCCAAAACGTAGAAATGAATGTGGTTTTTTTTACTTTATTCATAACACTTAGGCATTCTATCATTTACAATAAAACCTTATCGTTATTTTATTCATTTTTGGATTAATATCATGAGATTTGTATATGAATGGCATCTTTATATTTGGTTTTAACAAAATGAAAGACAAACAATAAAATGGAGATAACAGAGTGTCTACTCAAACGTTCATTTACATGCTAAAAAAGCTTGCCGCTCAAAAAACATCAATCTTTTGCTTTAACACATTATCCATTTACATCTTTGTACATTGAGTTACCTGTATATATTCTCTGACCTTACATCAAAAGACATCAACCTTACATAATTCAACATCATGATATATCATATTTTATCATATCATAATTTTACATAAGAAACGAGTGGTGTGGGGGCAATTTATGAATATTGTTCACAACAAATTGTCCTATTTGGAAAAAGGAAATAAAAATTGTTGTCACACGTGACGAAATGTAGATTTGTTATGAACTAAATTTTCAGATAAAAGTTAGTCGAGCTTACCAATAAAAAAGAAAAGATTTTTTAAGTTATGTAGTTTTCACAAACCAACCCAAAAGCCAATTTGTTGTATCTGTTGTCACAAGTGATTTAATCAAAAGAAAAAAATATAACGTTTGATTGAATACATTTATATATGAACTACAACGGACTATTTGGTAAGTAGTTGTCAAGTCAAGTCAAAGAGTTTATTTCATTTAAAGGGGCAGTAGCACGTTTTTTGTTAATTATAAATTTTAAATATTTCACTTATAATTGTAAGTAAATGCTAAATGTATTATATTGACAGTGTCAACAATCTCATTACACAAGCCGATCACCCATAGTCAGAGGACAAAATATGAGGATTCACATAAAATCCATTGGCGGCCATTTTTTGGTGAACACCTTTAATTCATTTTTGTAAGATAAAGGAAGCGCATGGCTGAACTATAACTGAAGTTATATATTCAAATTATAACTGCTTCATTTAGTTTAAATACATTGTCTTTCAACTGGAACCATTTATTTATATTTTCATGACATCACCTTATATTCCCCCTAAAAACGTGCTACTGCCCCTTTAAAGGGGCAGTAGCACGTTTTTAGGGGGAATATAAGGTGATGTCAGGAAAATGAAAATAAATGGTTCCAATTGAAAGACAATGTATTTAAACTAAATGGAGCAGTAATAATTCAATTATATAACGTAAAGTTTAGCCACGCGATTCGTTTTTCTTACACAAAATGAATTAAAGGTGTTCACAAAAAATGGCCGCCAATGGATTTTATGTGAATCTTCATACTTTGTCCTCAGACTATGGATGATTGGCTTGGGTAATGAGATATTTGACACTGCCAAAATGATTCATTTAGCATTAACTTACAATTATCAGTGAAAAATTGAAAATATAAAATTATCAAAAAACGTGCTACTGCCCCTTTAAGGCCTCCGGCCCATATACAAATGTACAGAAAGAGTTACATTATGCAAATAATACATATACATATGACTATTAATACATATTTCAAATATTTGGTAACACAATGGCAATAGAAAGACATTATTTCGGCTCTTAGGGCGAATTTCATTTCTTAAAAGTTAATTTCTACGTTTAATTCTACGTTTGATATAAAAAAATGCAGGAACATATTTTCTTCCGATGTCGAAATATTATGGACAAACAAACATAGTTGTTGGTTTAGAACCGACTCAAAGTTTCTTATCTTATCAGATGAAAAAGATGAGTGATTTTGTACAAAATTAATACGAACCGTACAGAAACTGGTAGAGAGCTAAAAATGAAACAAAGTATGTTGTCATATAAGATTATGATGTCAGTAACTATAAATAGTGCTGTTTTTTTAAATAATTTATGTAAATACCAATGTGTGTATATCATTTAAATACTGTTAGTTCAGTTAATTGATATGTACTTTACAGTTCATATCAATGCTAAACTAAACAAATTAATTTTATCAATTTAGTGAAAGCAAATTAATGTCACAGCGTGAAAGGCTATATGAATGACGTAGTAAACATGTTTACAATTTCTCAAGTAGGGGATATAAAGGATATCCGTATGGCCTCCGTGCATCTAGGGCTGTTGTTGCGCAAGTTGTAATAGGATTGTCGTTCGTGATTATATAAGACAACTTCTATGGATTACCACTCACAATAGATAAAAGTCTACATCGTGAAAGGTAAGTTAAAATTTCATACTACAACTCATTCATTCATTCATGTTTACTGATTGACAGAAAAATCATTTGAAAGAAGAGACAATAAATGGTACTAACGAGAAGAATTTGTTCCAGATGGATTCAGTATACGCTCCTACAACAACACCAATAGAGAAGGAAGATGAACTGGCTGCTTATATCGTTGATAATAAATCGGCCAATCAAGACAGAAAGATTGAATCTTTTGTAATTGAAGAGGGTTCAAAGAACACTGCTGAAAACCGCAACAAAGAGGCTACAATAACAGTTCCTTTTCTGGTCAAGAAAACAGCGGATAGAGACCTTGTGCCAAGACCATTTAGAAGTCTCAGACAATTGATTGTTGTTTCTTACTGCAGCTTTCTGTGCTGTATTGTGACTGGGGCATTTGCCAACCATTTTGCATGGGAAGCTCTTCGTTATCGAGACCTTGGCCTCCTGAGTGAATCAAAGAAACTCTCTCGTGGGGCAGCCAGATGCATTTACATCAGTTTTGCACTTGGACTAGCCATTATTATCTTTATTTGTATTCCTCTTATTGTTGTCTGTGGAATAAAGTCACAGTGTTAAGATGAAATTAAACCTTTTCACTCCTTAGAAACCACTTATAAGCCCGAAAAAATAAATAAATGTTTCTGGGCTTTGCCTTTTAGGCAAAAATTTTATTTTTTTTACTTCCATATCCTTTTTATTTATGAACATGGAGAAAAATGAAATAGATATAACCTTTGAATAACTTTTTCACTGCGTCTTTGAAGGCACTCATGGACAGAAACGAGTTACATTTTTAGAGCCTGCATTTCCATTTTTTCCAGGCCATGGGCTTAATTTTTCCCTTGTCAACATGAAAAAAAGGCTTGATGCGGGGTTTGAAACTGAGGCGTGCAGAAATCAGAGACAAATTACTTTTTTTCTAGGCCTAAATATTTTCTGAGCCTTATTTTTGTCTTGAAGGGGGTGAAAGGTTTTCATTGTACTAGTACATTAGGTAGTTTATCCCTGTGAAAACTAACAATACTCTCCAGTGTCTTAGTAATACTAGGGAGTCCACAGGTTAAAAAGATTTGACATGGCTACTAGAGGAGTCAGAATTATTTATTTATTATCTATACAACAGAGGTCAAGTAATTGTTGTTAGGCCTAGGTAATGTACACATGTTTATACATGGTCATATACAGTATATTTTGTAAGCAATATCTCGACAATTATTTTGATGATTGAACTTAAAACATCAGAAACAAACAGTCTTAACTTACTTCAATAAGGGACAGTGATCTCCCCTTTATGAGGCCTTGGAGTTCCTTTGAGGACCCAAAATGATTCAGTGCCGAGTACTTGAGTACCTGTGGAAGCCCTAGTGATATGTTCTATTGTAACTATTATCTGTGTTAAAATATTTTGAAGGTAGTGGTATTTATCTATTTTTGTAAACATAATTTCTTGCACGAAACCAACAAATAAGGATGATGTAATATCTAATTTTGTAAAATATGGGCCTCTTCTTTTACTAACATCAAACCTCATTGTTATCAAATCTTTTTTAAAACATGATGTAGGATGTCAATGCATTCATCATTTTGTGGATAGCGTATTTCCTCTAATAAGCACCGGGTCTCCAATAAGCACCGGGCCTCTAATAAGCGCTGGGGGGGGGGGGGGGGGGGGGGGGTCATTAGAAGTTGAGAAAATAAGCGCTGGTCCTCTTATAAGCGCCGGGTCTTTAATAAGCTCCCGGTCCTAACCATTAGAAAAATGGGGGGAGGGGGTAAATGGGTGCTGAAAAATTCAGCGCCCATGCGCTTATTAGAGGGAATACGTTATGCCTATGGATCAAAATGTCTGATGGAAGCCTACCTGTTTGTCCTTTGCTCCTTAGTTGAATGTTATGCTAAGTTCACACCAACGGCGCTTTGATGGCGCTTTAAAGCGGCGTGCAAAGCGGCACCAAAGCGTAACAAAGCTTGATTAAAGCGTCAGGGTCATAACAGATCGTGGTGAAGCGGGACGTTCGGCAAGAGCGCCAAAATTTTTTAAACTGTTTAAAAATTTGAGGCGCTCTGTCACGAATTGATTAAAGCGCCGAGAGCGTATCAAAGCTTAACAAAGCGTAACAAATCTCAGCATAGCTCGACTCAATGCGTAGGAAAGCTTAACAGAGCTTGGTTCAAAGCGGGGACCCCAGTATTCATGGTCTGTCACCACTTGACACGCTTAGTTAAGATGTCTCACGATTTGCTACGATCTGGCATGAAGATCTGACACGAGGTCAGACGCTTTCATCAAGCTCTGACACGCTTTGTTACGCTTTGTTACGCTTTGTTACGCTTTGATGAAGGACTCTCATGCTTTCCCACGAATTGAGAGGCTTTGTTACGCTTGGCAAGCTTCCTCACGCTCTCCTACAATACCCACGCTCAAGGATGTAGTTATACAGCAGGGATACAAATATCATGTCTTCTTCAGATAGATCATGCTCTGGTACATCTGGAACTCCTGGATCTTGTTGTTCTGCCATCGTGTTCTGGAGTCAAAGATGCAATGATTTTGTGGATCTTCTGCATCTTTATATAGGCTCTGGATCAAAAGTGGCATGAAATCGGCGATCTCGACATTTTCCAATGCGTAACAAAGCTTAAGAGAGCGTAACAATGCACAACAAAACTTGATAATAGTATCAGAGCCTGATTTAAAGCGTCATAATCGCATCAAAACGTAATAAGGCGTTATAAAGCTTATCAAAGCTTATCAAAGCGTGATTTCAAGCGTAACAAAGCCTGTTCAAAGCGGGATTAAAGCGTGAGGAACCGTAACAAGTCGGGAAATAATTCGTCCCCAAAGCGGCAACCAATTCGTATCAGAGCGTATCTGAGCTTATCTGAGCGTAACATTACTTAGGAGATCGTGATATTTTTGGAAAAGTAAACAAAAATGACAGTGCTTTGCTCGCCGATTTAAAGCGCCGCATTCGCCGTTGGTGTGAACTAGGTATTATCCTACCATAGGAATTGAGATTTATTTTTCTTGTTATATGATGGTGCTGTTTTTGTACTCTGTTTTACAATTCAAGAGTATTGATAAGTTCAAGGTATTTCATTAAGGTCATCATGCATTTGAATATTGATGAAATCTTCCTAAATGGATTGAATCTCATACTTTGGGCTTTACTTCAGTATTATTTATGTGCATAAACTTACTTTTTTGATTTTCAGGTTAAAGGTTGAGAATATTGAAAATGCATTTTTATAGAAAAGCTGTAAAAAGAAAAAGAAAAATTTTGAATTTATCATTTTGCAGATTTTATCTGTTTGAATGTTTGAACACGTTTTTGTAACAGGTTTTCACCATTTTTGTTAACACTTATCTATCATGCTAACAACCCAATCCTAATCATTGGTAGTTTTAAACAAGATTAATGTTTGTAAAGCTTGATAAAATCAGTTTATTTTTCTATCTAAGTTAATTCAAAATAAAGTTTTTGTCTGTCAATATTAACCAATAAGTGATGTTTTGCACACTATACATTCACTTATTATTTGATGCATATGATTTTAGTTCACCTGTTTATTGAAAACGTTCTAGTGCAATATATGTGGCTTCTTTTATTTTGTCATGTTACTTTATTACATTTGATAAGGCAAATAAATCACTTCTTTTCAAAATAGTGTTCTGTCATACCTCTTATTCTAGTGGTTTATTTAATGTAATTTCTCCATTTATCTTACCTTCAAATTGTCAAAAGATTGAAATCTTAACAAATTATCAATTTGAGATGTTGGTGAGATTCGAACCTGGAAGCTCAATGTCAGTCAGCAGCTTTAGAGATTTGCTGATCAGCTGCCTATACTTGGCTACATTTGTACATTACTTTATATATCTCACAATATTTGTTGGTTTTGTCCTCCTTTCCTTCGCTTTATGTGACAGATATAAACCGTTCCCTCTGTTGTTGGTTTCCCCACACTCTCATTTTCATCTATAACCTAAGAAGAAGTTTGTACCCTGTACAGAATGTCAAATAAACATTTTGAAACCATTTTGTAGATTGCAATCAATCTGGATTATGTATTCCAGCCCACAAAATGCTCCACTTGTAATAGAATTTCGTAGGAGGACAACCTTATATATATATTCTGGAAAATTTAAACAAGCAACATCCCCTAATAATGTCCTCGAAAAGACGCCTTCTAACGTTATTTGTTCTTTTTCTACAACTAAAGAACAATGTCCCCTTGGGACAGGAGGTTTTGTATATTAGAACGTACGTTATCAGAACGTTTTCACAACGTTTACCGAATGTTCCCCGAACGTCAACCAATAAGTCCAATATGTAGAGTCGGTAATGAAGTTGTCCATCTTGTACCATCTTCAATTTGTCTTTAAATTACGACACAAGGACATGTATGTAACCATTAGGTGTTTTTGAACATCATTACTTGATATGACATTTCTTCTGCAGATGATGACAGCCTGATGTGATACTCACTGGAAAATAAGTCGATTAGACTGCAAACATAGTTGTAATATGTCAGAGCTTATAATGGAAACTAGGAAATACTGTCAAGCTGGTGAGCAGGAATCACAAGAACGTATATGTCGGCTTATTCAAGAGACAGAACCAAGTCAAATACTTTTGTTCCTTAGATGGCTGTTGTGTCGAGACCAAAGGTCATGTGTTGTGGATGTTTGTAAAATGTTGTTGAAAATCGGAGGAGAAATAGAAACGATTGTGAAAGACGAAATTGAGGCTGAGCTTGTCGTTCACGTTGCTGTTGATCTATTAGAGGAATTCCTCAAGGCAGGGCTTGAATTCCATGAGTTCCTTGCAGTGTCACCTTCACCAAGGAACGATAACTCTGTCAGTATTCTATGGGATAGTATGGCAGCTTTCACTCTTAAATGCAGCACCTCCTTTAGACTGGATAACAGACAAAACCCAAGTGATAGATTTGCATACGTTTTGATAACTGCTATGATTCAATCCTGTCACATTGACACTCAAGCAGTTGGTGCTTTAGCAACTATTATCGGCAAATATCCAATACATCCCAGTGACGAGTACACCTATGGAAAAGTGTTTCGTGCATTGGTTGTTGCTGGTATAGAACCGACTCAGAGTTTCTTATCAGATATGCAACAGACGAGCAATTTTGTACCTGATTATTATGAACCGTACAGAAATTGGTACAGAGAGTTTAAATGTTGTCCACTGACCTTAAAACAATGCGCCAGAGTGACCATACGCAAGACAGTTCGGAAGAATATCGAACTGGCCTCCTCTGAACTTCTGATACCGTCTGGGTTGGTGGAATTTCTGTTGATGCGGGACCAAGACACACTTGCAGTTATAAATATTGATGATGTCGATTAAGGAAGTATGTATTTTTAGCTCATCAGGTCTGAAAGACCCGATGGGCTTATGGCATGGCATGGCGTCCGGCGTCCGTCCGTCCGTCCGTCCATCCGTCCGTCCATCCGTAAACTTTTCACATTTTCGACTTCTTCTCCAGAACCAATGACTCTAGAGAGCTCAAATTTGATGTGGAGACTCCTTGGCAATTGGGGATTCTAAATTGTAGATTTCATGACCTCATGACCCCAAATGGGGTCACAAGGGTCAAAACCTTAAAAACCTATTTTCATCTTCTTCTCCAGTTCCAAAAGGTCTAGAGAGCTGAAAAGTTGTGTGTAGACTCCTTGGCCAATGAAGATTCTAAATTGTAGATTTCATGACCTCATGACCCCAAATGGGGTCACAAGGGTCAAAACCTTAAAAACCTATTTTCATCTTCTTCTCCAGTTCCAAAAGTTCTAGAGAGCTAAAAAAATGTGTGTAGACTCCTTGGCCAATGAAGATTCTAAATTGTAGATTTCATGACCTCATGACCCCAATTGGGGTCACAGGGCTCAAAACCTTAAAAACCTATTTTCATCTTCTTCTCCAGTTCCAAAAGGTCTAGAGAGCTGAAAAGTTGTGTGTAGACTCCTTGGCCAATGAGGATTCTAAATTGTAGATTTCATGACCTCATGACCCCAAATGGGGTCACAAGGGTCAAAACCTTAAAAACCTATTTTCATCTTCTTCTCCAGTTCCAAAAGGTCTAGAGAGCTGAAAAAATGTGTGTAGACTCCTTGGCCAATGAAGATTCTAAATTGTAGATTTAATGACCTCATGACCCCAATTGGGGTCACAGGGGTCAAAACCTTAAAAACCTATTTTCATCTTCTTCTCCAGTTCCAAAAGGTCTAGAGAGCTGAAAAGTTGTGTGTAGACTCCTTGGCCAATGAGGATTCTAAATTGTAGATTTCATGACCTCATGACCCCAATTGGGGTCACAGGGCTCAAAACCTTAAAAACCTATTTTCATCTTCTTCTCCAGTTCCAAAATGTCTAGAGAGCTAAAAAGTTGTGTGAAGACTCCTTGGCAAATGGGGATTCTAAATTGTAGATTTCATGACCTCATGACCCAAATTGGGGTCACAGGGGTCAAAACCTTAAAAACCTATTTTCATCTTCTTCTCCAGTTCCAAAAGTTCTAGAGAGCTAAAAAGTTGTGTGTAGACTCCTTGGCCAATGAGGATTCTAACTTTTAGGTTTGGTTACCCCTTGACCCCAATTGGGGTTACAGGGGTCAAAACCTTAAAAACCTTTTTTACTCCATCTTCTCCAGTTCCAAAAGTTCTAGAGAGCTAAAAAGTTGTGTGTAGACTCCTTGGCCAATGAGGATTCTAAATTTTAGGTTTGGTTACCCCTTGACCCCAATTGGGGTCACAGGGGTCAAAACCTTAAAAACCTTTTTTACTCCATCTTCTCCAGTTCCAAAAGTTCTAGAGAGCTAAAAAGTTGTGTGTAGACTCCTTGGCCAATGAGGATTCTTAATTTTAGGTTTGGTTACCCCTTGACCCCAATTGGGGTCAAAGGGGTCAAAGCCTTAAAAACTTATTTTACTCCTTCTTCTCCAGTTTCAAAAGGTCTAGAGAGCTTAAAAGTTGTGTGTAGACTCCTGGGCAAATGGGAATTCTAAATTTTAGGTTTGGTGACCCCATGACCTCACAGGGGTCAAAACCTTTTTCGATCAATAGTCTGATGAGCTACTGAGCCCATGGCTCTATTTTTCATATTTTGTTATCCTGATGGATAACTGATACCATTTGGACTGGAAGAATTGCTGGTATGCGGAACCATAGCACTGTGTCAGTGATTAAAGTTAATTATGTCGTTTTAAAGAAGAATGGATACGTACCTGGATGAAACTACTTTGTCAGTGATAAATGACGCTGGTGTTGATTAACAAAGTATGGATGTTTTATATTTGTTGATCCTTTTGAAACACAATCTTGATTGGTAGATACTTCAAAGTAGTAACCAAAGTAAATTGTCGATAATTAAACAAGTAGAGATCGTTCATATGTGACTTCTTTGATGGGCTTTCTAGAAGTTGCGATGATGAAGAAGATGAAGGCAATATTATGGATATACAACTTCTTGATTCAAGTTTACGACGTTGATGTTCCCTTGAATCTACCCCTATCTAATGTTCAACATAATTATATTTTCTACTGTAACGAAACGAAATCACAACAATCGATTCAATATAATCAACAATAATTAATATTCCGTTTTTATCAACTGTCCGTAAATGTAAAACACATCATTTCATCTATTTCGAAAGTAAATATTTGATTTAGTGTATCAGCAAGGAACAACAACCAAAGACAAATTTCATTTTAACAGATGAAAACCAACTGCATCAACTTTCAAGAATGTAAACGCAATTAATATATAACCCTCGATAAAGTTTAGACATTTACGTAAAAACTAATGACTTATTCTTATTTTTGAGCAGAAATGCAACAACCATGATCGAAAGAAACGTAGAAATATTTTTTTCGATCTAAATAATGTAACACGGTCACTAAAACATGCAACGGCGTCATAAAGACGTAATTTTCAGCCATTTCTCGATTACTTATCAGTAAAGTTTACAGTTACACTTGTTACATATATACATCATAAAGATTCATGAATGTTGAATGCGTGATATTAGTATATGGAGATAGGGCTTGAGCAAGCACATAAACAGCTCTAAAACGTACGTCTATTTTACAGTTTTATACTCTTATTTGGATGTGAGTCTAAAACATTTGTCGAGTAGTATATTTCATTAAAAAAAACTAATTCAGAACTTATTCAAAATACCGTCAGTACCTTTATGGGGTATTTTTTTCTCAATCATATGAAGTTGATAAACCCCAAAACGTAGAAATGAATGTGTTTTTTTTTAAATTTTATTCATAACAGTAAAGCATTCTATCATTTACAATAAAACCTTATCGTTGCTCTATTCATTTTTGGATTAATATTGAGATTGGTATATGAATGGCATCTTTATATTCGGTTTTAACAAAATGAAAGACAAACAATAAAAGAGATAACAGAGAGTCTACTCAAACGTTCATTTACATGCTAAAAAAGCTTGCCGCTCAAAAAACATCAATCTTTTGCCTCAACACTGTGACACATTATCCATTTACATCTTGGTACATTGAGTTACCTGTTTATATTCTCTGACCTTACATCAAAAGACTTCATCCTTACATAATTCAACACTAATTTAACATCCTTAACAAAAACGTTATTTTACGTGAGAAACGAGTGGTGTGTGGGCATGTTATGAATATTGTTCGTAGCAAATTACCCTATACGGAAAGAGAATTTTTTTTTTTTTGTCACACTAAATTTGTAGATAAAATGTAGTTGAGCTAACCAAGAAAATAAGATTTTTGAAATGAAGCTATGTAGTTTGCACAAACCAAGCCAAAAGCCACTTTGTTGTATCTGTTGTCACAAGTGATTTAATCAAAAGAAAAAATATAATAACGTTTGATTGAATACATTTATATATGAACTACGACGGACTATTTGGTAAGTAGTTGTCAAGTCAAGTCAAAGAGTTTATTTCATTTAAAGGGGCAGTAGCACGTTTTTTGATAATTATAAATTTTAAATATTTCACTTATAATTGTAAGTAAATGCTAAATGTATTATATTGACAGTGTCAACAATCTCATTACACAAGCCGATCACCCATAGTCAGAGGACAAAATATGAGGATTCAAATAAAATCCATTGGCGGCCATTTTTTTGTGAACACCTTTAATTCATTTTTGTAAGAAAAAGGAAGCGCATGGCTGAACTATAACTGAAGTTATATATTCAAATTATAACTGCTTCATTTATTTTAAATACATTGTCTTTCAACTGGAACCATTTATTTATATTTTCATGACATAAGATAAGATAAGATAAGATAATGTCTTTATTGTCCCAAGGGAAATTTGTTTTACATCATATATACAGTTCTCCAGTTACAAACAAAGCAAACTAAATGTACATGATAATATTATTATGCATAAGATTTTTCTATCATTTGACATCACCTTATATTCCCCCTAAAAACGTGCTACTGTCCCTTTAAGGCCTCCGGCCCATATACAAATGTACAGAAAGAGTTACATTATGCAAATAATACATATACATATGACTATTAATACATATTTCAAATATTTGGTAACACAATGGCAATAGAAAGACATTATTTCAGCTCTTAGGGCGAATTTCATTTCTTAAAAGTTCATTTCTACGTTTAATTCTACGTTTGATATAAAAAATGCAGGAACATATTTTCTTCCGATGTCGAAATATTATGGACAAACAAACATAGTTGTTGGTTTAGAACCGACTCAAAGTTTCTTATCTTATCAGATGAAAAAGATGAGTAATTTTGTACACAAATAATATGAACCGTACAGAAACTGGTAGAGAGCTAAAAATGAAACAAAGTATGTTGTCATATAAGATTATGATGTCAGTAACTATAAATAGTGCTGTTTTTTAAAATAATTTATGTAAATACCAATATGTGTATATCATTTAAATACTGTTAGTTCAGTTAATTGATCTGTACTTTACAGTTCATATCAATGCTAAACTAAACGAATTAATTTTATCAATTTAGTGAAAGCAAATTAATGTCACAGCGTGAAAGGCTATATGAATGACGTAGTAATTATAGGATATCTAACGAGCTTCCCCTTTCATATCAAGTTTATGTCCCTAGTGAAATAATTTTGCTTTGTCACGAGCCTTGGCGAGTGACAAAACAAAATTATTTCACGAGGGACATAAACTTGATATGAAAGGGGAACGAGTTATGTATCCTATTTATTACCAACTTGCATTTCAGACGATTTATTGCTTTTTAAAATAACTTTTTATTATGCCTATAAAGAGACGAAACGGCGGATGAATATCAAACCACGTCACAGCCTCAAATATATACTATTACGACGTCAAATATTCACATTTCTAAATTCTACCCTTCGTTAATAAATAGTGTTTGGTGAAATGTAAGTAATAAGCACTTTTGTCATGAACGAAGCGTACGTGAAAATAAAATCTCACTGCGCGAGAACAATCAGAGTTATCTTTCTTTGATCAACGGCATGTCTGACGGCCGCCATTTGCCTGTATCTTTTCGTCAAATTGTGTAAACAACCGCCTTCAAAGTAAGTTTAAGATGCTTGTCATTGTTCAAACGCGTTTTGTTCTGAAGAAATGTTGTCTAAAGAATATTCAGTTGTCTTTATATTCTATAAATAACAAGCAATGTCTGTGTCATTTTGGAGCGACATGGATCAAATTAATGAAATACGGTGATCAAATCGTGCTGAATTTAAACCCTTTTGTGTTTATATGAGCCTTGAGATATCAGTAAGATGTTTTATTGTAATTATTTTGTCCTCCGATTTATTCCTTAACAATTCATTAGGAAGATTTTAAAGATAAACTGAAAGTTTGAAGAATGACTCCGACTCACTCAGTGCCATTCGAATTTGGGAATGAAAACACGTTCGTTTTATGAATGAATAAAGTAGTCCGGACAATGTCAAATTTCACCGCAAGCCAATCAAATCACTTTGAGGTGTTATGACCCATATGTGTCATAACAAATTGTTATGAAACCCCTTTACGAAGTACCACGTGGGTAATAAACATGTTTACAATTTCTCAAGTAGGGGATATAAAGGATATCCGTAACGCCTCCGTGCATCTAGGGCTGTTATTGCGCAAGTTGTATAGGATTGTCTTTCGTGATTATATAAGACAACTTCTATGGATTACCACTCACAATAGATAAAAGTCTACATCGTGAAAGGTAAGTTAAAATTTCATACTACAACTCATTCATTCATTAAAATCCTTACAGGATAGCGTTTTATAATATTTTATTATAAACCCTAATTTCATCTCAAATATACTGTTTTAATGTTAATGCAAAGTTTTCGTTATTCTATTTTTCATTGTTTTTATGTAAAATAAGATGACTACAGAAGACAGAGTTTAGACTAATCATAAGTTTTGAAATACTTTTAGTCACCCTGCTGAACTAAATAAAACAGGATAAAGATTTCTTCATTGTTACATTTATTTTGAAAAATGTTATAACGGACGGCCAAACTTAAGATAGAATAGAATCTCAATAGGATTTACTTAATAAATGTATACACGAATTTTTTTTTAACATTCTATGCTAGCTTAGAGTTTTATTTAATTGCTATAGTTTTACACCAATGTGTTAATTCTCAACTAGTTTTAATCGTTACCATCTGTTCTATTCATACCTAAATTGAACAACTTAGATATTATTTTCAAATACATTCCCTCGCGTGTATATATAAAAAGATATGTCATACATTATTCAGTTTGGATATTCAATGCTACATTTCCCAGTCGATCTATTTGCATCAATTCTGAACTAAAGATATGTAAAACGGATAATATGTAAGTTAATTTGAGAAATTTGAGAAATCATATCCGTTAGTATTCATTAGAAAAAAATAATGCTCTAGAAGTTTAAATATCATAATTCAAAATCAACTTTTCGTTTCTGAATTTAAAAGAAACGTTAAAACTTGGCAGATTTATTGAAATAGTGTGCTTATTTTCCAGAATGTCTACAAGTGATATTACATCTACGAATGATGTGAAAATCAGGATCGACCCTCAGGACAAAACCGAACCAGGGTCAACCAATGAACGATCGGGCATGTCAAATTCAACCAATCAAAACACAGACATTAATATTAAAGAAGTAGCTAATCCAAACGCGACTGAAACTACTGACAACGTATATGTTGTAAACAGTGGACCAAGCGTACATTTGAAGATTGATAGAGGTCAAAGACTTGTGCCGAAACCTTGGGGTAAAATCAAACATATCATTATAGCTTCCTATCTCAGTCTTCTGTGTTGTTGCGTCTGTGCTATATATGCCAATTCATATGCTCTGAAAGCTAAGCAGTATAAAGATCTTGGACTCCGCAGTGCCGCGAAGGTTTTGGCGAAGAATGCCGTCTGCTGTATCTACACAAGTATCGTCTTTGGGTCCCTGTTGATTCTCGGATTCGGCACCACGTTCCTTGTTGTTAGTATCCAGCGGGGTTTAATATAGATGGAGAGACTGGCACTGAAAATTGATGACTTTTGATTTACCAGGAAAACTCATATTCATGATATTGAAAATGAACTCCAGTCGATATGAGAGTACACGTATTAGTTTTACTCCTTAAAGGAGCAGTAGCCCTTTTTTAGGGGGGATATAAGGTGATGTCAGGAAAATGAGAATTAATGGTTCCAATTGAAAGACAATGTATTTAAACTAAGTAGAGCAGTAATAATTCAAATATATAACGTAACGTTTAGCCATGCAATTCCTTTTTCTTACACAAGAGGAATTAAAGGTGTTCACACAAAATGATACTGTCAAAATAATACATTTAGTATTAACTTACAATTATCAGTGAAAATTTTAAAATATTATCAAAAACGTGCTACTGCCCCTTTAAGGCTAAGGAGTAGACAGGGACGAATCAATCATATTCATATCGCTGGATTTCAAGTCATTTCATTGGTTTGTTCTAAATAAGCAATATGAGGTAATAAAAAGAAGACATTCGGTGATTAAAACAGAATTTTAAGTATAGAAATTCCAAGTGAAGCAGGATGCTTGACAAAAACACATTTATATATACCGTTTTGACATAGTTTTTATGATATTAAGGATTTTCTGACTAAGAAAATTCTTTTAACTGTGAACGTGTTTTAACTGGGAAAATGTATTATGCGCATGAAACCTGTGGAGTGTTATGGTCTATATTTCAATACTTTGAGAAGAACATTCCTTTTCTTTTATCACTTCCGATGATTTTGTTCATTGAATATGTTCTATTTCAACAATTGTTATGCTTGGTGCTCATGTTATCTATGCTGTTTCTGTTTATCATTTATTTACGTTATATACAGTATTTTACAATTGAATAAACATATATATAAAATAACTTCTTTTTTATTATTTCGGGTTCACTTTTAGTTTTGCTTCGTATCTTTATGACCATCTTTCTACAAAAGGCACAGCAATCGGCGTGACAAGTGCAGTTTATGTCTTGCTTCATGCAATGGATGTTTTCGAGGATTTGAAAAATACATGGCCAACCTCTATATATAGCCTAATATAAACTCTTGCAAAAGCACACAAGGGGTTTAATTTAAATGATATCGTCATTGGTTCTTCGATTTTAAAATGTGATAAATAAAGTGAAAGATATACATGATATTCGAAAGAAAGAACAGTTTTCTGAATAAGGTAATAATTATTTTATCGTCTTAACATTGTATATATTTCTTTATCTTTACACAAATTGATTTTATTTAATTTATAGATATAACAAATGTCCTTATTATTGCTAAGTTCTTTTGGTGTATTGTTCATATCGTTGGGTATGTTCAGAGCCCACATGAAAGCAATGTACATGTAACCCAAATTTTCTTTTGATGATAAGGTGTTATTTTATCTTATTCAATTATGCGCATATCTTCATTTAGATAAGTTGGGTACTTAAATAATTTTGTTAAAAATGGAAACTTGCTTTTCTGATTAACGTTATGGATAAGACATAGTCATTATTAAGAATAAATTATGTTTGCCCGCGGGATTTTGCCGGGGACCGTAGGCCCGTGGGCAAATCACGAGGGTAAACATCATCTATTCTTCATAATACCGAAAGATCGTGTCTTATTTAATTCATAAACCGCCAACCAGTTATAATTAGCATTGATATGGCTGATAACGAGAAGGGATATGGTTTAACAGAAGCGACCGTAAAATACAAAACCACTCCAACTCAGTTATAAGAGGACCTAACATCATATGGCTCCGTCAGCGCTGTCACAATGGCTCAGTGGTCAAAATGTTGGGTTCAGCATTTTGGAGTGTTAAATATACGGGTCCGGGACCACATACAATCTTGTTAAAACTAGCTGTAATGTTATCGTCCTAACGTAGGACTTAGAGACGATAACAATACAGCTAGTTTTAACTATAGTCCAGCTTCAGGACTGTAAATAAAAAGGAGCCTTTAATACAGGCTAGGTTCTCCTTCAGCAAGTCTAGGCTACAGCAATTTATGAAATGAGGAGACCAAGAAATAAAATTTTTGAAAAACATGTAATTATTTCAAAAATAATATATTTCATAGACTAAATTTTAGTCTATTTTAACTAGACCCCATGGGACCACATATTGACAAAAACATCTGCAGGAGGCATCATAGGGTTTGTGTTATTTTTTTTAAAGTGATAGTCAGTTGACACTTAGACTTAAAAAAATACAAATTATCAATTATATCGTTGTAAACTATTTCATCATAATATATTGCCGTACAGAGCGTTTATGTTGATATTTCCTGCATCCGAACGACACAACTCGATTAATTTTACTTACCGTGCGAGTCAGAAGGGAATTGAGATATTTAAAGACCTCAAAGAACAAAAGAGCGACGTCACTAAAATTTTAAACCATAATATGATTGACGATGAAATACCAGAATTAATAACAGCCAGGGTTCTTAATTTATTGCACAATTTTCGTGCATCACAACACAATACATGAAACCTTTTGGCGATATATAGGTTCAGAAATGTACACAACACATTTCATGTTTGAACATCATGACAAAGTTTATATTTCATATTTCACCATAATATTATGGAGAATCAAATTTACCCTTAGGTTTCAATGGCTTAATGAACATTTTTATTTATATTTTAGTCACTTGTACTGTCTTTTAAAAACGTAAAACTAGACTGTCTGTGTTGTTTTACATTTTGCATATCAACCTTAATTGTGCCATTGCCATTAAGGAAACGTCAATTACAGGAGTGAAAATAGAAGTAGAACCAAAGGGTATGCACAATTTGTAAGAGTAGTAATTTTTTATAATTTGTTATAAATTTATTAAATAATTCGAGTCAGACTAGGAAATACAAGCGATATGCTCCCTTCTGATTGGATCTAACAAGGTCATGTGACCGTATATATTTTTTTCATAAACACTTAAGTGGAGGTTATACAAAACTACCGTCACATTATGAAGGTTATACAAATCGTGCCTGCTGATTTGACGAAACGAGGTCGTGTTAACATAAGAAATATATCCACAATGTAACAGTGCACACTGATGAAATCCTCATTACCAAAGACGTTTACAAATAAAATATTTCCTATGAACTATTTTTCGTCAGTGAGGGAAGCGACACAGGAATCTCAGGACCGGTTACATAGAGTCTTGAAAAACGGTTGTGTTGCTGTCATTTGAGTTTGCATTTAATTTCAATTCAAGTTTTGTTTGGAAATTAAAGTTCACGTAAACTTAAACTTAACCTGAATTATTTAAACTTGTAAGTTTAACTTGTAGGCCTATAATTGGCGAAACTTGCGCAGCCACTTACAACTTAAAACATGCAATAACTGTGTTGTCACACACATTATGAAATTCATTTTTTTTGTCTAAGTGTATCGCAAATCTGTGGGGAAAAAGTATATGCATATACACCATGGATCTTGGCCTATAGGTTTAAGTGATATATTATTTATAAGTTAATTCAAAATAGACATAAAGGACAGTTTTCTGAAATTCATCAGAAATCGTTTAGGCCTAATTAATACATTCATCGTGAACGTTCAATCTTTGTTTCAGATGTAGGCCTAATAGCCTATATATATATAATTAAAATTTCCTTATGGAAAGAGTGCTTTTAAATAACTGAAATTTATTATCTAATCATTTATCGATATTTGAAAATTATTTCAATTATACAAATTTATCGACATACATATGGTTTTCTTTTATTTAAAAAAAAAATATGAATCTGTGAAAAGTGTGGTTCCATCCTAAAATCAGTCGAAAGATTCATCGGAGTGTGTCGTTATGAAAATACACGATCCCTTTGTTGGAACTCTGCAGCGATATTTACTTGTTAAATTAGAGGCCCTGGAATAAGGATAGGGTAAAAAATTTAACTCACGCCACCATCGGATGAAAGTACAGTTTACCTTAAAAACTTCTGCAATTCTACGTGATTTTCATATTTTAATGAAGCTTTTCATCATTTTCAAGAACCGTATTTAGTGAACTATTGAGTAAAAATTACAAGTTATTTATTTTGTATAATTGTTTATCATATCTATTCCCACAAAACAATACAACGACTAACACTTTCTTTGTTTTGTTATTAGCTGTAATGCAAGTACTATCTGTTGCACCGGAAGTCATCGATAGTTTTGACAACAACAAAATCCCGTGCACATGTTTCCCGTGAATGAAGTAACGATCGTTCTTATCAGTTCACAGAGGTATGTGTTTAAGAAAGATAAAATAAAAGATTAATTAGTGTTCTTTCTTTACAAAGCTGTTGAAAGTTGAGGCACTGTACACATTCCCCCATGCATTGTACCGTCTCGCTTGTGCGGTCAGTTTTATTCAAAATGATCTAGCCGGCGAGCGTGACATGTTTCCACGGTGACAAGCATAGCTATTACTGTAAGCTTATTATACATGCTAATCGCATAAAAGACATGGGTTTCAGAATGCAATAAGTTACAATCTTTATTGTAGGGCTATATTCTACTTCGTTCAATTAAATTGAACAGCTTCGGATGGTCGTATTTGATCATAGTTTACTTTATTCGTTTTGTTAAATCAAATTGATGGGCAGTATTTATGCAAACAACATAAGATATCGTCTTATAGTTAATTTGTACTTAATAACTAATGCTCTGTAATATTTGAAATACTCTTTTCACTGCATAATTTGACCAGCTTTATATATGGGACTTTCTGCTATCTGTTACAAGTACGTAATCAGCTCCTCAAATGATGATACATGAATGATCAACAGCAGATTGGTGTCCATAGATTGCATGAATTTATGTATCACAAATCAGTGACAGATATGGTTATCTCTAATTGTTAACATTCACCGACATGAACCATGTGCAATCGCCAAATCGATCTGATTGCCCTGTAACATTAAAATACAATCATCATTACACTGGCGTATCAAAAGGCCCATGGAACCATTAATAAAAATTGTGTGCACAGTATGTAATTTCTGAAGATAAATAGGTCATCTGATTGCTCTACACGCATTTCAATTAATTATAATGATATATACACAATGCATGCTCTGCTAAACAAGCTGCTATCATGTGAGAAAATATTTCTGTATTTTCGCTCATAATAATATAAGTTCATTAATTGAAATTTTGTTGTTGATGAAATATGTTGCTTTTATGAACCAAATGTTTCCTTGCTGAATGAATCAAATGATGCCTCAAAATACCATATCAAGTAAAGTTAATTATGTTGTTTTGGTCCCACATGTCAAATGTTGATCATTGATGTTTATAATTTTACTGAAAAATACTGACTTTTGCGTAGGAAAACCATTTTGATTATCTGTTATAAGTATAGTGACAAATGAGGATTGCAAAAGTTGCGGTTAAACCCCACTTGAGACTCTTAACTTCACATGCTTAAACATAATTTTGAAAACTTATCAATAATAACGTGTGTTGTCAGGTTTGGTCAGGTCTTTAATCAAAGTACGTGAAGCCAATTGGGGTCTCATAATTACGGCTGCATAAAAAATGGCTTCACATAGACAATGGAATAGTCATTTCACTTTTGTTGACAGATGGTTCATACATTAGCCCTGTAATTTGCCAATGGTATCAGATATGTCATGGCTGTTAAATTGGGATGGATAGAAGCTTTTGTTCTGATAACATTGTCAGCAAATTAACTTTGCCAATTAGAATTGAAAATAAAGCTTCTATTGTTATATTCTAAAATCAAATTCTTATTTGTACTCTGCTTTTGCAAGAGAAAGTGTGAATTCATAACTTTTGCCAGGGATATTGAAATTCAAAGCTTCAATAAGAGGAAGTATAGGTAAAAACGTTTTTGACACTGCATGACATTCTGATAAAATCACTGGATTTGATAATGTATATAATTGTTAATTATCAATTATTTAGGGTAGATGATTCTTAGTTATCAATTATTTAGGGTACATGTTTACTGTAACTGAGGTAATAACTGATAAGTGCAAAATGATTTAAGGGGAATCTTAATGGGGTAGATACCCTTGAAGGGAAACCAATCAGTTGTAAGCAGACTTTGCAATCAATTCTAGAGCACATTTTCTTTGTGATTGACACTAGAAATCATGTACCGGTAACAAGAACAGTAATTTTCTCTTGTCAAGGCCGATGAATTGTTATCTCGTTAAACTGTGCAATCTATGGCAGTTGAAATAAATATAAGACTTCAAAGAAAGTCACTCAACTGGAGACTTGTGTGTGTTTATGTCAACTGTAGTTAGCCTAAGAGGTGAAATCATATTTCTTTGTAATTATTCCAGACTTTGAAGTGAGACAAATGGCAGCTGAAGAGAAGGAGAAGGAGAAGGAGAGAGTCAAGTTTGATTTGGGAGAGTCTACGTGTGACGATGAGGCTGGCTCATCCGTTGATGACCAGGATCAACCAGAATCTGAGCGTCGGGACTCTCTCCCGGCAGAGCTCATAACACGGAGAATGTCCGGGATTGATCGTGTTGACCGGAACGACTCTGATCCCTCCCTCTTCACCGTGCAGGAATCTCACCCTCGAGGACACTTGAGGTGAGATTGGTCTATTTTTCACAAATATTAGAATGCAGCATGCAATATTTCAGAGGATAAAAGATCTCATTACTCAAGCCAATAATGTGTATTCATAAAAGAAATTATCAAGAATCAAGCAAAAAACCATTTTGTTTAAAGTGACACAGTATCTTTCTTAAAATTTTATTTGGTTTTGATAAGCTACAAAATATCTCATATGCTGATTGAAGTTCATATCTCATCACTGGACTTGCAAATATATCCATTTATGCATAATATCTCTACAATGCTTGATTTTATGGTAAAATCAAGAAACTTTCTTAAATACGTTTAATATTCGAAATTATGCATCCAATTAACCTACCTATGAGTTACAATACCTAATAAACACTATCGAATCGAATATATCTTCCTGTCAGCTTATGACAAGGTTTCAAAATTACGTTTAGCGAATTTGCTCGCGCCAATTGAGCCACATTGTCCGGTTTTCGATCAAAATCCCGACTTTGAATGGCCGTATTTTCGCTCTAATGTACTGATTGACCTTTAACTTGTTATTTTCAGTAACAGTTAGTGGTTCCCGATGTAATTACATCGATTTCAAAATTTGACATATGTGATCCTATCAACATACTCTGTCTCTTTAAGCACCTATTCATTTGAAATAGGTAAATTGATTAACATAGCGTAAATTAACATGGTATATTCATTTTGGAATTGAGTTCTTTGGCAAAAAGAAATAGTCTTGCTATTAACATATATTTTGTGTATACCTAATTAAGCTTTAATGGCTACTGTCCTGGTGAATAGAATCATCATTGCTACTTAGAAATATTTAAGAATGGACAGTTTGATTATTGTTCCTGATATATCTTTAGTTTCATCTATGACAACACAAATATCCTTAGCCGTGAGGTCTGAAGTGAAGGGAAGTTTTACCTAAGGGCATACCTGAGAACTTAGCCTTGTCATCAGTTGTGAAGTACTGACTTGTTTTATGTTTTCACAATGTTTTTATGTCTTTGCATCTGCTTTGGTTTGTCTGTCCTTTGTGAGTAGTTTTATATTTATTCGCAACTTCTCAGAATTAAGCAAGATTTATGAAATTGGACTTTGAATATCTATGAACTACAAATGAACCTGGGTGAACAGTTTGTTAAAAGTCCTGTATCATAGTTGTTTATGAAATGCCAGGTTTGGTATATCATACAATGTTGGTAGACATTAGACTTTCAGACAAGAAACAGGTTTGTGCTTATCATGTTGATTCAGCAGTTGTTTTTATCATTTGTTTAATATCCTTTTGTTTATTTGCATTTTGAAGATATTTAACAGGGCATGATAATCATTGTCAAATGGTTAACTCAAGCCTTACTTTAAAACTACAGAAATATGTGCCTTAGATACAGTCTAAATTCTCAGATTAAAAGCTTAAAGAAATAGAAATCAGATTGATAAACTAACAATAATAATTAAAAAATATGGCAAAATGTTAGTCTTGGTCAAACTGCCATTTTCTATGGTAGGATGGAAATTTAACTTTAATTATATTTATAAAGATTTATAACTTTAAAATTCAGATGTATATTTATTCAATTCTCTATTACAGAAACATCCGACTAGAAGGGTAAATGTTAATGACTGAAGTGAAGTTAGTCAGTTTTTTGTGTTCGAGTGCATTTTGACACAATTTAGATTTTTAATTATTCAACATTTTAGTATATTTTGTAAATGCTTTAAGTTGTTACTAAAATTTGAATTATTTAACATTTGAATAACTTTTCTTTAGTTATGAATGATATGAGAATTTAATGTTGCAAAATATGCTTTTGCATAAAACAGTTATATTTTGTATTCATTACTTTCTTGTTTTTAGTTACTTATATTGCTTTGTATGAATGTTTCTCTTTTTATTAAACCACATAAAAATAAAGATAGAAAATGATGTTATACATTGTCAACAGAAGTCTGAGAACCTAAGCTAGGCTTGAATAATTGTTAAGAGATTGCTTAAGATGAATGGCGTCAAAGCCATAAAAGAAATCATTGAACCCTGACCTAGGCTATTTAAGTTGACAAAAGGTCCAAGAAAAAATAAGAACAGCATTGCCACAATGTATTGATATCAAAGAATGCTTTTATTTGACCATCCATGCATCAGCTACTGTGCACATGTATAGCAAGTGACTTTATTGATTGGCCAGTTAGTGACCTAGTAGTCAGTCATAAATTACCTTAAAGCACTACAAATATAGAAGAATAAGAGTACCTTATACAAATGCACCAACTTTTACCAGTTTCAGTGTATTATCCATATCAGTGATGAAGGTTGTGCTGTTGTTTAAGCTCAGAAGTTAGGTTATCCATTTAATCTAAACCATGGGTCATTCAAAGTTCACCATGCATTTAACTGCTGTATCCTCTAACATGTCCACTTCATTCACAATCATGGGGACCATATACAAAGTTTTGATTTGATTCCTTTTTCTTTTACCTCAAATTAGTAATTTTCATTGGTTTCAAATGACAACTATTTTGAAATGATTAAGTTCTTAAAACAATATCTCAGAACTCGATTATTATTGTTGAAAATATATTGTTGAAAAAAAGGTAGTAAGATTGCTTGAGATGGTCCCTACCTGTGAGAGCAATGGCTGAACCATAACAGTGCATGGAGGTAGAGAGGGATAGTTTTGAAGACTTGCAGTTTTGTGTGTCATAGCAATAGAGCCACTGCACCCTTATCTAACCTGTTGATGTGATGATGCTGATTTAACACTTGCCGCTCACAAACACAATCATGGCCGAAGATAAAGCTCCGATTCCGAGCATCCAGGAGATGCGGCAGTCAAGATTTAGGTACCTCTTTCTCTATATTCATTGAAATAATCAGAGCAGAACTATGTGAGGCAATTTGATATGTTGAAGTTTGTGTCATCATGTCATAGGGTTATTGCCTTTAGAAATGTTCAAGTGGAAAAGTAATGTTTTTAGTAAAGGATAATCTGAAATGTTTGATTTTGGAATAAACTTGTCTTTTATGATGAAAGAAGTTGTTGAATTAAATGTATTGAATAATTTCATCTTGATAAAAGTTTGGTGAAGTTATTTTTTAGAGAAATTTGTGAACATAAAGGAATAATTCAGTGATAATTCCTGCATCAAATATTCATAATTTTAAAACGTCCCATTAAAATTTAAGCCGTTAAGCAAATTTGTTTTGTATTACTTTTTTCGAGAACCACTTAAATCTGCTCGAAATCACAAAACCTTGTGGAAGCAAGTCCCTGGACCCTGGATTATATCTGCAGTTTTCAGACCGTTAATGAATGATGAATTTTCCAGGATCTACATGAATTGTAAATTACATACCACAATGATAAATTCATTCCAGTAGTGTCACATGTTTGCCCTGAAATTCTAGATATTGTGATATGAATTATGATATTTGAATAATGATTTTTGAATAATGATTTTATGATAATAAGTCCTTGTTTCCCTGTATAATCAAACCTGTCCAATAGAATGATCACTGTTTTTGAAAAAGCAAACAAACTTTTATTTAATATCATGAACAAATGATAGACATTGATATAAATGAGAAGAAAACAATTGCAACATCATTATTGTTTTGTAGTAAATAAAAATATCTCTGGAATTTCCAATCTTATTTTAAGCGATAATTTTTTATCAAGGTAAAACAGAAATACAGGTGACAATAAGCATGAGGTAAGAGTTTTGTGTTTCATTCCCTCAGCAGTCTTCGTCCTTACTCAGACAGCATTTCTAAATTTATGATGAAGAGGAATGTATGGATGACGTTTCGACTTTCGACCAGTGTGAGGTTCTTGTGTCGTTCTAAAGTTGTCATTCCAACTTCTATAATGCCTTTCAAAGAAGTAAATGTTTAGATTTACTTGATATACATTATAAACCTGGAAGACAAACAAAACTTCTAAAGGAAAGTGTTTGATTTAAAAAAGAATCCAGAGTAGTACCGTAATTTCTCCATTAATTCGACATCTCCAATAGTACCATAATTTCTCCATTAATTCGACATCTCCAATGATTGGACCACAACTTTTGCCATAGGACACATATTCAAATCCCTTCTAAAACTTTGACCAAGTGCCACAAGGTTAAAGTTGATTGTCCTATGTTTTAAACATTGCTTAAAATCATTGTTCAATTTGCAAAATAATTATTTGCAAAGCATAATTTTTTCTACTATAGTAATCAATACGAAATGTTTTCGTAGTGACAACATTATCATTATTATTTGGTTATTAATAAAAGCTATGCATTTAAATTATACACATTCTTAATAATTATCTAACATTTCAAAAAGTGGGAGATTGTTCAGCCATAGAACTTTTCTGAAAATCTTTTGATTATTTTAGGGTCGAATTGATTGAAAAAATATGGTAGTTTTAGTAGAGTTCCAACAATACTCTATCAGACAAAAGGCCTAGTATCACTGACTACAAACAAACAATGAAATGACTTGCATTAACAGATGATAGGTCAACCTTGATCAAAGGAGCCTTTAGTTTGAGAAAATAGACTTAAGTTTAAGAAACAGATGATAGCTCCTTGCCTAACGTATTGACTGAATATTACATGCAAAATGTAGCCATTAATAACTAGCCATTAATGATAGTGGTATTTTGATTGAAAGATATCAGTGTTTTGTAGTAGATCTGGAAAACAAATAAGCTGATGTGGTTGGCAGGATTGTATCAGGGAGTTAAAACTCAAGGCTTTATTGGAAGGGAATAAATGTAAAGTGGTAGAAATCTTTGGTTTAAAGAGTCTAGTTTTGAATGGCAAGCTTTTATTTCACAAAAGGAGTTTTGATTAAACAAGGAGAAACAATATTTAGCTAAATAATAAATTTTAATAATTTTAAATAAATATTTAATAAATAGAATAATCTTTCCTACTGTGACATTTATTCAATAGATAAGATACTCTCCCAATTGTCAAGCCTTGTTTCTTGACATTTAAAAGTAATTTTTAGAAAGGAATGTCTACAATCAAACAAAGGAATAAAAAGAGACCTAATCTAGGATCTCTATTGTATTTAGTTGATAAAATGTTTTAGATTCGATGTGACTTCCTTTAAAATCAATGTATGAAAGAAAAGATTAATTTGTACTGCAAACTATATAGCTTTTTATCAAAGTGCCGTCTTAAAAGAAACATCTAGTACCATTTAGGAACATACCTATAAATTCATTTCTAAAATTCTAATTCAAACAGTCATTATTAGGAAGAGGCTTTCTTACCGTTAATATATATTGTCATTTGAAGGAGTAAATTTATGGTCCAAGCTTTTCACCTTGTTGAAATATTGTATGAACCTTCTACGTATATATCTAACTTCCTTCTTTAAAACAGTCAGCTGATAAGAGAACCTGTCAGATTGTGAATGGATTAGTTCTGATCAACTCAACAAGGCTATGTAGCAATACCTGCTACAATACATGCATGCAGCAAACTAGTAGCAGGTAGAAACTGATCAGGATTCACCGTCTTTGACTGAAGTTAATCTAGGAATCTCTAACTCATTGACATCAGGCTCAACCTGTGATTGAAAAGGTTGGTGGGCAGGATCTTGGACAAGAGTAAAACAGCTTCTTTGTTGAACAGTTTCTTCATTAGAGGAAAACAACCTGTTTTATCAAGAATCAGATTGAGCTCTTTGATTAATGAGTAGGTGAGTTTCTGGTTCTGATCCTAAACCAGTTAGTCTTCATCATTCTTGAGTGCTGAGGTTTTAGGAATCTTAAAAAAATGACAGTAGGAATAATATGTAATTGGCCAGGACTCAAAGAGGCTATCTTTATTCTAGATGTCTAGTGGATTTTACCCTGAATTTTATTATCCCTCGGCATGAAGTGGGAGGAGGATACAGGTTTGGGCTCCCTGTATCCATCCGTCTGTCCGCCCGTGCGTCTAAAGGTAAAGAGGACAACTTTTCTCAAGAACTATTTAAGATAGGATAACCAAATTTGGTGTGTGTCTTCAGGGTATCAAGACCTTGATGGAGTTCGAAAATCAAAACCTCACCATTGTTTTTAATGAAGGTATTGCCCTTGTTCAGACTTTTTGGACTGTTGGGGGTGTCTGCAAAGGGGAACATTTTTCCCAGAAGCTATTTAAGATAGGATACCGGTAACCAAATTTGGTGTGTTTTCAGGGTATCCATACCTTGATAGCATTTGAAAACAAAAACTGCACAATTATTTTTTACAGAGTTAATGCCATTGTTCTGACTTTTTAGACTCATGTTCAAGGGTGTCTTCAAAGCTGAAATTTTTTCTCAGAACTATTTGAGATAGGAAAACCAAATTTGGTGCGGTCTTCAGGGTATCAATACGTTGATAGAGTTCGAAAATAAGATTTATTAGGTTATATTATACAGAGTTATGGCCCTTGTAGGAAAATGTTGGGAGCTTTAATGAAAACTAATTTGGCCAAGTTGGTGATGACTATCTTCTTGTTAATGCAAGAATTTTGACTCTTTAGGACAAAGAATAATGAAATCCTGGCAGGCTGGTGCTATCTTTGACTTGTCTATTTGTTGTCCCCCGCAACAACGAAGTTGCGGGGGGTATAAAAATGGGTACCGTCCGTCCGTCCGTCCGTCCGTCCGTTACACTTTGTGTCCGGCTCATAACTTTCTAACTAATCAACCATTTCAATTCAAATTCGTCATGGACATGAAGAAACATGTAATAATGTGTCATGAGAAACAATTTTCTGAAAATCTACATAAAATATTAGGATTTTGGAGAAAAAGTGGTAAATTTTGTAAGAAATCTGTTACAAGTCCCGTCCGGCTCACAACTTCTAAACTAATCATCACATATTGATAAAATTTGATATGAAGATACATAATCATCTGAAGGTGTGTCATGAACAATTTTAAAAATATTTTTATAAAATTTTGCCTTTTGTGGCAAAAAATGAGGACTCTGTTGGAAAACTTTTACAAGTCCTGTCCGGCTCATAACTTCTAAACTAATCATCGCATATTGATCAAATTTGATATGTAGATACATAATCATATGAAGATGTGTCATGAAGAACAATTTTGAAAATATTTTTATAAAATTTTGCCTTTTTTGGCAAAAAATGAGGACTCTGTTGGAAAACTTTTACAAGTCCTGTCCGGCTCATAACTTCTAAACTGATCATCACATATTGATCAAATTTGATATGAAGATACATTATCATCTGAAGGTGTGTCATGAAGAACAATTTTGAAAATGTTTTTATAAAATTTTGGCTTTTTTGGCAAAAAATGAGGACTCTGTTGGAAAACTGTTACAGGTCCTGTCCGGCTCATAACTTCTAAACTAATCATCGCATATTGATCAAATTTGATATGTAGATACATAATCATATGAAGATGTGTCATGAAGAACAATTTTGAAAATATTTTTATAAAATTTTGCCTTTTTTGGCAAAAAATGAGGACTCTGTTGGAAAACTTTTACAAGTCCTGTCCGGCTCATAACTTCTAAACTAATCATCACATATTGATGAAATTTGATATGGAGATACATAATCATCTGAAGGTGTGTCATGGAGAACAATTTTGAAAATGTTTTTATAAAATTTTGCCTTTTTTTGCAAAAAATGAGGACTCTGTTGGAAAATTGTTACAAGTCCTGTCCGGCTCATAACTTCTAAACTGATCATCACATATTGATCAAATTTGATATGAAGATACATTATCATCTGAAGGTGTGTCATGAAGAACAATTTTGAAAATGTTTTTATAAAATTTTGGCTTTTTTGGCAAAAAATGAGGACTCTGTTGGAAAACTGTTACAAGTCCTGTCCGGCTCATAACTTCTAAACTAATCATCACATATTGATCAAATTTGATATGAAGATACAAATAGTCATAATCATCTGAAGGTGTGTCATGAAGAACAATTTTGAAAATGTTTTTGTAAAATTTTGCCTTTTTTGGCAAAAAATGAGGACTCTGTTGGAAATCTGTTACAAGTCCTGTTAGGCTCATAACTTCTAAACTAATCATCACATATTGATGAAATTTGATATGGAGATACATAATCATATGAAGGTGTGTCATGGAGAACAATTTTGAAAATGTTTTTATAAAATTTTGCCTTTTTTGACAAAAAATGAGGACTCTGTTGGAAATCTGTTACAAGTCCTGTCTATCTCACAACTAAACTAATCATCACATTTTAATCAAATTTGTTATGGAGATACAAAATCATATGTTGGTGTGTCATGAAGAACAGTTTTGAAAATATCTTTGTTTAAATATGATCAAATTGATCTTGAAGATCCAAATACATAATACATAAATTCATCCATTTGAGTTTAATTTTGTCAGTTTACTCGATTTATGCCCAACAGTGAACATAAAGTTGGTATGATTTAGTTTTTTATTAGAATAGTTTCTTTCATATCCTGGAAAATTGTGTTATTTTGTGCAACAAGAATTAATCAGCAATATGATGAGGAAAACCTATACATATTGTGCAATTTGCGGGGGATATAGCTCGACCATGTCAGCTACTTGTTTTGATCCTTAATCTGTTGGTGCTTTACAATTCTAAGCATGGCTTGAAAGTAATCTTATCTGTTTGAAATCTGGAACAATCAATGATTCGGAAGGTTGACAAGCACCATCTTTGAGTAATGCAACAAAGTTTTTTCCTGAATTTGTAATTTACCATTCCAACAGGAATCTTAACTGATTATGTCTCCCCCCGAGGGGTCGGGAAACATATTGGTTTTGGTTGAATCCGTGTCTGTGTTGGCGTTCCCATTTCGTTTCCGGAGCATAACTCTGAAACTACTTGACCAATCTTCACCAAATTTGGTATACATCCTCTCCATATCATGTAGATGTGCCTTTTGGGGGTTTCAACTTCTGTTCAATTATATTTTTTTTGTTTCTATGGCAACAGTTTGGAATTTGTCATTTAAGGGAAGGGTTATTTTCCCGAGCTTAAGACTGAAACTACATGACCAATTTTCACCAAATTTGGTGTACATCCTCTTCATATCATTTAGATGTGCCTTTTAGAGGTTTCAACTTCTATTTAATTATGTATCTTTCAGTTGCCATCCCAACAGTTTGGACATTGTCATTTTGAACATAAGGGTTAGTTTTCATGACAAACTGAGTAGATGTTGATTAACGATTCCCATAAATAAAAATCAAATGTAACCAAAACTTACAGTTTATGTTGTTTTATATAAAAATATGGTTTTCATTTGAGTTTTAAAAATCTATAAGATATGTTCAAAAAGAAAATTTCGCTGAAATGGTGTATGGAGGAGACATCTGTTTTTAGCTCACCTTTACAAAGTAAATGTGAGCTTATGTCATGGCGCTTCGTCCGTCGTCCGTCTGTCTGTCCGTCCGTCCGTCCGTCCGTCTGTCCGTCCGTCCGTCCGTCCGTCCGTAAACTTTCAGGAAAAAGACTACTCCTCCTAAACGAATGCAGATATCATTCTGAAATTGTAGTATGTTATACCCATGGTGATTCCTCACAGAAAGGTAGACGTTTCAGTTTTGAGAATCCAAGATGGCCGCCATGGCAGCCATATTGAATTTTCAATTAGATTTCACGAAAAAGACTACTCCTCCTAAACGAATGCAGATATCATTCTGAAATTGTAGTATGTTATACCCATGGTGATTCCTCACAGAAAGGTAGACGTTTCAGTTTTGAGAATCAAAGATGGCCGCCATGGCAGCCATATTGAATTTTCAATTAGATTTCAGGAAAAAGACTACTACTCTTAAATGAATCCAGATATCATTCTGAAATTGTAGTATGTTATACCCATGGTGATTCCTCACAGAAAGGTAGACATTTCAGTTTTGAGAATCCAAGATGGCCGCCATGGCAGCCATATTGAATTTTCAATTAGATTTCAGGAAAAAGACTACTCTTTCTAAACCACTCTAGATATCATTCTGAAATTGTAGTATGTTATAACTATGGTGATTCTGCAAAGAAAGGTAGACGTTTCAGTTTTGAGAATCCAATATGGCCGCCATGGCAGCCATATTGAATTTTCAATTAGATTTCATTAAAATGACTCCTTCTCCTAAACCAATCTAGATATCATTTTCATATTGTAGTATGTTATACCTATAGTGATTCCTCCCACAAAGGTAGACGTGTCAGTTCTGAGAATCCAAGATGGCCGCGATAGCAGCCATATTGACTTTTCAGCTGCAGATGACACATCATTATTACTAAATTTTAAGCTTTCATCAAGTGATCACTCGCACCATATAAATTCTCTAATTTGAACTTACTAATCATAATATTATCTTGAATATGGAATATTTAAGATTGTCATGCAAGTTGTTCTATATTTTTAAGTGTTTTTAAAACATTAAGATGAAAGACAAACATAATTAATTAATTTGTTTAAAATATTTATGGCAACTAGCTGCAAAAACCCAATGACATTAAACATCATGTTGAATTTTAAACAATGGTATCTCCCTTATATTCCTTTAAATACCACACAAAAGGGGTCAACCAGAGTTCAGATATTCCTGCTGAGTCCACTATGCATTTCTAATACACATCCCAATACAGGCTGCATCACAGTCTCAGCTGCTAGTCTGTTGCATAATCAACCTGACCCAATTGATATGGTAGAGCATTATGCTATATGGCCATGTGTATGCAATAAGAGTTACGGAAATTAGACTTGTATTCTCATGACAGTGAAATGTTCTTTCTAAGAAAAACAACTTACACAAACTTTGTCAACAATAAGCTTTGTGTTTAGCAATCTACATAAGTTGATGTGGAAAGAGTTATATTGCATCAGGTTCCAGTTCCTGTGTTTTACTCATATTTGTACCATTTCTATATCTAACAGAAGTTCTTCTTGACACAAAATCAATTTAGGACATAAGCTAACTATATTTTGTGAAATTATATATATTTTTCACAACAATTCATGTTCTCTCCCGTCAAGTCTTTTAATACCACACATAAGGGCTTAGCCAGAGTTCAGGTTTACATGCTCAGCACACTAGGGTACTTCTCCAAATATACTTACACAAAGCCAAATACACAAATTGCTACACTCTCCTTAAGGATCTGGGGCTAGCAGCCCTGCCTGCTTGTATATTGCATAGTAATCCTGACCTAATTGATAAATAGAACATAATGGACTTTATGGAAAGTATATAAATTGTCTTTATGAAAAGTATACTTGTATTCTAATAATAGTAATACTTTTTACAAATAACAATTTAAACAAGTCAAGAATCAGCTTTTGTGTACAACAATCTGCACGATGAGTTAATATTAACAAGTCAAGAATGTGCTTTTATGTACAGTAATCTACATGATAAGTTAATAATAGAGGTATTTTGTATCAGGTTCCAGTTCCAATACCATGTGTTTTATAAATACCTGTAAAACTAAATGATAATTGTATCATGCTGAAGGGGTTCTGGGAACAACATGTCATCATAGAAGTCATTATTTTTCAATTAGATTTCAGGCCAAGTACTACTCCTACTAAATCAATTAAGATATCATTCTGAAAAGTGAGTATTTTTTTATATTGTGATTCCTGACAAAGACGCATTTATTTTATTATCAAGAATCCAAGATGGTCAATATGTCAATTATATTGAATTAGATTTCATGAAATTCATTGAAAAGAATACATTTCCTGATCAATCAAATCAATGTCATTATATTTGTATTGATACGCTTGTTGTAATATTTATCAACACTATAAATACAGTTACAAAAAACTGTATGAATCATCTTTATCTGCAAACAGCCTGAAGCATGACTGTTTTAATAAATCTTTTTTAATAAAACATAAAATGATAAAAGTTGTTCACTCGATCAGTGGGTTACATAATTCCTGACACTTCATATATGGCAAATAACATAGCCAGTGAGGGATAAATATACATTTTTTAATCATCTATATCTGATTACGGTCTGAACAATGATTATCTAGATAATTATAATGATCATTCAATTCAAACAAATCCTTTTCAAAAGCTTTTAAAATAATTAAATTTGTTCACTCCCAACACTAACTGTAAGGTTTTTTACTCCTTTGTTCCCATGCAATTAATTTATTCCAAATTGAAAATTTTGGTTAATGAATAACTAATTATCTTTTATTTTGTTTGTCATGCTAATAAAAGATATAATATTCATCTTCAAAACAGCATTCATTGAACAGCTGTCTGAACAATTCTTTTTTTACAAAGTCTTTCTCACCAATTCTCTCTGTTAGTTAAGATACTTCAATAAACATATTACTGAGTTGACCTCCAGATTATTTCCATTGCAAACCTCTCTTTTACCCCCACCCCTTCTATCCCCCCTCCCCCCCTATCCTTCCAGTCCCTCTCCTGCAACTCTCCTCTAAAGGGTATCTGTTGCATATTGCATATTGAAATGAGGGGAGGACACTCACTATATGGAATAACAGTAACTTACATAAGAGGATAAGTTACATAAGCTACATGCAGGTGCAAGAGGTCATAATAGGTCATCATTTCTAGTAATTAGCATAAACCCCCATGTTGCTAGCCTATTCTGACCAATCAGATTGCACTAACATATGTCAAGATTTAAGATATTCAGAAATCTTCAGTTAGAATTACATGAGACATTGACCTGGACAGTTTACTTTGGTAATTGGACTTATCACTAGCTGAATTTGTGATTTGTGTCAGAGGAATATATTCCAAAGTTTATGTGCATCATCTAAATGAATACTCCTAAACCAATCAAGATATCATAATGAAATTAATACAGATGCCCACATAAAAGTACCATTTTGAAGATTAAAAAGTCCAAGATGGTCACCAATTCAGCCATAGATATACAAAAAAGTTATACAAAAACCTACTGCTTGTTAACAAATCATGATTATATCATTCTTGTATTAATGTTTGTTCAAGCTCTAGTGGTTTCCAACAGAAGAATAGCATTTTAAAAGATAAAAAAATCACGATGGCAGCCATAATCAATTATCATATAAAAGATGGTTACACAATTAAACCATATTACCACATCATTAATTTTAAGGTGAGCTTCTGTACCCTCGGTACTTTTATTACGAGTAAAATTACTTTCTAGTTCAGGAATCAGAATGACATTGACCTCAAGTGACATTGGCAGTGGCTTAGTGGAGACTTGCATTAACATTACTACACTATCCTTGTATTGGCATTCTTTAGAATCATAATGAATTCATGAAAATATCGATAAGGAAAAAAAATGAGTGTGTGGATCGATAATGAAACATTGATTTAAATGTGAAGAATTTAGGCCAAAAATCACACGGTAACCTTAGTCTTGTTTTAGACTGTTTTAGATTTCTGGTAATATCAAATTCAGTTGCAAGGTTAAGCATCAAGTAATTAAGGCCAATATGATATTGCTTATTCTAGTATTGTTTTCAATTTGTGGCCGGACGTGATCTGCAAAATATGTTCATATTTGGTGTAGATATAATTTAAACGAGTCAAAATTGACATACAAGAAAAGTAATAGAGTAGCCCTAACCATCATGTGTTTTGCAATAAAGTATAGTTTTTACCTGAACTATTATAACTTCAAACCACTCGGCCTTCGGCCTCAAGCTCTAACTATAATAGTTCAGGGAATAACAATACTTTATTGCAAAACACATGATGGTTAGGGCTACTTATTTCTTAAGCAGTGGTTGTGGTTAGACCGTTTAGAAGATTCCATGAAACAAAACAAAAAACGTGAAGATCTTGGTTTTAGCAATCGTTGGCATTGCAGAAAAGGAACTAATTTTTTTTATGAATGTGATAAAGTTTTTTCTTTTGAAATAAATATTTTATAGATAATGAATGAAAAATGATTTAAGAACAATTAACCCAATTATCTATACGAATAGAACCGTAAGAAAACTTGAAGGACGGTCCCAGCTTTCAATATATATTAATCTATTTATTTCTGTTGTGTTCCTTTTACTGAACTTATTTGAGTATATATAATGTCAACACCAATGTTGTTTACTCAGATCAGTTTGACTCACTTCCTTCTTTACTTGATAACACTGAGTTGTAAATTTGGGACATGTCACCAGGGAGAATCATAACGCAATAGGCAAATTATAATTACAGATTTAATGAAACATGACTATTAAATATTCATCATTGTGTCTATTTCTAGTATGAACAATTTAAAAATAAATATATAAATGTCTATCAAAATTAAACAATATATTTATACTACTTAAAAGGTTATTCTACCATGACATTTCAAAATCCTTGAATCCTCGTTCGGCTCCGAATGACATCAACAGGTATCGAATCTACGTTAGACCAAGAAAATTAAAAAACACAGAAGGTTATCTCCTAAATCATTAAAATAATACTAGTGCAGCAATGGTTAATAAAAATAACTTACAAAATCTAAATGCTTGTCACATGGCTGTACCATCCATATACCAGGGAAACTTTGATGTGATGCTTGATAAGTATGTTTACTGCTGCAGAGAATATCCCACTTAATACGATAAATTATATCTTTGTGTAAGTTGTATGTTTTGAACAGAAAATGTAGAACAATCCTTGCATCGGTGCCGATTTTTTGAATCATGGATAAGCAAAACATAGAGTTTTCATTGTACAATTAGATAATGGAGACGGTTTCACAATTCACTACATCAATGTTTGTATTGAAAATTATAATGAGTATGTATGACAAGTACAAATTTCTGAACCCTGTGATATCTAGGTAGATTGGTCAAACATGTTGTTTATTGTGGAATAATCTGCTATTTTTTGTCACCTGTTACTTTTGGATTATTATCTTGACCAATGGTCAAGGGTATGTAGCAGTACCAAGTTACCAACAATTCCATTCAAGGACTGACCATTTGCAGAAAAACGTTTTGTCAGATTTTTTCAAATGTTACGTAATAATAATGACTGCTACTGTGCTTAGAGGCATGCAGTGTTAAATTACAAGTGATTTCATGCATGTTTGAATATTTTACAAATTGCCATGTTTTGTACTTTGTAAATTTATGAGTTGAGACTTTGTACAGCTGACTGCAGAACAAGTCATTCATTCCATTCTACATTACAGTAATTCAGTTGTCGAGGGTTGAATGGTGGGGAATATTAGTGAGCCAGGCAATAACCTTTATAAGTCAACATTTGTACTAATGATATGCATCATCGATGGAAAGATGTCATTGTGTTGGTTTTTAACTACCTTGTTAAAATGTTGTAGAAAGTTCAATGTATTAATCTTTTTGCGTTTGAGCATCTGGTTGATAGATATGCATAATCATATATGTGAAGTTTGTTTACAGAATATGTTACAAGTGTTCTATGTTATTAAATATGTGAAGTTTGTTTACAGAATATGTTACAAGTGTTCTATGTTATTAAATATGTGAAGTTTGTTTACAGAATATGTTACAAGTGTTCTATGTTATTAAATAAATGTCTTCCTGATGATTATTGCACTGATTGCTCTAGTAGCGATCTTACCTTTATCAATTTGATAGCTCTCCTCACTGGCAGGTAATTAACGAGTGGTATGAAAAATGTATTTATTGTATTTGATAACTCTTAATGTTGATCTCATCTGTACCAAGCTAAGGGCATCATCTTGAATGAAGAATAAATGAATGAATCTGGGTTGTTATTTGTATTTGATTGCTCCAATAGTGATCTTACCTGTATCAAGCTGAAAGTATCACCTTAAAGGTTAATCAAACAGGCAGGTAATTAACGAGAGGTATGGGTGGAATGTGTAATATTCTGCTTGTTTCAGACACACCATGTCAGGGATTGCCCTCGACACTTCGAGAGGAAGGAGGCAGTATGTCAAGGATTTCTGTGTGGCTACACCGGAGGAGTTTGTTAAACGTTTTGGAGGAAATAAAGTGATAAATAAGGTAAACAGTTATAAAGTTTTAAGTCTTAAGTCTTAAATTCTCGTTTTTATATCTGTTATTTGGGTGACCTTATATATAGAGTGACCAGAGTAGGTCAGGAAATTGACATACTGGTTTGTGTTGAGTTTCCGTCGGCGTCGGCGTCCAAATGAGAGTTGGCTTGGCATTCCCATTTATTTCCGAAGCATAACTCTGAAACTACATGACAAATCTTCACCAAATTCCGTATACATCCTCTTCATATCATGAAGGGGTTAACTTTTCATTTCTATATTTTTGGGTTTCCATGGCAATAGTTTTGACTTTATCAATTTTGAAGGATAGGGTTAGTTTCTAGAGCAAAATTGAAGGGATAGCTCTGAAACTACTAAACCAGTCTAGAATCTCACAACTCTGTTACATCATGGAATTTTAAGCTTTCATGCTTTTTTTCTGCTAACACCTGAGCTAAAAAAAGATTTCAAAGTGATATTTTTTATCATTTGTAATGACCTGCAGGTGCTGATAGCCAACAATGGGATAGCTGCAGTGAAGTGTATGCGTTCTGTGAGGAGATGGGCGTACGAGATGTTCCGCAACGAGAGGGCCATCAGATTTGTTGTCATGGTTACACCAGAGGATCTCAAGGCCAATGCAGGTCTGAGGGACCAATCAATAATCCTAAATTATGAAAAATACATTTTTGAAGCATACTTTGATAATTGCTTATTTTAGGAGGAACAACCCACTTTGGAAATGTTTGGTCAATAACTTTTTACTCTTTCTTAATATATACAAATACAATAAGGAACAAATGATTAACAACAAATGTATAGATACCCTATAAATCCAGTATAAAAATCGTTCCTTTAATGGCAAAGTATATTTACAATAAAGCAATCAAAACACTGAAGATGAAACATTCATTTTAAGTCCTTAACAAGATCTGCTTTCACAAAGTTTATTATTTCCATTATCTTAAAATTACGCAAAGGTAGCCTTAGAGACTATTTCTAGTAGTTTCACCATTTTGTAACAAATGAGATGTTTGTTGCACCACCCAGAGTACATCAAGATGGCGGACCACTACGTGCCAGTGCCGGGCGGAAGCAACAACAATAACTATGCTAATGTGGAGCTCATACTGGACATATCCAAACGAACACAAGTCCAGGTAAGATCCAATAGTTCACCTTTCCTTGTGCTCGATCCTGTGTCACCTTTTCTTTACCTGCTCTGTGGTCTGTTGCTGAATTAAATAGTCCTTGGAGATTTTTCTAAGATTGCATGTGAGCAGTAAGTCTTTTATTAGCGAGTGATAAACTGGTGCAAGTTATGCTTTGCAGGTGAAATTTCCTTTGACAAAAATCATGTATTCTGGATATATATTTTTCTCATTTGCAAAGTTGTGTGGTGGGTATTTTCAGGCCTGAGTAAACCATCAGCAGAACTTGAACTTTAAGGAACCGTATCAATGTCATCTATCTATATCATATCTATCTTTCAATCATTTCAATGACAAGCCCTACATTTGATGAATCATACTTTATTTTCCCTCTCTCATTGATATATTCTTTGATTATTGATTAATAAGAAATAAAGTTAAAAATGCCATTTTGCTTAAAGTTCTTGTTATAAATATTAGTTGCTTTAAGTTTACTTTTTGTCTCAAAGGCCGTATGGGCTGGATGGGGCCATGCTTCGGAATATCCCAAACTGCCGGAACTACTACACAAAAATGGAATAGCTTTTATTGGTGAGTGTGCTGAATTTGGATATACTTTGTCACATGTTTTAGAAGTATCAATTTTAGATTAGTATTTTTAAACTGCAAATATTTTGCAAGAAATATTTTGAAGAAATTAAATGTTATTTCATTACTTTCAGATTTACTTTTTGTATAATGAATCAATTTGTTTAAATTAAAAGTTTTACCCTAACAGATTTTACTTTCTGTCTGTTCCCTCATCCTTTTGATCCCTTTTCTCCTTTGTCCATCTACTATCTTTTGGATGGCAAAACCCATTATTAAAAAAGCTGAAATTTTGCTGACAAAACGTGTAGTCAAAACTCAACTACTCACTCTTATGATTTGTGTTCTCGACAGTGTTTTTGCTATATTGCAGGACCCCCTGAGAATGCCATGTGGGCGCTAGGAGACAAGATTGCCTCATCTATCGTAGCCCAGACAGCAGGAGTCCCTACCCTGCCCTGGAGTGGAACAGGTGCTTGTTTCTCCAAGTCTTCAGAGATTTTTTTTTGCTTAAGTTCACTCATTTTATTCCACTGACATGCTTCTCACAATACCTCTGTTCATTCATTAGAATTTGCTGTACAAATTTCAACGCAGATAAACTCTTACCTATGCACAACTTGTAAAAGCTGGAACAATGCTGTGGAACTCTCCCCCAGACAGTATCAAGCAGTCTGACAGTCTATCCTGCTTCAAGAGGTGTTTACAACACATCAATTTCAAGAAGCTCATGACCTGAGCGCTTTAGAGCACTGACTGTGAAAATAGCGCTTTACAAATATCCAGTCTATTATTATTTATTGTTATATCTGGTTTCCACTCTAGGCCTGAAGCTAAAGGAGTTAACAGAGAAGGATCGTGCCAAGGGGAGACAAGTGAGCGTGCCCAACGACCTGTACAGGAAGGGCTGTGCAGCTGATGTTGAAGAGGGACTCAAGTCCGCCCAGGATATCGGCTTCCCTGTCATGATCAAAGCGTCCGAGGGAGGCGGCGGGAAGGGAATCAGGAAGTGTGAAAATGCAGATGATTTCAGCAATCTTTACAGACAGGTATGTGAATTATTCACTTAACCCTCTCCTGACTGCAGGCCGCACCTGCGGCCCAGACTTTAATTACTAATTGACACGTCATTGAAATTTGACCCTTTGACATACAAACGACAAACGTGTGTGACGCAGTTCCGTGAATGTTGACAAAATTTATATTTTTTGAATCACAAATCAATAGCCTTTCTCGTGGTGAAATAATTATAATGATCAAGTTTTCCGTTATCAAGAAGTGACAAATTAAATATATCGAATGTATTATCAATTAGAAAAGTGATGTGCAGGTGCGTGTTTTTCTTACTAACAGCGAATTTACCTATCTTGTTGAATGTGGCAAAGTTCGTTTCAAAGTGCTTTTAACATACTCAAGTGTTATATCATTTTGTTCATTAAATAATATCCTATTACTCTTTTAATTTCCGAAATAAAATCTTTCTTCGTTATAAAACTATAGAGAAAATAAGATTTTGTCGGCAAATGTAAACATCAAACGATCGATTTTTGAAGAACACATGTAAAATTATCAGCGTAATTAACTTACGTTTTTCAGAATCTCATAATCCTCAAAAATTGATTAAACACATGTGATGCAATTCCTTGTCAATTGTTGTTCCTAAAAGTTGCAAATATTCCGAAATAATGTAAAAAACATCGCATCGAGTATCGATTTGTTTCAACAGTCACATGGGTCGCTTCGCGCCAAATGATGGCATAACAGCTGATAACGGTATTTCAGCGAGGTCAATGTCGTAATTTTTTTCTCCATATTTCAAATGGTTCGGAGTGGAAAATAACAAGTCATATCAATAAATAGAATTAATCAAATCAACACAATTGCAATGTAGTTTTACCACATTAATCTAAAACAATGTTAATTGTACTATTTATGCCGCAGCACTTAGTTTATCGACTACTACTGACTTGCATTATTCGCATGATGTGAAATAGTTGTCATGAAGAAATTTCAAGAAGACGTCGTTTGCCAATAAAATATGAGTGAGTTATTTAACTGTTTTGATTTGTATTTGATATGTATGAAATCTATAAAACATTTCTTGATCAAATATATAAAAATTAAACCGTAATTGTATTTAATTTTCATGCGAGATGTGTTTTTCCCCAACACGTTGACCGTGCCATTTGAACAAATCAAGCATAGTGCAGTCTTGATTCCGCCGACTGTCAATGTTGCATCACTGGAATCGTTAATTTCAAATTAATAAGTCGCTTAAAGGGGCAGTAGCACGTTTTTAGGGGGAATATAAGGTGATGTCAGGAAAATGAAAATAAATGGTTCCAATCTTTAGACAATGTATAAAAACTAAATGGAGCAGTAATAAATCAAATATACAATGTAAAGTTAAGCCATGCGATTCCTTTTCTTACACAAAATGAATTAAAGGTGTTCACACAAAAATGGCTGCCAATGGATTTTATGTGAATCCTCATACTTTGTTCTCTGACTTCGGATGATTGGTTTGTGTTATGAAATTTATGATACTATCAAAGTAATATATTTAGCATTAACTTATAGTTATCAGTGAAAAATTGAAAATATAAAATTGTCAAGAAACGTGCTACTGCCCCTTTAAATATGAAATTTTTGTACGAAAAGGATTGGTAAGACATCCATGTCCACTATTTCAGGTTTAAATTTTGTTTGTCAATAGAATTATTGTTCGTATAAACAAGTTCGCCAAACAAATTCTCGTAACTAAATTGGCATTGGCATGTCGCTGATATGACGCCATGAATGGGGGGATATCTCATAAAACAAGCTAAGGAGTAATAAACAAAATGGTGTTTTAAAATCGAAAAAAAATCTAGAATTGTAAAATAATACATTTTAGACACCACACATGTTTTATTTTTGTTTAATGTTCCAGAATTATTGTACAAATACGATTAGAAAATATGGGCTACGTGATTGTCATGTAAATCATTGGCGCTGTTTTGATATGTGCCCCGCCGTAGCGAAGGAAATCTCAATCCAAGTTAAAATGTATTTTGCATCTATTCTGCAATGAATTTCCGTAAACCCTTTAACAGTCATTCGTAGAAATGTATTTCATTCTTGGTTTTAAGTGGAAAAATAATAGGATGGCACTGATCTCAAAATATCTCGATTTAAACAGCATTGTCATCGTTCAACATTTTGGCGATCTTGCGAGATGTTACGATCTTTTTTCATCTGTCATTAGTGGCGATATCAATAAGAGATGGACGTATATTTGTATGAAAACAACAATATTTAATACTCATATTTGGGACATAGAAAGGCAAATCGATTACTTAAACTTTTGTGTGATTTTGAAAATGATTGATACGTTATTTGTAAAAAAATCAACACGGAAGTAAATTGCATCGTTGAGTATATATTTTGACTGCTTGAAATTACGTTGAAAATTCATCATTTCAAATAACATCGTTTGTAACAAGCTCTTGTTTGTTGGAAGAAAGTCGCATTCGTGCAGAACAATTTTTTTCTGGTACAGAATTTATTTCTGAATAAACTGATATAAATTATTTTCTACAGAAATATTTATTGACAAAAATGTTCGATTTTGAAAATTAAGTACAAAATTATGACTTGTGTAATTTTTCTTTTTTATTCATTGTCATGTGGATATAAACCTAATTGTAAAAAAATAATTGATTATTTGGGAAAAATAAAAACTATGACAAGTAAGAAAAATCAATTTATTTACAAGAATTTATTTTATTTTTTAAAATTATGTGTTTTAGAAAGGAGGGAGAAGCTAAATATGATAGAATCCAATGTAAAATTTTACACTTTTGAAGCTCCAAGCAAAAACTTCAAAACAATCCAGCAGGCAGAAGGTTAAGCTTGGTGTCATTGACTGATTTTGCCCTTCACTCTGTCACCACAATGTCAATTTCATTGGAAATTATTAGTGCAATAACCTGCCATAAGTTGATAAAAGATAGCTGCTTGACAAATCTGGTGCAGATAAGTAATAGTAGTGTTTAGAACTTGTTTTGTCCATTTTTAGCTCACCTTTACAAAGTAAATGTGAGCTTATGTCATGGCGCTTCGTCCGTCGTCCGTCTGTCCGTCCGTCCGTTAACTTTCACGAAAAAGACTACTCCTCCTAAACGAATTCAGATATCATTCTGAAATTGTAGTATGTTATACCCATGGTGATTCCCCACAGAAAGGTAGACGTTTCAGTTTTGAGAATCCAAGATGGCCGCCATGACAGCCATATTGAATTTTCAATTAGATTTCATGAAAAAGACTACTCCTTCTAAACGAATACAGATATCATTCTGAAATTGTAATATGTTATACCCATGGTGATTCCTCACAGAAAGGTAGACGTTTCAGTTTTGAGAATCCAAGATGGCCGCCATGACAGCCATATTGAATTTTCAATTAGATTTCATGAAAAAGACTACTCCTTCTAAACGAATACAGATATCATTCTGAAATTGTATTATGTTATACCTATGGTGATTCCGCACAGAAAGGTAGACGTTTCAGTTTTGAGAATCCAAGATGGCCGCCATGACAGCCATATTGAATTTTCAATTAGATTTCATGCAAAAGACTACTCCTTCTACACGAATACAGATATCATTCTGAAATTGTAGTATGTTATACCTATGGTGATTCCGCACAGAAAGGTAGACGTTAAAGTTTTGAGAATCCAATATGGCCGCCATGGCAGCCATATTGAATTTTCAATTAGATTTCATGACGAAGACTATTTCTCCTAAACCAATCTAGATATCATTTTTATATTGTAGTATGTTATACCTATAGTGATTCCGCACAGAAAGGTAGACGTTTCAGTTTTGAGAATCCAAGATGGCCGCAATATCAGCCATATTGACTTTTCAGCTGCAGATGACACATCATTATTATTAAATTTTAAGCTTTCATCAAGTGATCACTGGCACCATATAAATTCTCTAATTTGAACTTACTAATCATAATATTATCTTAAATTTGGATTATTTAAGATTGTCGTGCAAGTTGTTCTATATTTTTAAGTGTTTCTAAAAAAAATTAAGATGAAAGACAAACATAATTGATTAATTTGTTTAAAATCTTTATGGCAACTAGCTGCAAAAACCAAATCACATTAAACATGTTAAATTTTAAACAATGGTATCTCCCTTATATTCCTTTAAATACCACACATAAGGGGTCAACCAGAGTTCAGATATTCCACTATGCTGTCTAATACACATCCCAAGGCAGGCTGCTAGCATCACAGTGTCAGCTGCTAGTCTGTTGCATAATCAACCTGACCCAATTGATATGGTAGAGCATTATGCTATATGGCCAAGGCCCATGTGTATGCAATAAAAGTTATGGACTTGTATTCTCATGACAGTGATATGTTCTTTCTAAGAATAACAACTTACACAAAACTTGTCTCCAATAAGCTTTGTGTTTAGCAATCTACATGATAAGTTGATGTGGAATAAATATGCAGATGAAAATCGAAAAGGGTTTAGTAAGAAAAGTAAGGAAATTTGATTTGTCATATCTCTCTGTTGATTTGACAATGCAAAAATGTTTACCATTATAGTACTGTATGAGTGTTAAATAAATTGATATTTTAATGAAAGACATCTCATGGTCACATGGAACAAAATAAATGTGTCTTATGCATTGCTGTGTTTATGACTTTCCTCTCAATCAGTCATTCATTTTCCTTGAAAAATCTGTACTTTTGGGATTCTCAATATCCCATGCAGCATAACCATCAGTGAAATAATCTTGAAATCATATTAATGATTCACTACAAAACAAATGTAAGTGCCCACCATCCTGTAAGTAATGAATGACATTTAAATGGATACACGGATGCCCACATAAAAGTAGCATTTTGAAGATAAATAGTACAAGATGGTCACCAATTAGATATACAAAAAAGCCAGAGATATACAAAAAAGTTATACAAAAACCTACTGCTTGTTAACTTATCATGATTATATCATTCGTGTATTAATGTTTGTTCAAGCTCTAGTCGTTTCCAAAAGAAGACTAGTATTTTAAAAGATAAAAAATCATGATGGCTGCCATAATCAATTATATAAAAGATGGTTACATGTATAATTAAACCATTTTACCACATCATTCATTTTAAGGTGAGCTTCTGTACCCTCGGTACTTTTATTTGATTGTTAAAGACAGGTATGATATCTCTCTCCCTTATACTAGGTGCAAGCGGAGGTCCCAGGGTCTCCAATATTCATCATGAAGCTAGCATCGGCAGCACGCCACCTGGAGGTGCAGCTTCTGGCTGATCACTACGGCAACGCTGTGTCCCTGTTTGGTCGAGACTGCTCCATACAGAGGAGGCACCAGAAGATCATTGAAGAGGCTCCCGTCGTTATCGCTCAGGAAGATATCTTCGAACAAATGGAAAAGGTATGTTGTGTGAAGAAGAAAAAACGGAGAGGCTGAAATTTATTTTAGAATTGTTTTTTTTAGTTTTTTTGGACAAAAAATTATCATTTAATTTCAGGAATGGAATAAACTTTTAAGTTTAATTTTAATCTAAATGAGGCATTTTGAACAGTGTATGAGATTTGAGAGCTGATGTATGAGTTGTGTTGCATTTCATCAAAATATCTCAAAGGTATATCTCCAACAACCAAAGCACACAAATTCTGTGTTGTATTTCTTGAATAGCAAGCAATATTTTTAATGCTTACAATATTTTGGTGAAATGTTAACGAGGGATTAAGTACTGACCTGTAACTGCAGGCGGCTGTGACCCTAGCCAAGATGGTGGGGTACGTGAGTGCGGGGACTGTGGAGTACCTGTATGATGCCGAGAGGAACGAGTTCTTCTTCCTGGAGTTGAACCCCAGACTGCAGGTGGAGCATCCCTGTACAGAGATGGTGGCAGACATCAACCTGCCTTCCGCTCAACTCCAGGTCGGTTGTTCTCTTGACCTCCTTCTTAAAATATTCTTTAAGTTTACATTGGACTGAAATGGTTAGGGATATCAATAAGATTTATAAATGAATTTTACTTGGTGGTATGCCAGTTTTTAATTCCAAGGAGTGTTTTATCCCTTCCGCTCAAATCCAGGTTGGTTGTTCTCTTGACCTCCTTCTTGAAATATTCTTTAAGTTTAAATTGGACTGAAATGGTTAAGGATATCAATAAGATTTATAAATGAATTTTGTTCTTGGTGGTATGCCAGTCTTTCATTCCAAGGAGAGTTATGTCCCTTCTGCTCAACTCCAGGTGGGTTGGTCACACATGAATGAATACTGGACAATAATGAAAAGTTTGAAGGATGGGCAACTTCTCTCTTGCAATATATATGACTTTGTGGTGCAGATACTAACACTGAGTTGTCAGATATATTGCTAGAAGGATGTTGATTATCCATCGAACTTGTTCACTTCATCATATCATCTTCAAAATGCCAATCCAAATAGTGGACAAAATATGTAGGGATATCTGTAAATTATCATCATTGTATATCCGTATGTTAAATATGTAATGTCTTTGCGTTCTCATGAGACATTTAGAAACAAAATCTACTAAAATTTATTTTCTTAAGTAATTACATGCAAGTCTTTGACTTCAAGAAGAAACAATTGTCTTGCCAAAAAATATCAAAAGGTAACAATTAGCCTATATTTTTGTATCTGGCTTAGAGCATGGTCATTGGTTTCATTTTCAAGACCATAACAAACAATAAGCTAGGAATTTTGATTGACAAGAAATTTTATTTTTATAAACTAATAGGTTGCAATGGGACTGCCTCTCTACCGCCTCAAAGACATCCGAGTGTTGTATGGCGAGGATCCATTCGGAGAATCTGTGATTGATTTTGACAACCCGAGGATGAAGCCCCACCCGAGAGGTCATGTGATTGCGGCCAGGATAACAAGTGAGAACCCTGACGAGGGATTCAAACCCAGTTCTGGGACAGTACAGGAGCTGAATTTCCGCAGCAACAAGAATGTGTGGGGCTACTTCAGTGTCGCAGCCTCCGGTGGACTTCACGAGTTCGCCGACTCTCAGTTCGGGCATTGCTTCTCCTGGGGAGAGGACCGAGAAGACGCCAGAGAGTGAGTGGATTGATATCAAATTGAGCAGATGTTGACTTGACCCCCCTTTGACAGCAGATCTATAGAACTTGTTGATGAACAGGGGCTTCTATGATTTGTTAATCATATGGGATTTTAGGAAATTAAGTTGATAATCTGTTTAAAGCTAGAAAGATTTACATATGGTAGCATAGATGAAATAATTGGGATAGGGAAGGTGATAAACATGAATTTTTTCTCGACATGGGTCTTGGTTGGAGATACATAATTTAACAAGTTGTATCAATTCATTGCAGGATAAGCATAACTTGGAATATAAGTTTACAAAGAGAAATAACGGTTCATGTAGTAAGTACATTTTACAGTGCTTCAGTATGTGTTTGAAACCATGTGTTGAATGATTTTAAATGCAATGCTCCTCTGTGAGGACCTTACTTAGCTAATAATATATTACACATGGGCGCATATGATAAACATATGACCACTTACTTTTAACCATACTTGTTATCAATATATTTGCCAGGAACCTGGTGGTTGCCCTGAAGGAGCTGTCAATCCGGGGAGACTTCCGCACAACAGTCGAGTACCTCATCAAACTCCTGGAGACAGAGTCGTACCAGAGCAACACGATCACGACCGCGTGGCTGGACAAACTCATCTCGGAGAAGGTACAGGCGGAGAAACCAGACACCATGCTTGGCGTCATCTGTGGCGCTCTGCATATCGCTGACCAGAGGATTCTCTCAAACTTCCAAGACTTTCAGACTTCTCTTGAGAGGTGAGTGTAATGGTGTTAAAATACCTGACCTGGAAATTTTGACATGATCCAAAAAAGTACAACAATTTTAAGCGGATTGAGTGATTCCGATAACATAAATATTTTAAAACATAAACTTTCTTTGGACGACATAATTATGATAAATTAAAATTTGAACATTATCCCTAAAAGACTTGATGCCACTAATGACTTAAACGTTGCCCAAGCCGCGCTAACAAATAACTCAGTCATTCACATAAGACATCTCTTTACTTGTAGCTAAATTTCTGTATTTTGTTTGATGGTAAGAGTTTTAACTAATTATTCTGATAGGTTATCAGAATTAGGTTGAGGGTCACAATCTGCAAAATCATGAAGGTATTTTCTCTTGTGACCTTTATTCCCTTATACTCATTCACAGAGGTCAGATTTTACCCTCCTCCTCTCTGAAGAATGTGGCTGATGTGGAGTTTATTCTTGATGGGATCAAGTATGTCTTGCAGGTGGGTACCAACACTACAATGCATACAATGGTTTTTCCTTCATTAGTAGCTTTGGTATCATTTTTGATTGACCAGAAGTTTTAGTAGAATTATTGTTATTTTTCCATTAACTAACAAAAATTAGAAGAAAGTTACAAATGTCATTACATATAGTTCACAGCTATTCAAAATTCTCCATACACATTCAATTGCATTTACAGGTAATCAAGACTGGTGTCAGTAGCTATTTCTTCTGTATGAATGATTCCTTCCTTGACGTGGAGGCCCACAGGTGAGTGATTTGCCGATTCAGCTTCGTTTTGTCTTAGGATGCAAAATGTAAAGAAAGGTTATAATTCTTAACCCTTGTTTATGTTTCCCGACTCTCAGATATGTTATCTGTGGTTAGACCAAATTAGATTGGTCAGATAAGTTGAATCATTCCAAATAAGAAAGGCTAGTGTTCATCAATCTTAAAGCTGCTTTACAAAATTTACTCTTCTAATTCAGAATGAAAGGTTGACCTTGATAGCTATACATAGATACTGTGTTGATCATGTCCAGGCTTCTACTCTATCTAAAGCTGCCACTAATGGCTCAAATATTGCCGAGGGGCGTTAGGCACTATCTCACTCACTCACTCACTCTATCTAAAGCAAATTTAGTACAGAAACTCCTGAATCTATGACAATGACAAAGTGACCATGAATTACTGCTATCAGTAGACAGGTAATTTCCATACTTCCCCCCATTTTTATACCCCCGCTACGACGTAGTCGGGGGTATATAGCGCTCCGCCTGTCCGTCCGTCCGTCCGTCCGTGCGTCCGTCCGTCCGTCCGAAATCGTTTCCGGAGCATTACTCAAAAACTATTCCACTTAGAAACTTAAAATTTGGTATGGAAGTAGCCTATATGGTGCTGTGGTGCCTTTTAGGGGTTTCAGCTCAATGGTCCAAATAATTTTTGAAATTTTGACCAAAAACGGTCCGATTTTTGGACTTTGTCTCGTTTCCGGAGCATAACTGAAAATCTATACCACTTAGAAACTTAAAATTTGGTATGGAAGTAGCCTATATGGTGCTGTGGTGCCTTTTAGGGGTTTCAGCTCAATGGTCCAAATAATTTTTGAAATTTTGACCAAAAACGGTCCGATTTTTGGACTTTGTCTCGTTTCCGGAGCATAACTGAAAATCTATACCACTTAGAAACTTCAAATTTGGTATGGAAGTAGCCTATATGGTGCTGTGGTGCCTTTTAGGGGTTTCAGCTCAATGGTCCAAATAATTTTTGAAATTTTGACCAAAAACGGTCCGATTTTTGGACTTTGTCTCGTTTCCGGAGCATAACTGAAAATCTATACCACTTAGAAACTTCAAATTTGGTATGGAAGTAGCCTATATGGTGCTGTTGTGCCTTTTAGGGGTTTCAGCTCAATGGTCCAAATAATTTTTGAAATTTTGACCAAAAATGGTCAAAATTTTTTACTTTGTCTTGTTTCCGGAGCATATATAAATACCAAATGACTTGCACACTTCAACCCAGACTCCGTATATCCATAAATCTCACCTTACGGACAAAGATTTTTCAAACAATGTGTCTATATTTCTTAAGAAAAATGACCCAGTTAACCGGACGATTTGCTATCCGGACGATTTTCACCTGTAACCAAAACAAGGTTCGACTGTATAATGCTGTTGTGCCCTTTAGGGGTAATTCCAGGGTTCCCAGAATTTTATTCAAAAACTACATGGCCGGGGATGTTTTGAAGTGAAATAGTTTTTAGGGTTGCAAGATCATTGTGTTCTAAGTCATAATCATAAATTTTCAAATTAATGTTACGTGAAGGCGGTCAAACTCAAGCGGGGGTATGTGAGCCGCGCTCACTTTTGCCTTGTATTGCAAAAGTTGGTAATGATCATCCTCTACATACAACCCAGACTCTGTGACGGTGGACTGCTGCTCTCGGTGGACGGATCGAGCTACACGACCTACATGAAGGATCAGGTCAACAGCTACCGTATCACCATCGGCAACAAGACCTGTGTCTTACAGAAGGAGAACGATCCAACGATTCTTCGGTCTCCCTCTGCTGGTAAACTGGTAAACTTCATCGTGGAGGACGGAGGTCACGTCTTCTCTGGAGATGTGTACGCTGAGATTGAAGTCATGAAGATGGTCATGGAGCTGAGAGCTGCCGAAAGTGGATGGTAAGAGATGTAGTCAGAAAATAGGAATAGAAAAGATCTTCGTTTTCGGTGTCAGTAAAACTTGTAAACATGTAGTTTTGAATAGAGTTATGGTCCTTATTATGGTTTATACTGCAAGATATATAAGACTTTTGCCAGTCTCAAACATTTTCTTTCCAAACTTTTTTATTTTTTTTAGTTAGAAATAACAATGCAATTGAACTTGTTGGACATATGGTAATCTTTAGACTTAACCCTTGAGACTAATAGATATTTTGGAAAACTGGTTTGTCGTTTATTCTGAAGTACTGTGTTCCCATTACAAAAGTTTTATGAATCTCATGATGTTGCAGCATCCACTATGTGAAGCGGCCAGGAGCTGTGTTGGACCCTGGCAGTATTGTAGGACATATGCAGCTTGATGATCCCAGCAGAGTACAGCAGGTTAGTCGTCTTACAGATCTATTACTGATACTGACTTCTCAAAATTTCTATATGATTTTTGACCTCCAGTTACCCGTTACAATGATTGAAATACAGTTGAACTCTGATATCAAACTCCAAAGGACCAAAGAATTAAGTTCGCTATATCTGGTGTTCGCTACTCACGTTTGGCCGCAATACATAGACCTTGTGACGGGACTTAACAAATTGTTCACTATATCCGATTGTTCGCTATATCCGTGTTCTACTGTATTGCCAAAGCAGAATAAAACTCAAACTCTCTCACTTACTTGCTCACCTCTTTGTATCAGTAACCATTTTACAGTGATAAAAGCATGTCGGTGTTTGATTTGATGTTATTTGATAGTGTTAGTACTTGTAGTGATCATAGTCACTGGGTTTGTTGGGGAAGGGGCCAGACAATGAACATGAACAACATGAACCCATATCCAGAGACAGCCTTCTCCAATAAGCTAACAATGTTCTTTCTGTTACATCCTCCAGGCCCAGCTGTTCACAGGCATCCTGCCCCAGCCCGAGAACCCTCCGCTGCACGGAGACAAGCTCCACCAGGTGTTCCAGCGGGCCCGGCTACAGTTGGAGAACATCATGGCTGGCTATGTCCTCCCTGAGCCTTACTTCAAACAGAGGCTCAAACTCAACGTGGACCGTGTCATGAAGTGCTTGAAGGAGCCTTCACTGCCATTGCTGGAATTACAGGTACATTATGATGGATGTTAAGTAGTGTCCATGTCATACTATATAACATGAGGGATGAATATTGAGAAAGAGTGAGGAATGTTCAGATATTCAGACACCAGTTTTAATCTGAATGACAAAGACTCATTGTTATTAAACTGAAAAAGCCTTGTTAATATCTTCCATCTTCCAATATCTTCTATCCTATGCCTAATCTAGACAAGATAAATTGACATTACAACATTCTTGTTGACATCATTTGTTGAAATGTATTTCAACTATGAACCACAATTAATTTCCTTGATATAAAAAGAAAGATCCAATCATATATATTGCCATCTATATTCACCATTATAAGAAATTCCATATTATTTTAAATATTGTAAACACAAAAATATTATCTTTGTCTCTTTCTTAAAAATGTAAGGTTTTTACATTTCAGTTGTGATTTCAAGTGACATTTCTGCAACAAGTATTATTTTTCTGTCCAGGACCTCATTTCAATGATCTCAGGGAGAATACCTGCCAAGGTTGAGAAGTCGATGAGAAAGCTGATGGCGTCCTATGCCAGCAACATCACCTCAGTTCTATGTCAGTTTCCTAGTCAACAGGTCAGTTCTATGCCTTGAATAACTTTATTGAATTATTTTCTTCCTAATTTCCAGAATAGTTCATTCCCTGTGTTTCTGAGCGAAAAAATTTATATGGACATTTCGATGAAGGCATACATGCTAACTATCCTCTGAGATTTCATCAACTTGATATTTCATCCACATAAACTCAACAATCTATAAGATTGTTCTGTATGAAGAGATAGGGGTTATTTCTCTGAAAACACAACCAGGCAATACAACAATTTCTCTTTTGAGGACATCAAATATAAGTATTTCATTTATAAATCTGTGATCAACAGCTGTGAATCCTTCACACATGAGATCAAACATAAATTCATTTTATCAAGGTTTCCTTCTAAAAAGGTATTTAGAAGGCATATCACATAACACTTACATTAAGTTCATTGCGTAAACCATAATACACTTTCTCATTTGATCTCTGCCCTCCAGATTGCAAATGTGATAGACAGCTATGCAGCCACTTTGACGAAGAGGTCTGAGCGAGACGTGTTCTTCATGACAACCCAGGGTATTGTTCAGCTGGTACAGAGGTACCGCAGTGGTATCCGCGGCCATCTAAAATCTGTCATTCAGGACCTGCTGCGGCAATACTTCCGAGTTGAAATACAGTTCCAGCAAGGTAAGGCTTGTGCTACAAGTCACAATGGTTATTTGTGACATTTTGAAAGTGGTATATAAAATAAACCTGTTACCAAGAAAGTTACCAGCCCTGAAGTACAACTTTAGCAGTTTTGGGGCAAATGAAAGAAAAGGTAGCGGTACCTACGTTTTTGGTTGTAGGTAGTGTTGTAGGTCACTTAAAATATCTTACCATGTTGCAGGTCACTTTAAATATCTCACCATGTTACAGGTCGCTATGAATATCTAATTATGTTGCAGGTCACTTTAAATATCTTACCATGTTGCAGGTCACTATGAATATCTTATCATGTTGCAGGTCACTATGAATATCTAATCATGTTGCAGGTCACTATGACAAGTGTGTTTACCAGCTGAGAGAGAAGAACAAGGATGACATGGCCACCGTTGTCGCTACGATATTCTCTCATCTTGCCGTCCACCAGAAAAACATCCTAGTCATCAGTCTCATAGTGAGTAATCTAACATTGGATAAATTTACCTTACCTTCTAACCTTCTTTTGCTGATCAAGAAAGTGAGTAGAATGTTATCTGGAACAGAGATAATTATTGGTAATTGTATTTCTCAGAGTGATAAGGCAGTGATTAATGAGACTAGGTTGAGAATTACGTACCATTTTAAAGAGAACATTTTGAATAAGAATTGTAATCACTCCATTTTTTGTGAAAATATATTATTTTAAACATACCTTATATCAACAAACATAATGGACAAGTGTTTAGTTTACGTAGCTCTGTGGTAGAGTGTCCGCTTGATTCACACGCCGTTAAATGGTGGCAGTTGTTGCTGCCTTGCTTGACACTCATCATTGTAAAGGCAGAATAACACATTAACTGGCGCTGCACTATGGCTGACGGGTGAAACAAATTTCCAAAATGTACATGTACTGAGGGCAATGAAGTGTTATAATTATTATTATTCCTCCAGGATCACATGTGTGGGAAGGAACCAGGGGTGACAGACGAACTTGTGTCCATTCTCAACGACCTCACTCAACTCAACAAGAAGGAAAATGCTAAGGTTGCCCTCAGAGCAAGACAGGTATGCATAATCTCACCAGGCAGATTTAAGAGTTCTGTGGAGAGAGAGAGAGGTGGATCATGGTGGCTTTATGTTGAAAGAGTGCCTGTTGCTTAAGGAATCGGCCAACGGAGAGGGCTTTAGTCAGACTACACAGTCTTTACTGAAGTTATTCCACCTGGATAAAACCCGACTTGAAACCTGAGGAATATTGATAAACATACAATCAGATCCTGGTAGCTTTCGCCCTGTATACATTGAACCTTGCTGTCTGCAAGATAGAGATCCTCTGTGCATTTGTAAAGATAAATATTCATCTGCAGTGAAAATGAAACTGTCAAAATGAGAATTTTAATTTTCTTTTTCACTTTAATCCTTCAAGTCCCAACTAAAAACATATATTTTATCAAGGAATTCTCTTACAGTACAAAGAGCATAGAAATGTGAAGATGTGCTATATAGAATTAGATTATTATTATATTATTGTTGTGCTAATTTTGTTATTCCTCTCCCAGGTATTAATCGCAGCCCATCAGCCCCCATACGAGCTGCGACATAACCAGATGGAATCCATCTTTCTCTCTGCAATTGACATCTACGGACATGAGTTCTGTCCAGAGAATCTTCAGGTAGTTATCATATTCGAAATTTCTCTTCAGAGTCACAACTCATTAAGTAAAGGTAGGATAAGTAAAAACTTAGATAAGTACCGACTCTTTCAAGTTCTGTCATTACCGGTACATTTGTAACAGATTCAGGTTTTTTTTTTATTAATGTGGATGGGTAAGACTTTTCTCATTGTCCCATTGAATTTACTTGAGTTTGGACTGTGATACATGTTTAACAATCTTGTGTCTGTCTAATAAATGCTTCTTTGATAGATTTATTTCAATTTCCCAGCTGCATTATGTATCTTTTGATATTTGATAAATTTTCTTTTGGAGTTTTTTACAATAGTTACTATTTCTATAGTGTTTGATTGTATTTTTCTGATATTGTATTTTCCTTGTGTTGATATTTTAACTGTGATATATTCTTTAATTTGAAATTTATGGGAGTAGTCAATTACTTAATGTTCGTCTGTTTGTCCATCAGTACAACATTGAAGACAAATTACTGTTTTCAGGATGCAACTCAGGCAATTTGGATGGTTTGAAATTATTGAAAACTTTTTCTTTTTGACACATTTTTATGCAACCTTTCATGGGCTCCACATGGTTTTGCTGTTCAATTTTGATCTGAAAAGTTGTGTTGAAATGAAAGATCATTTTGAAATTTTCTGGTTAAATGTTTTTACTTTCATTACTTTGTTCTGTCACAAATTAATTGTAAGACATTTTGAAATAATATTTTATTACGAAAGATAATTTTCTACATCTAATTCTTTAAAGAATAATCATATTGGTATGTTGATATATGCTGAAACAATAGGCATAGGTTACACAAGTAAAACAATTTGATGAGTATTAATCATATGCATTCCAGAAACTGATCAACTCCGAGACGGCAATATACGATGTCCTACAGGAGTTTTTCTATCATAGCAATGCACTGGTGAAGAGCGCTGCACTAGAGGTATGTTTTGGTCAGAATCATAATCAAATTACTACCTATTTTACTGAATGGATTTGTTAATTTATTCTCTCAAATCAATTTCATCTATACAGGTATTTGATATGATGTTGTATTTTCTTAAAAGCTTTGCTTACGCTTTTGTTATTGGTATTTTCTTCGCTAATACAGCCTTTCACTACATCAGATATGATGAAATTGCTTATTCAAATACTCGCATCAGCAAATAATTGTAGATATGCAACTGCTGCTACATTTCACTTGATCCAGTAATGTGTTTGATCCATGTCAGATTTAATTGACTCTAGTATATCTCTGTTTTGAAATAAGATGTGCAATTGTCATCTGGTTAAAATCCTAAGTGAAAAGAACAAATTTTGTTAGCAAGCATTGCATACTGAGGAAGCTGCTCCTGGCTGAAGTATTGGCAAAAATCCCTTTCTAACTTTAAAAAAAATCCTAACTGGGTAATATTGCCCAATGATTCTTGACAATCAATGGAATAATTCCAAAACATCTCAACAACTCTCTCTTCTCTACCACAGGTGTATGTGAGACGAGCGTACATCGCGTATGAGCTGCACTGTCTGCAGCACTGCTCCCTGGGGGATGGACTAAGAGTGGTCGAGTTCCGCTTCCTGCTGCCTAGATCTCACCCCAACAGGTCAGTCATGTCTCACATACTCCAATATAGCTCTTCTCGATATTCTTTATTTAGTTTATAGTTAGTTAAAATTGCATCTGTATTTGTCAAATTTGTTTATGAAACTTTGCTTTTGGTTTAAAACTATCAAGTTTCTCAATGATTTGAACATGAGAACAATTTGTTTCCCCAGGTTATGTAAAAGTATTTCCATCCGATATAAGAAATGTGGTATGTACATCACATACATCATTTGCTGTATAAAGACAAAAATTAATTTTCATGTGTCACTTGATACTATAGTCTTTCCACATGTATGGCACATGATACAAGACTTACAACATGTATAGCACATGATACAAGACTTACAACATGTATAGCACATGATACAAGAATTAAAACATGTATGGCACATGATACAAGACTTTCCACATGTATGGCACATGATACAAGTCTTTCCACATGTATAGCACATGATACAAGACTTACCACATGTATAGCACATGATACAAGACTTACAACATGTATAGCACATGATGCAAGACTGACCACATGTATAGCACATGATACAAGACTTACCACATGTATGGCACATGATACAAGACTTTCCACATATATGGCACATGATACAAGCATTACCACATGTATGGCACATGATACAAGACTTTCCAAATGTTATGCACATGATGCAAGACTTTCCCCATGTAAGGCACATGATGCATGACTTTCCACATGTTATACACATGATAAAAGACTTTTCACATGTAACAGTACATGATAAAAGAGTTTCCCCATTTAGCAACTCGTGAAACAAGACTTTCCACATGTATGCCACATGATACAAGATTTTCTACATGAGACATGATACAAAACTTTCAGCATGTGAGACATGATACAACACTTTCCACATGTAGCAATACATGATACAAGACTTTCCACATGTAAAACGCATGTTTTTGCCTGCAGGATGATGGTGACGAGGTTTGAGAGTTCTCTGATGCGAGTGCCGAGCGAGGATGAGGACCTGCCAGGTCACAACGACCCACTGGAGGAAGTCCCCATCTGTCAGAGGATGGGTGTCATGGCCGCCTTTGGTTCATTCGATGAGTTCCAGAAGTGTGTACAGTCTCTTATTTAATCTAACCGTATTCATGTCTTTTGAAAGACTTCATTATTGCAATTGACCGATAATGTCTTTTGGGTTGATGAGAAACTTTCAAACTTGAAATTCTTTTGTCGTCTTTGGTTCTTCATTTATTTGAAACAAATGGTTATTTATGGGTCTTATCTTATAAAAGCTTGAGATTCCTTATTTTGGACTTGATGATTGATTAGTCCATAATATATTTTTTAATTACTGTCAAAAGTCCTCAAGTATATCATCACAGATGCAAAAGACTTGTAAATCCTTTTTACAATTGCCTGTAATGCTGACGTCTTCATGAAACTTATCTTCACCTTTTTATCACAAATTTGAGTACTATTGACCATTGCAGACACTTTGACAAGCTGATAGAGCGGTTCTCCCTAGACACGCCCCCAGCCAGTCCACTGCTGTCAGAGAATGAGTATCTACACGGGGAGGACTCGACATCCATACATGTAGGATCCTATAAATAACATCTCTAGAAATAAGATTTACAACTTCTTCATTACAGAAGTACAACTTTTGTATTAGTTTTTATGCCCCAGCCATATATTTTTTCTATGAGTAGTGTGCAGATCCAATCAAAATATTCTCACACTTGCTTTCAATATGATGTAATTACTTCGGATTCAGTTCTCATACATTAATGTCAACTTCTCAATGACTCTTGACAAACATTTTATCATATTTGTTTGTTTCTGTAACATTTCACCTCTTGTAATGATAAAGACTTGTTAACTTCAAGAGATTTTATATCAAAAGAACATACTGACATTAGGTTCAACCACATATCTTTTAAATTGTCAAATGGTTTTTGAGAATGTCAATTTATATTTAACTTTTAATTGCAGAGTTTTTGTTTTAGATATGTTCAATTTTTTTAATTCTCTCTCAAGCCTCTAATGGCTGAAATTTTTCCCAAGCAGCATTACAGTCCAACTAACTCACTCCTTCTTTCTCTCTCTAGAGTCTGTCTGATGTAGACGACCCCATCCATATCATCAACGTGGCCATTCGCTGTCAGACTCAGATGGAGGACGATGAACTCGCAGCACAGTTCCTGCTCTTCTGTAGAGAAAAGGTAATCCATAGGAATCCATCAATTACTAGAGAGAAATGTAAGAGAAAAGGTAATCCATAGGAATCCATCGATTACTAGAGAGAAATGTATGAGAAAAGGTAATCCATTGGAATCCATCGATTTCTAGAGAGAAATGTAAGTGCTGAACACTGGCAGCACAGTTCCTGCACTTCTGTAGAGAAAAGGTAAAGAAAATATGATTTGCTGTCATTGTCTGCATTGTGAATGATAGATTTATAAACTGGGATAAGTTCAACAGATGTATTCTGAATATGTTTTTTTGTCTCCTTCAGGCACAGATGATGTACGACCGTGGTATCCGCAGAGTAACTTACGTTGTACTCCACAAAGTAAGTAAATAAGGGATTTCACATTGTTAATACAAAAAAATGAAAGACATTGCTGGGATGAAGCTTTATGCATCAACATCATTTATCTGTGTTACTTGTCAATAATTATATTGAGTGATTTTGTGTGAAAAATTAAAAAAAAATATTACCGTAGTTTGTTTTTCTGAACTGACAAAAACACCTTAATTATTATGTTTGAAACTTCTCTTATTTGACCATCGCAATACTAAAGGCAGTTCTTCATATAAGGTTCCCTTTCTGGGAAGGAATTTTTTTTAGATTGGTTATGTTTAATACATGTACATGTTTAGGTCGTGTTAATGTTTGTTAAGGATAGTGTATGTTTTCGAAACGATGAAAGTTTTTTTTATTGCCCTGGCTGTCTGCATTTTCTACTGCCTGTTTTGTTTTTGGTCACAGCTTGATTAAAGTGCTTGATCCAATCTTCTTAACGGGTGATTGTAAGAGTATTTCAATGATATGCAGTGCCTCATTATCATTATGAAATATTCTATAACTATGTCATAGCATGTGTACACAGTTTTCCTCTATTCCTTTTTATCCAGGTCAATGATTGTGATTAAGATAATCTGTATATTGCAGAAAACACGTTATCTCATAAACCGATTGTTTTCACTTAATAGACTGAAAGCTCAAATTAGACATTTGTTATATATTTAGCGCAACTTTTTTTGTTGCGCACCATTGGAAAATATGTTAATTGTTGTATATCTTTTTTTTTAATATGTCATTTTTTTCCATGACCATTCCACTTTTTTCTCAAGTTTGGCATTAATAACAGAAACTGGACTGGTGAAAAGAAAATTGCTTGATATGCTGTAATTGATAGTCAAAGGGGTTATTAAAAACTAGATATGATTTTGCAGACATATATTATAGGTGGTGGATTGGCTTAAAGCTGTAGAAATCTACCAACCAGTGTGGTTGATTCCATAGAAAAGATGTCTAGGTAACAAGTGTAATTATGTTTATTATCAAAGACTTTAAATCATATGGAAAATTAACAATATTAATTTTAATAAGTTGCTTTTTACCAGTTTTTATCAGATCAGACAGACAGCTGTAGCGACTGTGACACAAAATCTTATCAAGATCAGGTGACTTAGTTTAATATTCGTAAATGATTTCAAAGAATATTCGAAGTATCATATCTGACTATCCTATGTATTTGCTTAAATGATTAAAAGGTCAATTGTCATTTGCTAACAAAACTGAACATATATGATAAACTTATTAAAAAAGTTCAATCTAGTTATTGAGTATTATAGAACTCTGTGGCTAACTGAAATAGTGATAACCTTCTTCTTAGCTTATGAAACCCTCTTCATGCTTTTGTCTGGCAGATCTTTACACTAACCATCAACCAGTGTCTCTGACACACAAAATAATGTCAAAACACCACGGCTGTTTTCATAAAAGTTTTATTTTTTAAGTAAAAGAAAATGGAATCTTCTTTATTTATAAGAAATTGATGATTTAAAACCTCTGTATGTAAGGATTGCAATTTTATTAGATTTGCATAACTTTCTTAAACAATTGAACTTGTCTTTAGTTACATAAAAAGGGTAATGTAAATAACTCCCTAATAAGGCGAGGATTTTCTCCTTCTCATGTAGAAATATCCTGCTTTACTTAGTAACAATATTTTAACAGATACTGTATTAACAATATTGGTTGTTCTGTGTGCATTTTCTCCCTGAATCTTAAAACTTAATATGACTTTACAACAAGAAATAATCATTTTTTGAGAAATCTTTTTTCAAAAATTACTTTGACTTGACGCTTTCTGTTTCAGCTTTCTTTGCACCTTGTTTACGGCTTGCATTTCAGCTTACATCTTACCTTTAGTTTTTCTGCTTTTAAAGACTAACTTTCCATCTCCACAACCTTTTCTGCTTAGAAAACAGTTCTTTATATGCTTTATTTTTTTTATGATAGATTGACTATATTCCTTTTTGATATGGAAATTAATGTTTCAATCTCTTTTTCAGAGAACAATTCCCAAGTATTTCACATACAGAGCAAAGTTTGAGGTAAGAATGAGTTCATTATGAAAATTATGATATGTAGATCAGTAGGATGTGACATAGCCTAGTATGCTACTTATTCCATTGGAAGTAAAATGTGATTGGATTAGTGATGAAAGGTTATGGGCACAGTGAAGGAGTTATGTTCAGTACTTTTTGCTCTGCCAATAAATACATTTCATTGGCTGAAAAAAACACAGATCGCGTATTGTCATGGATAAGCACCTGTTATACCAGGCATTGGCTTTTTAGATATCAGGGTATGTTTGGAGTAACGAGGAAACAAATGTTTCAGGAGGCTAGTCATAGGAAGATTGTTCACTTCTTGTACCGAGAAGACCAAATCTCTCGGCTGAACTCCTAAGAACCATAAAGAGATCCAGTAATTAGAAAGATGTCTTTTCCAGTTCCAAGAAGACAGAATCTACCGACACCTGGAGCCAGCCCTGGCCTTTCAGCTGGAGATCAACCGACTGAGGAACTTCGACCTGGAGGCCATTCCCACCGCCAACTACAAGATGCATCTGTACCTTGGCAAGGCTAAGGTATGGACAGGAGTTGTCGTTCTTCAGAACGACTCAATAATCTGTGTCGAAACGTCGAATGTCGAATGTCATCCATATATTCCTCTGCATTATTGTCATTCAAACTTGTGAAATTCCTCTCAAAGAAGTTATCCGACGTCAACATGGAGATCATCTGCTTGAGAACGATACAAGAATATGTGTAGAAACGTCGCATACAATGAACAAAGAAGTTGTTATAGTATACACACTTTAGCTGGTAAATTAATTGGTCAAATCATATGATGGTGCCTTTTTGCATGTATCACAACTCATGCACTAAGAGGAAAGAATATAAGGAAAATAGGTACTTGGCAAGGCTAAGACAATCATAATGAATTCTGCTGAATTTGATAAATAAGACTTAAAATTGTTTCAGAGTTAATCATGGTAGTTTGAATTTACTATGTACGTTGTTCTCCAGGTTGCCAAGGGACAAGAAGTGACAGACTTCAGGTTCTTCGTCAGATCAATCATCCGCCACTCAGACCTGGTCACAAAGGTAAGAAATATATATCTTTATGATTTTTGTTTGTTCTGTATAACATTTTCTTGCTGAATAAACCATTTGTTCACAAAAGTCAGCTATCCTAAATTGATCGACAGCTACAGTTTCCTGGAGCATGATTGAATATTTTGGATAAAGTACTAGGCTGACCACAAGGTTGATTCATTGTGATGGAGTTATGTCATTTTTCCCGTTCATTATTTCCAGGAAGCATCATTCGAGTACCTACAGAATGAAGGGGAGAGAACTCTACTTGAAGCAATGGACTCGCTAGAAGTCGCCTTCTCCCATCCTATGGTAGGTAACATTGGTGTTTTGAGATGAGAAGCTTAACACTTTGCTGATCCCTATCCATTTTTATTGGCCAATTTGCATGAATTGCTTGTAGTTTTCAAAGAGTAAATTCTTATTATACCCCCGCTACGACGTAGTCGGGGGTATATAGCGCTCCGCGTGTCTGTCCGTGCGTCCGTCCGTGTGTGCGTCCGTCCGAAATCGTTTCCGGAGCATTACTCTAAAACTATACCACTTAGAAACTTCAAATTTGGTATGGCAGTATCCTATATGATGCTGTTGTGCCTTTTAAGGGTTTCATCTCGATGGTTTAAATAATTTTTGAAATTTTGACCAAAAAACATCCAATTTCTGGACTTTGTCTCGTTTCCGGAGCATAATGAAAAAACTATACCACTTGGAATCTTCAAATTTGGTATGGCAGTAGCCTACATGATGCTGTTGTGCCTTTTAGGGGTTTCACCTCCAACGTTCAAATAATTTTTGAAATTTTGACCAAAAACCGTCCGATTTCTGGACCTTGTCTCGTTTCCGGAGCATAATTAAAAAACTATACCACTTGGAAACTTCAAATTTGGTATGGCAGTAGCCTACATGATGCTGTTGTGCCTTTGAGGGGTTTAACCTCCAACGTTAAAATAATTTTTGAAATTTTGACCAAAAAACGTCCGATTTCTGGACTTTGTCTCGTCTCGGAGCATAATTAAAAAACTATACCACTTGGAAACTTCAAATTTGATATGGCAGTAGCCTACATGATGCTGTTGTGCCTTTTAGGGGTTTCAGCTCCAACGTTTAAATAATTTTTGGAATTTTGACCAAAAACAGTCAGATATTCAGACTTTGTGTCGTTCCGGATCATAATTTAAAAACTATACCACTTGGAATTTTCAAACTTGGTATGGCAGTAACCTATATGATGCTGTTGTGCCTTTTAGGGGTTTTAATTCCAAAGTTCAAATAATTTTTGAAATTTTGAACCAAAACAGTCCGAAAACAGTAGGTTGAGGATCAAGCTTGTAAATATATTTCCTAATAACAAACACATACCGTATAAACATTGTAAATGTGACTGTTTTGCCTTCAAGTTATCTTTTGGGAAGTAATCAAAAGAAAGGGATTGTGACCTATTGTGATACTCATATGGACACTGTATGAACATAGAACATGACTGATGTTGTAACCACTGCAAAGAATACATATATTGGAATGTTGATACCACTGCAAAGAATACATATATTGGAATATAAATTGACCTACATGGAACTGAATGGAAGGTGAGAGTTTGTTGAAAAACATTTATTATCATAGTTATATCAGTTCACACCTATTCAGACAAATTAAATTTTAATGTTATTTTCTATATCATGTGATGGAAAAATATGGTAACAATCCTAGGACTTATCAGAACATATGACTTTTCACGATTTTCGTCAAAGAAAGGCGGTCAAACTACAGGCGGGGGTATGTGAGCTGTGCTCACTTTTGCCTTGTTTACCCTCTATTAACCATAAGATAAGCTTTCCTTGAATGTACTGCATACACAGGGAAGATCTTGAAGTGAATGTGTAACATTCTACAATCAAAAGTTCAATAAGAGTTCTCTAGCAGATGCAATAGTATACGTAACAGATCAGCTAATAGTTTTCAGATTATATGACTGTAAATCCTTTGTTTTTCTCATTTCTAGTCAAGGAAGACTGACTGCAATCACATCTTCCTCAATTTCGTACCAACCCTCACACTCACCGAGCCAGGAAAGGTAAGTTGTGTCAGAAGGATTTTTTTCACTCTTATAATTAATATATTCTCTTACCCTCATGCATAAGAGTCTAATATTAAATTGAAATTAAATGCCTCTTGATTGGAAAATAAATCTGATGTTCCATCTCTGTAGTAGTAGTCAGGGGCTCGGGTAATGCTGCTACTCAGGTGGTTTAATAGACTTGACAAAAAGCAGGATCTTAAAAGCGTAATCAAAATCAGTGTTGCCTTTTTTTTTTTAAAACCTAAAGTGGATACCAGCACATGTCTGGTTTCAAATTGAAATAAAGAAATGTAGTTCAAACAACAACATTTTTCAAAAGTGACAAGGATATGTCAGATTGAGATATATTTGGCAAGCAGGAAAGATGTTAGTGTATAGACTAGAACTTTCAGGTATTCATAAGTTCAAAGTGCTGGTGCTTATAGTGAATGAGTCTGACCCCTGTATAACGTTCTGCCTACCAGCTGGAGGAGACGGTACGCAGCATGGTGATGAGGTACGGCAGCAGACTCTGGAAGATGAGGGTGCTCAACGCTGAACTCAAGTTCACAATCAGGTCAGTCACTCTCAATTATGATCCACACACATCGGATTCATTCGATCAAATATGAATGATAAAGATGTATTATATATCTGAGGACGGTAAAAGTTTGTCATCATAATTCAAAGTCTCCTCACATTTGCATCAAGTATGCTGTTACAATTACTAAAATTAATGCTCATTTATTATCTTCATGGAAATGTGATTGGGAATATTTTAACTTTAAAAAATGATGTTGTTGACATGTTGATGCTTGGTAGGAACTATTTTCAAACCAGACAGATCACTTCTCAATTCAATCCTCTCAGTACACACTTATTATCCCACCGGTATGTAATACCGTGGGATATAGTCATCGCCCTTTCTGTCTGTATGTCCGTCCGTCCGTAATCATTTTGTTTCCGGAGCAGAACTCAAAAACCGGTCCACATATCTTTCTGAAACTTTACATGTGTATTGCCCACCTGCTGAAGTGGTGCCTTTTGATATTTTCACATTTCTGAAAATTTTATTTTTTATTATTTCCATGGAAACGGCTCTTATTTGGACTCTGTTCATGAAAGGTTTTGTTTCCGGAGCAGAACTCAAAAACCTGTCCACATATTTTTCTGAAACCTTACATGTGTATTGCCCACCTACTGAAGTGGTGCCTTTTGATATTTTCACATTTCTGAAAATTTTATTTTTTATTATTTCCATGGAAACGGCTCTTATTTGGACTCTGTTCATGAAAGGTTTCGTTTCATATATAAAACCGGTCCACATATCTTTCTCAAACTTTACATGTGTATTGCCCACCTACTGAAGTGGTGCCTTTTGATATTTTCACAATTCTGAAATTTTATTTTTTATTATTTCCATGGAAATGGCTCTTATTTGGACTCTGTTCATGAAAGGTTTCGTTTCATATATATAAAACCGGTCCACATATCTTTCTTAAACTTTACATGTGTATTGCCCACCTACTGAAGTGGTGCCTTTTGATATTTTCACATTTCTGAAAGTTTTATTTTTTATTATTTCCATGGAAACGGCTCTTATTTGGACTCTGTTCATGAAAGGTTTCGTTTATATTAGCTTATACTATTATGAACCTTGCTTGCAAAATTTACAATTATCTTTCAAAGGTTTACATCTTACGATTATGTGGAACCGGTGGGATATGTCATCTTCTGATGACTCTTATTTAAGATTATTCCAAAATGGTTTTGCATCATTCAACAGCTTACATTCATAGCAAATTTACAATAAATCATAACCTCGATCCCTCAGACTGACAACATGTGGGACAAGTTTCCCAATCCGACTCTTCCTGACAAATGAGAGCGGCTACTACCTGGACATCAGCCTGTACCGGGAGATCACAGACCCGAGGACGGGGCAGGTGATGTTCCAGGCGTACGGAGCCCTGCAGGGTCCGCTCCACGGTCTCCTCATCAGCACACCATACCTCACCAAGGATCATCTGCAGCTCAAGCGCTTCCAGGCCCAGTCCATGGGCACCACCTATGTGTACGACTTCCCCGAGATGTTCAGGCAGGTGGGTGTCATAGTTATATGTTACTCATATTTCTTGCTTTTGTTCACTGGTGCTCTTCCAAAATAATTTTCATGACTGCATATACATGTCTTTTTCGAATTGTACTTTGTCCATTCAAAACTCATAACTTGTGTCAATGCTTCTTGTGTTACTCGTACTTCTTGCTTTTGTTCATTGGTGCTCTTCCAAAATAAGTTTCATGACTGTCTTTTGCTATTGTGCATTTTAAAAAAACTAATAAGTTGTTTTACCATCTACATTTTTTTGCAATCCATATTCATGTTAGTCTGTAATCTTAGATTGGATTATCAAGAATGATGAGTATATCTATGAAAACACAACTTATTGGAACTTACAGGCAAAGTTTTGATGTTCATTCTTATATAGCTGAGTGCCAGTCTGATTAAAATCGACCGTACTCCGAGGAATAAAATATCAAAAATATTGTCTCTATCGGGGCTCGAACCATTCGGGATATCCTCTCCGTCTCGGTCTGAATGCATCCACCTCTATCGCGTGTTGATGTAACCAGTTTAGCGCAGACAAACCCAGTCGTAAGCTATCCAATCACGTCCTCGTTTTTAAATAGCGTTTAGCGGAGATTATGTATAACGAATGGTACACTGGAGTTACCTGCCCCTGATTGACACCGAAGCTTTCACTGCGCTCCTTTCGATTGGCTAGATGAGCTTGTGTCAGAACATGCGGGCAATAGGGGTGCCTTCAGACTGTGAATGAGGGGAAAGCTGGGCTGGGTGAGGTTCGAACCCCGCTAGAGATAATATTTTTACACTTTTTTCCTCGAATCACAGTCGATTTTAATCAGACTGGCTGAGTGCTTGACAAGGACATTTTTGTCACACCATTGTCAATTTAGAAATCATTTGTTCATGGAAGAATTCATTGCATAGAATGCAAGTATAAGGATCTTTATTATCCCCCACCACGAAGTGGAAGGGGGATATAGGTTTGAGCTCCGTCCGTGCGTGCGTGCGTGCGTGCGTCCGTCCGTCCGAGTTAAAGGAGCCAATTTTTCTCAGAAACCGTTAAAGGTAGGATTATCAAATTTTGTGTGTGCCTTCAGGGTATCAATACTTTGATGGAGTTCGAAAATCAGAACCGTGCAAATATTTTGTCCGGAGTTATTGCCCTTGTTAAGTTTTTTGGGACTCTGTTCGAGGTGTCTTAAAAGGAGCCAATTTTTCTCAGAAACCGTTAAAGGTAGGATTATCAAATTTTGTGTGTGCCTTCAGGGTATCAATACCTTGATGGAGTTCGAAAATCAGAACCGTGCAAATATTTTGTCCGGAGTTATTGCCCTTGTTACGTTTTTTGGGACTCTGTTCGAGGTGTCTTATAAGGAGCCAATTTTTCTCAGAAACTGTTAGATAGGATCATCAAATTTTGTGTGTGCCTTCAGGGTATCAATACCTTGATGGAGTTCGAAATCAGAACCGCGCAAAAATCTTTTCCGGAGTTATTGCCCTTGTTACGTTTTTTTGGGACTCTGTGTGAGGTGTCTTCAAAGGAGCCAATTTTTCTCAGAAACTGTTACAGATAGGATCATCAAATTTGATGTGTGCCTTCAGAGTATCAATACCTTGATGGAGTTCGAAAATCAGAACTGCGCAAATATTTTTCCGGAGTTTGGTGTCATGATATTTTTTAGTACACTAGAGTATTTAGGAGAAGGTTCTGACTTAATTTAAAATAAGAACAAATCTGGCAGGGGATGTTGATGACTATGTCTTCTTGTTTTAGCATCTCTTTACAGAAAATTAGGTATTAAATCAATTCAATATCATGAATTTGAAAACTATTGTATTTCCGCTTTGGTTTCAGTCCCTGATGAAGTTATGGAAGGAGCACTTTACACGGCACAAGCTGACAGGAAAGCAGATACCGACCGACATCGTTGTTGTGACGGAACTTGTACTGGACAGTCACGGACATCTCTGTATGATGAAGAGGCTGCCCGGGGAAAATGAGGTATGATTTTACTTGTCATGATCATATATGTCCATTACTATGTTACTGGTTATACTAAATCATGCAGGTACAAAGAACTTTCAGTTAGAAAGTACTACCGTATCCTCGCGGGTATAAGACCAGGGGGCCCGGCAAACAAATATCTTGAAAATAGGGGGGTGGGCTTTAACCCGCGAGAGACCCCAACCCAGAAAATCATTGATGCGAGTTGCATTGAAAATTGACATCGATACTTTTGACTATGTTGGTCAGGTCTTGTTAAACATCAATTGACACTTTTCCAGATGTATATTATTAAAAAGAATCATAAAGAAATTGCAAATGCTAACTTACATTGTTTGTTGTTTGTTTTAATCAGATTACATGATATCATTCTCATGAAAAACGAACGTGAATAATCAGTCGACATCTTTTGCTGCATGTGTGTACGAGTAGAGAGATATTTGTTACAAGCCTTTTCATTGGCCCAGAAAAGTAGGTCAACCAATCAGCAAGTCGATTAGAAAACGATGTGTGAAACTGAAACGTGGTTGTAATAAATTCATGACAACATATTGTCGATACAATATTAAATGTCTAAATATTCAAATATTTGTTAAATATTTTCGATATATTACATTTTCAAAAACGAAACATGCAGTTAATTGAAATATTTACGTAAATAAATTTCGAAGAAAAATTTGCAAAAATTATGAAAATGAACGTGAAAGAATATTGATAGTTATTTGTCGTCAAGAAATTACAATTGAGATTCCAAGTACTGTAAAACAACGTGCTTTCGCGAAAGTATATTTGACAAAGATTGCTTTGAACTTCGACGATTAAATATGATAAATAAGTTTGGAAATATGTCATATAAAACATTTAGAATGGATAACAAGCCTCATAAAGCGTTAGTTCTTGATAATGTTTTGGGAATCAAATATTTCAATTCCCGATCGCTGATGCAAGTGAAGCCACATACGATACATCGTGATTTCTGCTGAAATTTAACAGTACATGAATGATGCGTGAATATTTAAAACAATATATTGTTTTATTTTTATTAATTTACAAATAGTCATTAAAACAACAACAACAGGACAATGTATTTTTATTTTACAAAAAATGACATCGATGTAAACTTGTGCATTTTGCTTCCGGTGTAAACATCGCTAACTCGATAGTCTGACATCGATCGTGTCACACATCCGAGAATTGGGGGGTGGGCTTTAAACCGAGAATGACCCCAAACTGCTCAACCCTGGGAAAATGGGGGGTGGTCTTTTGCTCGAGGGTGGACTTATACCCGCGAGGATACGGTAATATGAGAAATCAAATGTCAGAATAACCAATGCAATAGACATGACTTTACATACTTATCATGAATGAGATACTATATATGCACATATGTTCTGCAGACTATTTTGAATTATTATTATAAATATGTAAACAATTTGTTTGTAAAGACACTTCATTCCAGTCAAGACAATTATAGAGGTGATTAATGTATTAGGATACATTAAGGAAAACATAATTGAGAGATATTCAGGGAAATATTCATATGAATTCCAGATCGGTATGGTTGCGTGGAAGATGACATTCAAGACTCCAGAGTTCCCTGAAGGGCGAGACCTGATCGTCATATCTAATGACATGACGCACAAGATCGGATCCTTTGGACCACAAGAAGATGTGCTCTTCAAGGTACTTGTCAGGATTTTATGTAACATCGCTATGTTTTCCATTGTCTAACATAGCAAAATGGTCAATTGCTCGAAACGTTTATTGGGACTGTTTGGTAGATCTTTTTAGGAAAATGCTTTAAATCTGAATGTGTGTTTAATGAGTGACTCACTTGATTCTAGAAATCATAAAAAAAGAAAAGAAAACCCCACGTATGATAACCTATGTTCTTATTTATTAGTAATATATGACTGTTAACAGCACATCAAGTTACAATTTTGAAAACTTAACTTTGGTTGGCATTTACATGTAGTAGTATTTGCTGATTTACAATCACAAAGATCTTAATAACTTAATGACATCAATCAAATGTGCACATTTCACAATTGCCTTATATGATCCATCTTCTTTGATTACCTGAAAAAAAAGTTTCAGCAAGGTCCTGAAAGATGGTAAAAATGAAAATGATTAATACTTATCTTATTCCTTTTACCAATGTCACTTTTAGAAAGCCTCAGAGCTGGCAAGAAAGCAAGGCCTGCCCCGTATCTACCTGTCTGCTAACAGCGGAGCTCGCATCGGATTGGCTGAAGAGATCAAGCACCTGTTCCGAGTAGCCTGGCTAGATCAGGAGGATCCTAACAAGGTATGACTGGTTTGATATTGTGATATGACGGAGACCTCTGTGTATGGATAGTTGAAAGTTGAAGTGAGACAAACACTGAAATATTGCGTTGAGCTCCAATTGATGTTGCTTTCTATATTTGTCAATTATGATTTAATATTGTCTGCAATGACTCTTTGATACATTGAATCATGCTTTTACTTGTCATACTCAAAGGATCTTTAAAGGGACAAATGGCCATACACCCTAAAGCCTATTTTCATCCCCTGTAACAAGAGTCATATAAATCTATTTTGTGCTTAGATCTTTATCAGTAAAAATATTGTAATGTATATGATGCCTCTCATGTATCTTAAAAGCCTAATGAGCTACAGAGCACATGGCTGTATTTTCAAGTCAGGAGAATATTGTTAACAAATATGGACATGACATGCAGGGGTTCAAGTACCTGTACCTGAGACCTGACGACTTCAAGAAAGTGAGTGCCATGAACTCGGTGAGAGCGGAATTGATCGAGGATGAAGGGGAGTCGAGGTACAAGATCACAGACATTATCGGTGAGATCATTGTGTGATAGTTTGATTGAGATTGATAATCATAAAACATTTAATTTAGGACATTGATAAAAAATTGACTTTCATGAACAGTTTAATCAACTACAAGTCCTTATATTTACGACTCACTTTCATAGAAGAATCCACTTTATTTATGTCATAACTTAACCGTGACTACTATTGCCTTTTGGCATCAAATGAAAAATATGATCATAGGAATGAATGTCTATACCTAGGGGACAGAAAAGTACTGTGTCATATGTAATAGCAGGAAAATGTGTGAAATCTAACAAATCAAATCTCCACTCATTCAGGTAAAGATGAGGGGCTTGGAGTAGAGAACCTACGAGGGTCTGGGATGATTGCTGGTGAGTCGTCCACAGCTTACGACGAGACTATCACTATCAACCTGGTCACGTGTAGGGCTATCGGTATCGGAGCGTACCTTGTCCGTCTGGGGCAGAGGATCATACAGGTGGAGAACTCCCACATCATCCTCACTGGAGCCGGAGCTTTGAACAAGGTAGGTGATTCTTTGGTACAATGATAATCTCCCTTGTGGAGGGTTCTATGTTTTAAGCGGGCGGATTTTATGTTAGTTCTTACATAATCCTTATTGCTGAAATCTTGTTGGAACTAATTTTGTAGCATGACAGATATCGGTGATTTGGAAACACACCTTTGACTATGGGCCATTTTCAGGATTTTTAGATTTTCGGCATTTTTCATTGGCCATTTCTCTTATATAGATAGTAAACTTCAAAACTTAAATGGATCATTTCCCCCTCCATTGTCCTTTCCCAATCTCTTGAATATGAATAAATTTTGGTACTATTCCCGCAGGTGCTTGGTCGAGAGGTGTACACCAGCAACAACCAGCTGGGAGGGATTCAGATCATGCACAACAACGGCGTCAGTCATGACGTGGTGCCAGATGACTTCGAGGGCTGCTACAAGATTCTGCAGTGGCTGTCATACATGCCCAGTGTAAGTACATGAATACTATATACTCCATTCTTTTTCAGAAGGGTATCCTCCTTGGGGTACTTACTGCATAAAATCTGTATTTTTGCTATATGACAGGTTGTGACTATTTTTTACAATTAAAAAATACCAAAACATCGTTAAAAACGTGTTCTGTTATCTGTTGTTACCACCCTGCATCCAGCCCTAGCCCTAGTGGCGTCCCTAGCGACAGGGGCAGATAACTCTAAACCAGCCTCTTATCAATCTGTCATTCATCACGAACAGACGTTCTGTTTTTCATTGAAGAAATTTGGTTATTTTGACAAGTTGAAGCTAAGAAAATGTCCGAGGACAAAGACAAAGCAAATGTATGGTGACCTTTAATCATTATAGATTAGAATAGGCCACATTTTCTCGCATTTCTTCGCGTTGTGACTTAGAATTTTTCAAAACCGTGCGCACCACGTGTTGCGTAATGGCGGAGAAAAATGACGAACATGGCGGTTTCTCGAAAGTCCTTTTCCGACTAGAGGATAAGTTCTTCTTTCGTATGGATTCCGCTATTGTTTGGCACTTGCTAGTAATAAATAAGCTCCCTAGACTTTGAGATTTTTTCTTCACCTTCGTGAATTTACTGGGTGTTGTAAATTTCTCTAGGTCGGCAAGACATGTTGTTTACATGTTCTTTTTATTACAGGCTTTTGTTATGAGCTTGCTTTGGGAAGCCTTTATACATAACTTATATCCCTTAGAGTAGGATTATTATTATTCTCTCTCTTTTGTTGTCATGCACACATGTATCTTTCTATCTACATAACGCATGCACGGTTGTAACTTTTCTTTGTTTTGATTGCTTGCATTTAAGAAATGTTCCAACTGTGGGAATAGAATTCCCGAGTCAGACTCACACGATCAGTGTATCATCTGCCTCGCCCTTGAGGACCACGACGACTCTGCTTGCTCATCGTGTTCGAACTTTTCCGTGAGGACCAAGAAGCGCAGATCACTGGACCTGACCTTCTTCAAGAGGCTCCACGCTGCGGGGGAGGATGTCAGAAGTGCTACCCCTCCCAGTAAACAAAACAAAAAGCGTCAGGTAATCTCGCCCCCCATCCCGTCGGGCTCTCAGAGTTCTGACTCGGATGCGGGGGTGAGGGTGGTTTCTGTCAGAGACAAGCAATCCTCTCTCACACCTACTGATGTAAATGCACTAATCAAGGGGCAAATGAAGGGTTTGTTGGGGGAACTGATGCAGGAAGTCCGTAAGGAAATCCACGCGTCTCTTCCCCCTTCACGCCCCGATGCCCCGACGCCCGGTACCTCTGGCACCGTGGACGTCGTCGGTTCCGGTGCTGGCTCGGGCATGGGCCCGGGCGGTGCACCGGGAACGATAAGTCGAAAGCACCGGAAGGCCGGTGCTCCCTCGGCGACGATCACACGACCTACTTCCCCTACGCCTGGTACGTCCGGGTCAGGGGGTACGGTCGGCGACCCCAAGAGTATTGTCCCCGGTGCTTCGGCGCAGGGGACGGCACCTGGGCTCGGCACTCGACCACCTGTTGTGGAACAGGATGGGTCGACTGCGTCGGGATTTCGTATTCCTCTCCTGCCTCCCGGTCAGACTGTGGGCGCTCACGACGACAGCGAGTCGGATTCAGACTCGACGTTGTTGTCGGAGCGTTCGGAGTCTGACATGGAGGTTGAGAGTGATGCGGAGTCTGAGGCGGTCGACCTGTCAATTATCTCTGCTTTGCGGGAGATTCGTGGCAAGGTTGCCAAGGCTTTCCCGCATTGCGCTGTTCCCCAACAGGAGGCCGACTCTGCTGAGTTCCGGCTTCCCGATGGGGCTTTCGCTTCGCGGAAGTCCCCACAGGTGCGACTCCGCATTCTCGAGCATGTAATGGACGATTCGGTCACTCCTCTCCTTTTGGGTACCCGCATGCGCTTCGACCTTCCGGAGCTTCACAAGCGGTACCCATTGGGAGAGGAGGGATTGTTTGAAGTGCCGTTATGTGATGACGATGTGTTGGCCTCCGTCAGCCTGGAGTCTCTTGGACTCCAGGGCCGGTGCGTGCCCCCCTTCCGTGCCGGTGACGCGCTCTTGAAGCAGCTGTTCAGGACGTTTGAAGGAACGTTCCGGGGCAGCTGCCAACAGATGCGTGTCGCCGTGCATTCGGCCTACCTGGCTTCTCTCCAGGCAGAGTCCTTGAAGGAAGGGAAGGGGAAGAGCTCCCAAGCTCTTCTCCAGAGGCAACTGACGGACGCGAATGGTTATCTGGCTCGCGACTCTATCCGGAGCTCCGCGGGTCAGATAATGGGCGCAGTGATGGGGCTGCGCCGGGTGTGGCTGAATTATTCAACATTGCCACAGCCCACCAAGAAAAGACTAATGGCTCTCCCGTTTGAACTCGGTAAAACCTTGTTCCCGGGAGCGACCAAAGTCATTAAGGACACCGCTGACCAGCTTTCACGTATCAAGGACGTAAAGGGCGCCCTTGGTAACGCTGGCTTCAAGCGAAAGTCCCCCCTGGTTGATCCTCCTTTTGGACCACCGGCCAAGACCTACTCCGAGTGGAACTCTTCTATCCCACGAGGGGTAGGTCGGGGTCAGCCAGGGAAGCGGGGCAAGAAGCAGAAAGGGCAGCAGCGCTCCAAGGGGCAGCAGCAGCCTTTTCGGGGGAAAGGGGGCGCCTACAAGGGTCCCTAACTCCCCCACCGCTTCAGTCTGTGTTCCATCGAGAGGTTGTCGAACCTTCGATGGCAGTCTTTGCCTCGACGAGCCGCCGGTGTCGGCAGACAGTGTCTTGGTGAACCGCCAGGGGGCCGGAGTGCCGCCGGTTGCGGGGATCCGTTGTCTGGTACCGAGTCTTCCAGTAGGAGGCCGCCTGTCTCATTTCCTTTCGGAATGGGAGAAGGCCACGTCCAATGCCTGGGTCCTGTCCACGCTCAGGGACGGACATTTGCCTCTTTGGAAGCATGGGCCACCTTCTTCTACAGGAGTCAGGAGCACCCCGGTGCCATCCTCTCTGGAGAAGACGGAAATTCTTCGAGCCAAGGTCGCAGCGTTGCTCGACAAGGCAGCTATCGAAGTGGTCCCGAAGGGACAGGAAGAGATCGGTTATTACTCGACGTACTTCCTAGTCACCAAGAAGGACGGAGGCTTCCGGCCAATTCTGAATTTGAAGCACCTCAACAAGATGTTGCAAGTGCCTTCTTTCAAGATGGAGACCTTGAGGTCAGTGATAGCGTCCGTGGAGACAGGGGATTGGCTCTCGTCAATCGATCTCAAGGACGCCTATCTTCACGTTCCAATGCACCCCCAGTTCAAGAAGTTTCTTCGCTTCGCCTTCGACGGGGTGTGCTACCAGTTTCGTGTGCTCCCCTTCGGCATCTCGACGGCGCCAAGGGTGTTTACCAAACTGATGCTGATTCCGGCACAGGTTGCCAGATCGCAGGGCAGGTGCTGTCACCCGTACCTGGACGACTGGTTAATCAGGGCTTTGTCCCAGCTGTGGAATCAGGAGGCCACCCAGAGCATTTTGAACATTCTGTTGCGCTTGGGTTGGATAGTGAATTTGAAGAAGTCAGACCTCGAACCCTCCCAGGACCTTGTTTTCCTGGGGGCCCGGTTCCAGACGGCGACGGGGCTAGTGTCCCTAGCGCCAGACCGGGTGGTCAAGGTCTCTCAGACCGCAGGTCGTTTCCTACAGAGTCCCGCGCATCCCGCACGCATGTGGCTTCGGCTGCTGGGAAACATGGCGGCGACAGTGGATGTTGTCTGGCGAGCTCGCCTGCGCATGAGACCGGTTCAACAGGCGTTAGCCCAGCTGTGGTCACACGCAGGCAGCCTGGAACAGTCAGTAGCTGTCCCCAAGTGGCTGTTGGGCCATCTCGAGTGGTGGACAGAGGAGGACAATTTGAACAGAGGTATTCCCTTGGACAATCCTCAGACGACAGTCACGGTTCAGACGGACGCTTCCCTCTCAGGCTGGGGGGGAGTCCTCGGAGACCACTCAGCTTCGGGCCTGTGGTCTCTGGACGAGTCCAAGAGGCACATCAAAGTGCTGGAGTTACGTGCTGTCAGGAGAGTCTTCAGTCAGTTCCTCCAGTTGCTGACAGGCCAAGTGGTTCGTCTAGAAATGGACAACCAGACGGCCTTGACCTACATCCTCAAGCAGGGCGGAACGGTATCCCCAGCGCTCCTTCAGGAGGCGTGGGAGTTCCTGCTCTGGTGCGATCGGTACAACATTCGGGTCTTTCCAGTGTACCTTCCGGGGGTGGACAATGTCCGGGCGGACGCCTTGTCGCGTCGAATCCTGGCACCTCACGAATGGCTGCTCCACCGGGGGACATTCGAGGTTATCTCCCAGTTGTACGGGTCATTCCAGGTGGATCTGTTTGCGTCCGGGAGGACGCACCAGACACCTGTCTTCTGCTCCAGAATTCCAGACCCTCACGCTCTGGCGGCCGACGCCTTCGCGATTGACTGGACCGGCAAGGTTCTGTGGGCGTTCCCACCAGTTCCCTTGATTCCCAGAGTTCTGTCACAGTTGGCCGACCAGCCTGCACAGTTACTGGTGCTGCTGGCGCCGCTTTGGACGGCCCAGACGTGGTTTCCGTTGGTCCTCAGGTTTCTTGTACGGCCTCCTGTACTGTTACCCTGTCGACCGGGTCTGCTGACGCAGGAAGGGGCGCCACACCCGAATCCAAACATTCATTGGGTGGCTTGGCCTCTGTCAGGAGTCGCCTCCAGGAGAGCGGAATTCCTGCACGAGTTGCAGATACAATTCTGGCTTCGAGGAGGGATTCCACGAACATTCAGTACGAGGATAGATGGGCCTGCTATGCGCGCTGGAGTGGAAATAGAGGGCTTCTCGATCCCTTTTCTGCGGGTCTGATCCCGGTGCTGGAGTTTCTGCAGTCCAGGCTCGATGAGGGTCTGGCTGCTTCGACCGTTCGAGGTTATTCGACGGCAATCTCCGCATTCCACGTTCCGGTGGACGGCACCGTGCTCGGTAGCCATCCCATGATCCAGCGTTTCCTAGCGGGCGTGGACAGGATCCGTCCGCCTTTGCGGCGGGTCAGCCCGACTTGGGATCTATCATATGTACTGGATTGGTTGTCAGGTCCGTCTTTCAGGGACCTGGACAAAATATCACTTCAGCTGCTGACATGGAAGGCAGCCTTCTTGGTGGCGGTCACGTCCGGCAGGCGGGTAGGGGATATCCACGCGATGTCTTCCGATCCCGAGCTGACTGTCTTTCATAAAGACAGAGTCAGCATTAGACTGCCGGACTCGTACCGTCCGAAGGTGGCGCATTCGTTTCACGTAACGGCGCCCATTGAACTTCCAGCTCTGCTCCAGCCGGCTACGTCGGGAGCAAGGGCTTCAGTGCCGCATGTCTTGGACGTGCGTAGGACACTGAAGAAATATGTCCTAAGAACGAGGGATATCCGCAAAAGCAACCAGTTGTTCTGCTGCTACGGCAGGGGAAAGGCGGGTGATCCCGCCTCCAAACAGACTATTTCCAGGTGGATAGTCTCGACTATCTGCCTGAGTTATGCCCACAAGGGTCATCAACCTCCTGAGGGTTTGAAAGCTCACTCGGTTAGGGCGGTAGCGACCTCTAAGGCTTATGCTGCGTCCCTGCCTATTGAAGAGATCTGTTCGGCCGCTATTTGGAGCCGGCCGAGCACGTTCATTAAACATTACCAACTTGACATGCACTCCAGCGAGCGTGCTCGGTTTGGCAAGTCGGTTCTCTCCAGTGGGCAGGGGCGTGTACCCTCTAGCTGATTGAGCTTTCGGTATATGTTATATAGGAAATTTTGTGGTTTCCTTAGTGCCGTTGTTTTAGTGTCGAAGTTAGCGGGTACTTGTCGTACTAACCACTAACCACTAACCATTTGCACAGTTATTTCTTGAACTCTGGCAGAAATCACCCTCGGGTGTTTTTCTTTGGGGTTAACGTTACCTTTTCTAGAAGTCCCCTAGTAGCTTCTTTCAAAAGAAGGGGGGGGGGGGAGGGCCGTTTGATCTAAACTCTTACTTTTGCCGAGTTTATCGGTGTAAAGCCATTATTACCCAGGGGTAGCCCTCCACGGTCATTGCAGTGGCAAGGTCACGTGACTTGGTGAGTGTGCTTTAATTCCTTGTGTTTTATTTTAATTATTGCAGACAGAATTCCACTTCCGAAGATTAGTCTCTGGGAGTCTTCTTATGCAGTAAGTACCCCAAGGAGGATACCCTTCTGAAAAAGAATCGAACAAACCTGCAGAGGTTTCAGATTCTTTGAAGGGGATCCTCCTTGGGGTACGGCCACCCACCTCCCCTTATTCTGTCTGGCTTTGGCTAAGATTGATAAGAGGCTGGTTTAGAGTTATCTGCCCCTGTCGCTAGGGACGCCACTAGGGCTAGGGCTGGATGCAGGGTGGTAACAACAGATAACAGAACACGTTTTTAACGATGTTTTGGTATTTTTTAATTGTAAAAAATAGTCACAACCTGTCATATAGCAAAAATACAGATTTTATGCAGTAAGTACCCCAAGGAGGATCCCCTTCAAAGAATCTGAAACCTCTGCAGGTTTGTTCGAATTTGATGTAAGTTAATTAGTATGAGTGTCACATAAAGGATGATCATAACATGATGTCTGTGTCTTGATAGTTTTCGTCACATTGTTTTCCTACAGTTATAAACTTAAAAATCTGCATTCACAGACTTTATTTTCTAACCTTTGTTACAACCTTTAGCTACATAATCTTTAGTGGCAAATTGGTATGCAAGAATGCATGAAATCTTTTGAAAAATGGTACAGTAGATAAATGGCCGTCTCAAATATGGGAACTTATTTCCAGAAAATCGGTGGTCCACTGCCTATAATCCCTGTGTACGATCCTGTAGAGAGAGATGTAGAGTTTGTGCCGACCAAGGCTCCATATGATGTTCGCTGGATGCTCTCGGGCAGAATGAACCCAGGTATTTACTTAAACCATTCTCTTCACATTGAAAACAATTTTTGTATTTGCCTCTTTTGATTTATGTCATAACTGTTTTAGTCATTTCCAAAATCAACCATGTATTACCTTTTTTTGAATACATTTATCTTTGCATGAATTACTCTTTAATGCAACTTTGTGAATGCATTTATTAATTGAAATCTGTTCTTTCTCATCAGAAACTCGTGAATGGCAGAGTGGATTCTTCGACAGAGATTCCTTCCTTGAAATCCTCCAGCCATGGGCGCAAACCGTTGTAGTCGGCAGAGCAAGGTAGCATATTGTGATTTACTTGTTTCTTAGGGTTAAAGGGTACAGAGTAGGAAAATCTTGTTGATCATATATATTGTAATAAATGTGCTGAAGAAATTTACATTCTATGGGAAAATATTTTTAAAAGAGATGAAATATTTCTGTGTCAATGAAGGCATTTACATAAAAAACTTTTAAAAGTGCATATTGTCCATGAGTGTCTACCCAGTGTTTTTAACATAAGCCATGAAACTGAGAAAATATACACTACAATCTGCTGTCACTGCATGAAGATAGACTTTGTATCATTGAAGAACTGAGGTTGCAAAATGTTCATGTCACAATATGAGAAAGTGAAATATAAATTATGGTGTGTATTCAGATTAAGAAACGCCCCTACAAAGAATGTTTCCTATCCACAGACTGGGCGGTATCCCGGTGGGCGTGGTCAGTGTAGAGACGAGGTCAGTGGAGGTCACCGTCCCAGCTGATCCGGCTAACCTCGACTCCGAGTCCAAGGTAGGGACTACCTCTCATTCTTGTATCATGTGCAAGTGTGTATGAAGCACTATTTTATTCTTTAGCAAGTTGGCAGTTAAGTTACACATAATCTTGAGATTAACCTATTCTCAGATTGCAGTTGATTAAAGTTGTCATTTACACACCCTGTAATACGCTACTGCGTGAGGACGTTTGCTAGTTGCCGTTACGGTTTGCTATGCTTGAAGCAACGGCTCGCTATCACAATATCACTTTTCACAATGATGTATCGCCGCAGAAATTGTGTAAGTAAAGTCCCAATTTAAGCTTCTTTGACACATAGTTGTCGTGATTTGGTAAAATGTTAATTAACGATGAAGTTGACATAAAACACTTACCAAATGAAATAGGAATTATTAAAATATTCGATGTTATGTGGTATACTACCACTTGCAAGTGATGAAATGACTTGTTTTTATTGTCTAAACAGCGTTCAATTCATGAACTAATGTGCCAATAGAAGATAAGTAATACTAAGTGTATGTATGTAAGTTGGCATGGATAATTTATATTAAATAATGACAATATGAAGACATTTATAAATTCGACATGCAACGGTTGCTACATGACGTGACAACGGTAGCTGGTGGTAATTCGTTCCTGGTGAAACGGTTTGCTAGCACTGTTTTACGGTTTGCTACAGCTACGGTTTGCTACAGCTATTATTATGACAATAACAATCAGACAACTACAACAACATCATTTGTCTTGCAGGGCCATGAAGTACAGGTGCCATGAGTGCGACGTCAAAAGTGACCTTTTTGATGTGATAATCAAACATTTCTGGGGAGGTCAGAGACCTATAATAAACTTGAAAGCCCTGAATACTTACATTCCGTACGAGCATTTCAAGATGGAAGGTCTCCACCTGCTAAGAGATCTTCTCCGCAGGGGCGATTACATGATCAAACTGGACCTTCCAGAAGTATATTTCAGCGTTCCAGTGGCCTCGCACCTGAAAAGGTTTCTCCGATTTCAGTGGAAGGGTTTCCGTTACCCATTCCGTTGTTTACCTTTCGGCCTGGCCCGGCTCCAAGAGCATTCACGAAACTGCTTCGGCCTGTAGTGAGCCTAGCTCGACGTGCAGGAATTCGTCTGATTATCTATCTGGACGACATTATTTGTTTTGCGGAATCCCTAGAACTTCTGGTTCAACACAGGGACACTCTGCTCTTTCTACTTCGGGTCCTGGGTTTTGTGATCAATTGGAAGAAATCAGTTTTGTCTCGAACCCAGTCGATAACCTTCCTGGGGTTTCTAGTGGATTCAAACTCCCTCACACTGATACTTCCACAAGAAAAGGTGGAGAATATTATCTCAGTATGCCGTTTTGTCCTGAAGAAAAAACAAGTAAAAATCAGGCATCTAGCGAGTCTGATTGGAATGCTGACAGCCTCCATGCGGGCAATCATTCCAGCCCAGTTACACTGCCGTTATTTACAAATGCAATCAAGCCGCGAGCTGATGAGATCTCAGAGTTACGGGACAATGATGTCACTGCCAGACCCCTGTCTAAGAGAACTGGAATGGTGGATGAACAACCTGTCCAGTTTCAATGGCAAGCCGATCTTTGTTGCTCATCCAGACATGTCTTTACAGACGGATGCGTCAAAGATGGGGTGAGGGGCAATCTGCGGGACATCGTCCACAGGCGGCCGATGGTCAGAGGAAGAGCAGACCATGCATATCAATGCACTGGAGTTGAAAGCAGTGCACTTGGCTCTCCATACCTTTTGCAAGGACAAGAAAGACCTTTCCATACTGGTACAGGTAGACAACCTGACAGCAATGTCATACATAAATCGGCTGGGAGGGACCAAATCTCAGACACTAATTCAGATTACAAAACTGATCTGGGAATTCTGTCTTCGAAACAATCTCTACCTTGCAGCAGTTCACCTGCCGGGGATAGAGAACATTCATGCGGACTGGGAGTCTCGACACTTCCAGGACTCGAGCGATTGGAAATTGAACCAGAACACTAGGCCTCAAGACTAACTTTCCAGATAAAACCCTTTTGCAGCTGGAAACCCGACCCCCTTGCGGAGTCGACAGATGCATTCCAAATTCCTTGGAACAAAACCTTACGCCTTCCCCCTTTTTCGCTGATAGGCATTTCTGTGAAAACTTGCTTAGTTTTATTGTTATTTGTGTCAACTTTCCTTTCACCTTAACCAGATCACTTCTGATTTCTGGTTTCGGGCATGCCCGGACCATCCACGTGGTCGTTCGGCATGTTATTATTATTGATGTTGTCATTTTCTGCAATGTTACACGATTACTTAAATGTTGTTTTTTGGAAATACCATAATGCCATCAGATACATACAATAATGCTTCAAATCAAATAACTATTTTGAATCCAATGAGATCTTTAATGTATTTTTACAAACTTTAGTAACCGTTTATGTCATATTGAGACGGCATAGCAAACCGTAACATACATCGTAGCAAACCGTACTTATGCACATGGCTTACCATTAGCAACCGTAGCATCAAAAGTACGAACTGTTTATGAGTTTTGGTCATTTCAGTCTTTGCCTGACATAGTGCGGCCAATGCAGTTAACAATCATGTTACAACAATACTTCTTTGACTTAATTATATTGGTTACAGTGTTTGTTACAACAAAATAATATGAAAATAAACAATTGAAATCGAAAATATCCTTACTGCTTGTAATAAATTTACAAGAAATTGTTAAATTCACACTTAAAACAATATCTTAGAGCGCAAATACATTTGAGAAAACTGTATCTAGATACTGGCAAACTTTCATTTAAAAAAAGCGAAGCTATAAGGTAAAAATATGACATTATATACCTGTTTTGCGAAGCAGCCGATCTATGATTGTGATAGCGAGCCGTTGCTTCAAGCATAGCAAACCGTAACGGCAACTAGCAAACGTCCTCACGCAGTAGCGTATTACAGGGTGTGATTTAGCTGCATTTTTTAAAATAATGTTCAATCATGTTTGTTTTATGATTAAGAATCTATTATTTTCAAATGTCATTGGCTTAACCTTTCTTTATCTCACGTACAGTGTTAATCTATTACTTTCCAGTCTTAACCTTTCTAAGAGCTGTATGTTTTGTTACCATGTTACCAAGTTTTATATTTTTATCAGGCAACCCAACAAGCAGGCCAGGTGTGGTTCCCCGACTCGGCGTTCAAAACGGCACAGTCTATCAAGGACTTCAACAGAGAGGAACTACCTCTCATAGTGTTCGCTAACTGGAGGGGCTTCTCGGGGGGCATGAAGGGTATGTAATGTATCTGAAAAGATGCTTTACATCATAAGGTATTTGATAAGATTTTATGCGTATAGAGGGATTTATCTCCAAAAAAATTGCGCTGTAATTTCCATCAGCACCAAAAAAAAGGATGGTTTCAGAGCACTGCATTTCCAAAATGATCTTTTCAGTTGTGATCTTAGAAGAGATCTTCAGGAAATTTGCATTCTCTTTTGGCTTACTATCACTTAAATTTCAAAGAATGGCTATACGATGGCAACATGGCCGATCATATCAAACACAACACCTAGCCTTGGCACCTAGAAACAGCACTACAACACAACACCCTAATATTGAAAAAAAAGTCTATTGAAAGTTGAAAAAAAATATTTTCACACAATAAAAACCTCATGTCAAAATCTTGAATTGTTGCAGACATGTATGACCAGGTGCTCAAGTTTGGCTCGTACATCGTGGATGCGCTCGTAGAGTACAAGCAGCCCATATTTGTCTACATCCCTCCGTACGCTGAGTTGAGGGGCGGGGCCTGGGTGGTGGTTGACCCCACCATCAACCCCAACCACATGGAGATGTATGCAGACCAGCTCAGCAGGTGAGTGCTGCAGTAGTTGCTTGATAAACAGCAGGATTATCCTTAACCAGAACAATCATAGTTTCAAGTACAATGCAGAGCCATTAGGGCTCTTTGAACTTGTAGTAATTGGCTGATTTAATGACATCAGGGATTGGTTGACATATGTGTTTTGATGTGTTTTATCAAATGAATTATGAGTGTTTATCCAATTATGTTTGGCAACATCAAATGATCATCTTCTTATTTTGCATACATTTTAGTTTAGTTTAGTTTGATGTGATCAACATTGAAATCACAAATTGTGATACTGAATTAATAGTTATTGCGATAAATTAACACTACGAACACTATGTCACTACTGAAGTCACTCGAGCTAAATCAGAGTTTGTTCTTGACTCAACTCTAGTTTGAAGCTATTGAAGCTAAGACAACAAATTCAAAACTCAATGATATTTTACAGGTTTCCAATTGTTTTCATATCTATGTTGATTCAACCTTTTTGCTAACAAACAGAGGTGGAGTGCTTGAGCCTGAGGGAACGGTTGAGATCAAGTTCCGACGCAAGGATTTGGAGAAGGCTATCCGACGACTGGACGGAGTGGTGCGCCACCTGGTGGAGGAGCTAGGAAGCCCGGACCTGAGTGAGGAGAGGAAGATCAAGCTGGAGCAAGAGCTGAGTAAGAGAGAGGAGAGTTTGCTCTCCATCTACCACACCGTCGCCGTACAGTTCGCAGATCTTCACGACACGCCCGGTCGCATGGAGGAGAAGGGAGTCATCTCGGTGAGTCATGTTCACCAAAGTTAAGTATTGGCCATGAGACAAAGGTTTTCTTGATGTTAATTGTTGGTTTTGCATCGGTATGATCTAGACTTGCTGAATGAGAATCTACATTAAATAAAGGGCTTCTGTTTATACAGTGTCATTGAAGAGAAGGTAGTTTGGGTACAAGGATCCTTTACATTGCTTAACATTGTCATGAGCTATAAAAGATATGATTAAACAAATGAATATCTTTTCACCTGTCAGTCTAGAATTAGGAGATTTAATACAGTGTTTGGAAATCAGCATCATAAATACAGAATCATAAGTCAACCTTTAGCACAGTTATGGTATAATGATTGTTCTCCCTCTGTTCAAGAAACTTAGTAAAGAAAATCCTTTTGTAATAATTTTTTGATATTGCTTAACTAAGTGTCTACAAAAGAAATATAGCCTTTGTGCCATAGCCTAACTTCTGTCTTGTTCCATGAGCTGGTTTTTGTATAGATTTTCGCCATATCATAGTTACTCACACTAATACATTTTATCTGATATTGATAAATGATTGTAGGCTATCCTGAACTGGGAGAGGAGTCGAGAGTTCTTCTGCTGGCGTTTGCGGCGCCGTCTGCTGGAGAGCGAGATGAAGAAGAAAATGCGACCGTTCATCAACGATTCCAGCGAGGCTCAGCTAGACTCTATGCTCGGTCGCTGGTTTGTTGAGGATCAGGGCACGGTCAATGTGAGTGTGAAATATTCATTAGATGAGAGTAATTCAGTCAAAATATGCAAACCTATCTCAAGTACATGAGAACTTTATTACTAAAGTGGCAATCTGAAATTAGAACACTGATGAATGTTAGCCGAAGTTTCATATGGGCACTTGTGGACCTAAAATATTCACCTTCCTTAATTCTTTTATTTAATTACTATACCATTTAGATTTTTATAATCATTTGAAAGAATTTCATTAATCTTTTAAATGGATTTTGCTTTCGGACCAGCTCATATTCTGCTTAACTGCATTTAAACATACAATGCGCAGTAAGATACGAGTGTTGAGTCTTCTGAAAATTGGTTCAAATCAACCAAGGACCTCACAACAGAAATGTACAAGAATATATACTTGCTGAAAATCTGATCTAAAATATAACTCTATTGTAACAAAATACTTGGTATATCTGAACTGCAGGCCTACAAGTACGAGGATGACAAGGCGGCTGTGTCGTGGCTGAAGGACCAACTGGACGAGTCTAGAGACAACAGGACGGTGCTGGAGAATATCAAGTGTCTCAAGAGGGACCATGTCCTCTCACAAGTCAGGAAGTAAGACATTTTTTATCTGAGGGACCTTGCTCGGACTCTTGAATGCTTATTATGTGAATTATTGTAGGTCATTTTCTATCAATGCATGAAACAATAACATCGAGGAGTTCTCTTGTTTTTTAAAAAAAATTCTTTGAAGTAAAATTCATCACTGCAAGGAATAACTCCATAAAACAAGATTTAAATTATCCATGGAGGCCTGCTTGGGAGGGAAGTTGTTTTAAAGTAGACATTATGCAATTATTCTAATTTGAAATTTTAAAAATGGCATAAAAAATATATTGTTTTATGCATTAATTAGGAACTGCATGGTTCAAGTTTTGGTTTGTCTAAATAGGTATGAGCTTGTTAAATGATTGTTAAGATAGATGTCCCTTGTGAACTGCAAGATGATTAATTTCATTCCCAAAATGACTGTCCTTTGATATTTCGATTGTCCTGTACAGTTATAAATATATATAGTCACAAGTTGTTTAGTACAGTTGCCTTCATAGGATGCCAAATTTTATTTCTGAGATGTAATCTAACAAGTGATTCTCATTGGGTTTTTTTCAGTCTTATCCAAGACAACCCAGACGTCGCAATGGATTCTATCGTGCACATCACTCAACACATGACCCAGACTCAACGAGCCGAGGTCACCAGGATACTGGCAAACCTGGAAGCATAGGCTCTCTACTGTGGATAGTGTACATAATCAACAGGCATAGATGTAAGGGAACCAATAGTAACTGATATAGATAACAGTCAGGGATAATGTCAAGTCACAAGAAAAAGCTGTATGGCAAACTTTCTACAGATTTCAGAAACACTGTCCCAGTAAATTCTTCTTTCATATAGGTATTGGGCATCAGCATTTATGTAGTCCAAATATAGCTGTGAAATTATCCTATTGAATGTCAGAAACAGTCAGGAATTTATGTAAAATATCTATGAAGTCACAATGGACCGTTGAATTTGGTCCCAATTGTTACAGATGTTAAGGTCAGGGATTTAGTCCATATTGTCGCAAGGAATATGTTTTTGGACAGATTCGTAACAAATATTACAAGCAGTCAGGGATAAGGTCCATGTAGTCACAAGGAATAGCTGTAAGAGTACAAATTGTAAAATATATCAATGTCTATGTAGTCAAGAGGAATGGTTGAATTCTGAATCTTTACAGATATAAGAAACGGGCAAGGATAAGGTCCATGTAGACAAAAGGATAAGCTTTACCAGTAACCAATTTAAATGGTATATGACAGTCGGGCATCAAGTCATTATTTATGGCAAGGAATGGTTGTATCAGAAACCAATTGTAATTCAGTCCGGGATAACACAATTGTTGTTATAAGGTATACCAAGAGTTTAACAGATATATACTCATCAGGGATCAAGTGATTGAAGTACAAAATACAGCTGTACAGGGTACCTATTGTAACAAATAAGAAATAGTAAGGGATAACAAAGTCACAAGGATATTTTTGTTTGAAATCTGATTTCATATTATATCCTTTACATGTTTATTAACACTGAACTATTTATGTAAAATGTTTTTCTTCATCCTTCAATTAACTAGATTTCAATTATTTATTCCAGAACATAAATATGAGCGCTAAGTCACATTAATTAAGTTATTTATATTTTTAGTGAACTGATTGTGAATAAAAGCATGTTGTATCTCTTTTGAGATGACATGAATCAGCTGTTGATGAGCCTGTTTGAAAAAGTTTGAATGAATTTTGTTGGATTTTTGTTAGCTGATTTGAATATGACCAATTGTTGTGCTGAAAGAATTTTTTTATTTTTCTATTTTTGAATTTTGTTCTTATGAATTCTTAATGTTGTTGAAGATATGAATGGATTTGGAATTGTACATTCATTTTACCAATTATATATGCATCTCTCTGCTTCTACCGGTGTACTCTAGATATATTTATAAACTTCTTTCAATAATTGTACAGATCCAAGATTATATAACTTTATTTTCAATTTCTATCTATTTATGTATGAACAAATTATATATATATTTCATATTCATACCAGTTACTACTTTCTGCATGATAGTGTTTCAAAGCTTAATTTACAGAATGTTGTGTTTGTCTTTTGGGATAATCAATAGTCAGATTTTGTGTCATTTCTTTGTCATTGAAGAAAATTTGGAATCAATTAGTTTCCTCCAGGAAATCCTTGCACAAATATGCCATGAACCTTAACTGAACAAACTTAGCTAAACTATTTTCTTTCTTTGAACAAGGCCATTTTGAGACATGCCATCAAAACAAGTGTTGTGCATTATCTTATTTTTCATCTTGAGATTTTTAATGTAGATTGTATCTAACATTTTCTTAAATGATGACACTGCTGCAATCAGAGTCGGTCTTCTCTTCCTTTAGGTTTGGCCTTGTTATGAGTCAGTTTCCTTTAAAATTATCTATCTTTTATACTACCAGTGGTGAACATGAACGCCATCCTGCTACATCAGCGATATGTCTTCACAGTAGGGCTCCAACATACCCCAATATCTGGTAACAAGGTTTTTCGCCTGATGGATATCAGGTTATATTATGGAGCTCAACGGCAAGTCATATATGCTGATGTAGCAGGATGCATGAATGTCTGTAAATCATTTTGATCACACGCTCATGATTGATTGAAGTGAAGTGAAGTGGTTAACTTCCATCTTTCCATTGTGTCTAATGTGCAGCATACCTGCTGGGGCTACTGTCTCAATATATCATTTCAATGCAATGAATCAATTGTTTGGTAGAAAACCGTCACACTCTGTAGTCAAACAAACCCTTATGTGCTGAAAATATACATGGTTGGAGTCATTGTATCAGCACATGATACAGTAGACGCTGATATTGAACCTCTAAACATAAATAAACCAATAAAAATGTTTTTTTATGATATGAAAGGAGCCTTGGACAGACTATCATTTCTTAGTTCACTTCAGATCTAGACTTGCTTTTTGAGAGGTTGTGTAAAGGAATAACTGCAGTCTGGATGTTAGATTGTCATGACACCAATCTTAATATTACTAGCTATGATGGTTTTGAAAGTCCATTTTAAAGGGGAAGTAGCACGTTTTTAGGGGGAATATAAGGTGATGTCAGGAAAATGAAAATAAATCGTTCCAATCGAAAAAAAAAATTCTAAAATAAATTGAGTAGTAATAAGTCCTCTGACTATGGATGATGAATTGTGTAATGAGATTTTTGACACTGTCAAAATGATACATTTAACATTAACTTACAATTATCAGCAACAAATTTAAAATATACAATTATCAAAAAACGTGCTACTGCCCCTTTAAGGTTCCTGTAATATACATGATCATCTTGAGTGTATACTTATGTCTCCAGCCGATTATAAGAGAGCTTTGTACGAGTGCCATAATGACATATGTTGTGTTTCGTCATCGTCTCAGGGAGCAATTGTGTTCATTTTGGACCATGACACTAATGTTTCAATAGAAAACTGAAGCAAGAGATAACCAATTATTGCCATGAACAATATGCATTCTGGTCATATATATCAATTGTACTGAAAAAGGATATCAGAGCTAAGAGAACAAAGGGCACTCAAATAATAAAGAAATTGTTTGTCTTTTTGTTTAGTTTCATTTTCAATCATTATTTATGGTTGTGCAATCATTTTCCAACCTGTAGAACAAAACAAGCTTCAAATGAATCAAATGTGTCTGTCTTCAAATTTGCTGCAGGAATAAATCAGCTTTCATGTTTTTAATAGGTTTTGAATGAGTAGGAAATTTGTATTGGGCACAATACAAAATTTAAAACAAATCATTCATAAAAGATGTTAATTAATAATTTTAATTTGTGCAATGACGGATTACATGCTATATAGAATTTAAAACAAATCATTCATAAATCATTAAGATATCTACTTTTGACAACTGTATCTTCATGATGAAATGTTGCAGATCTTTGCCAATAAATGATTTGAGTGACGTGTATAGGTGATTGTGTTAACTTGATTGTGTGCTAGATGTGATGCTTGGATTGGTTGATACATGTCTTGTGATCAGTGCTAATACTTGATTCACTACATCCAGATTTTGTATACATCTTGTTATACTGGTTTGTCAGACAGCCAGTACTGAACCTGTTTACGTAATAAATTATCTATTTCAATGGATTTGGTGTTTGTGTGATTATTATCCCCCGCCACAAAGTGGGAGGGGGATATAGTTTTGAGTTCAGTCAATCCGTCAGAGTTAAAGGGGGACTTTTCTCAGAAACTATTCAAGACGGGATAACCAAATTTGGTTTGTGTTTTCAGGGTATCCATACCTTGATGGAGTTCGAAAATCAAAACCATGTAATTATTTTTTACAGAGTTATTGCCCTTGTTCCGACCTTTTGGTCTCACTTCGAGGGTGTCGTCAAAGGGGACAATTAGGAAAATGTTGGGAGCTTAAATGAAAACTGATTTGGCGGGCATGTTGATGACTATGTCTTCTTGTTTATTCCTCTATATTCAATCAATGTTAAGGATGGCACTAATGGCTGAAATCACTCACTGACTCAAAGGTGGAGCATACAGCCATTATCAAGTCCATCTGTGTGAAATAAATACTTTCCATCAAATGAACAAAAAAACTTGCATCATTGCAGGTGAAAGAACCATATTTTTAGCATTAAATTACAATCATCAGTGAAAATTTGAAAATTATCAAACTTTAACAAACTTGAACCGTGTCTGGTTTATCATGGAAACTCTTGCATCACTGGAACAGTCATGGAATTACTGTTGCTTTTTAAAGAGACACAGAGTATGTTGATAGGATCACATATGTCCAATTTTTAAATTGATCTTATTACATCAGGAACCACTAACTGAAAATAACAAGTTAAAGGTCAATCAGTACATTAGAGCGAAAATACGGCCATTCAAAGTCGGGATTTTGATCGAAAACCGGACAATGTGGCTCGAGTAGCCACGCAAATTCGCCAAACGTGATTTTGAAACCTTGTCATAAGCTGACAGGAAGATATTTTCCATTTGATAGTGTTTATTAGGTATTGTAACTCATAGGTAGATTAATTAGATGCATAATTTCGAATATTAAACGTATTTGGGAAGTTTTCTTGATTTTTATCCCACCGGTATGTAATACCGTGGGATATAGTCATCGCCATGTCCGTCTGTATGTCCGTCCGTCCGTCCGTAATCATTTCGTTTCCGGAGCAGAACTCAAAAACCGGTCCACATATCTTTCTGAAACTTTACATGTGTATTGCCCACCTACTGAAGTGGTGCCTTTTGATATTTTCAAATTTCTGAAAATTTTATTTTTTATTATTTCCATGGAAACGGCTCTTAAATGGACTCTGTTCATGAAAGGTTTAGTTTCCGGAGCAGAACTCAAAAACCAGTCCACATATCTTTCTGAAACTTTACATGTGTATTGCCCACCTACTGTAGTGGTGCCTTTTGATATTTTCAAATTTCTGAAAATTTTATTTTTTATTATTTCCATGGAAACGGCTCTTATTTGGACTCTGTTCATGAAAGGTTTCATATATATAAAACCGGTCCACATATCTTTCTTAAACTTTACATGTGTATTGCCCACCTACTGAAGTGGTGCCTTTTGATATTTTCACATTTCTGAAAATTTTATTTTTTATTATTTCCATGGAAACGGCTCTTATATGGACTCTGTTCATGAAAGGTTTCGTTTCCGGAGCAGAACTCAAAAAACGGTCCACATATCTTTCTTAAACTTTACATGTGTATTGCCCACCTACTGAAGTGGTGCCTTTTGATATTTTCACATTTCTGAAAATTTTATTTTTTATTATTTCCATGGAAACGGCTCTTATTTGGACTCTGTTCATGAAAGGTTTCGTTTTATATATATTAGCTTATATTATATTGAAAAATTTACAATTATCTTTCAAAGGTTTACATCTTACGATCATGTGGAACCGGTGGGATATGTCATCTTCTGATGACTCTTGTTCCTTATAATCAAGCATTTTAGAGATATCATGCATAAATGGATATATTTGCAAGTCCAGTGATGAGATATGAACTCTTCAATCAGCACATTAGATATTTTGTAGCTTATCAAAACCCAATAAAATTTAAAGAAAGATTCTCTGTGTCACTTTAAGTGTTTAAACCCTAATCTAAAACAATCAAGACCGGTATATGTGTTAAATCATTAAAGAGATGGCAACTGACTTGAAATATATTTTATTGACAATTTTTACAATAACAAACAAATACTATAAGTGCAATTGGTCAATGACTCTTCAGATTTAATACTACAACAAATAGATATAATCACAAAACTCCAAATCATTGGTATGTGTTTGAAAAATCTGTTTGCCAAATAGATCATATTCAGACGCATCTTTCATATCCTTTGGCTATGATGATGGATAATTGTCAAGTATCATGTATATATCCCGCAAGTATAAAGTTACATTTCACCATCAAGCAAGAAATTTCTGTACTTCACAAGATAGAGATATTTGACATGAACATTCTTTTTTGATATTGTCTTATTTTTCTTAAATGGATGCAAAGTATTGATGACCTACATCTAATGAACCAATTGAAAGTTACTTTACAGAGTTTTATATCATCATTGAAATATGAAATTTGTTTTTATATTATGTACACAAAAGTGATATTTTAGGTCATGGTTTGGTTGAACACTTACATCAAACACAACACAGACATGACATCAATCTTGTTACATTTGGCAGGACATAAACTTTACATAGAAGTCTTTGACTCTGAAACAAGCTGTTGTATTGATTGTCTCTCTGAAAACAATTCATATTTATCATTAATTACTAATGTAAATGCGGTAGGACTGAATCTTGCATTTGCTTAAAAAAAATTTCAGGTGATGTCTGTATCGAAAGTGAATCAAATGACAAATTTCAATATCTGTAATTGAAAGCAAAATAATCTTGTCACGGCAAAATTTTATGAAAATTGTTTGCAGATATATATTATGGACATTATGATACTGATGCAGTTTACAGTTTGGTATTGTTGCTGACTCCAATAAACAACCAGGTATCCATATTCCTCACATAAGGTCCAAAACTTTGCAACAATTGTCTATCTCCAAAAATCATAATCTTTGGAATCTTGTCCATCAACTCGCCTGACATCTGTATTTAGTTGGTCATTCTCTAAATGCAGCCGGGTGACGACTTCGAACGGAGCTGACGTTGAAAAAGATGGCTAGTGAAGAGAGACATTCAGATATTGAGGACAAACAAAGCGTCTTTAAGCTGATGAGCTGGATATTGGTGCTTCATAAAAATGATTCCACTGTTGCAGATGTTTTGCCTCCTTTGTTCATTCTAGTCTTGGTGTTCCTGTCTGAAGCGTTTAATATTGTCATGTGTTGGGTGAATTAGACATGTCTCCATTTCTTTCACTTCCTGCTCTTTAGCCTGCAAGAAAAGAAAAGATAAAACCTATGTTATGTCTTTCTTGGCAAACGGTTACCTCGTGAGAAGCCAGCTCAAAGTAAAAGCCTTAGGTAACTTATCTTCAGTCAAAGAGTAATATATCCTCAGTCAAAAGGTAACATTTTTAGTCAAAGGGAAACATATTCTAAGTGAAAGGATAATATCCTTAGTCAAAGGGTAACATATTCCAGTTAAAGGGTTATATATCCTCAGTCAAGAGGTCACATTTTCAGTCAAAGGGTAACATATTTTAAGTCAAAAGATAAATATCCTCCGTCAAAGGGTAACCTTCTCAGTCAAAGGGTACATAATCTCAGTCAAAGGGTAACGTATCCTGTCAAGAGGTAACTAAGTCAGTCAAATGGTAACATAACATATCTGTTCCCAAAGGGTAATAAATCCCTGGTCAAAGGGTAATTATATCATCAGTAAAAGGGCAATATATCCTCAGTTACGAAACAGTGATAAATGCTCATTTAAAGGGTAACATTTCCTTGGTAAAAGGTTAATGTATCTACAGTCAAAGGTTAATATATCCTCCATCAAAGAGTAAGAGATTTTCAATCAAAGGGTAACATATTTTCAGTCAAAGGGTAACATATTCTAAGTCAAAGAGTAACATTTTCAGTCATACCTAGTTAAAGGGTAAGATATCCTCAGTCGAGAAGTAACATTCTCAGTCAAAGGGTAACATTTCCTTGGTAAAAGGGTAATGTATCTACAGTCAAAGGTAATATATCCTCAGTCAAAGGGTAACATTCTCAGTTAAAGGGTAACATTTTTAATCAAAGGGTAACATATTCCAAGTCAAAGGATAATATATTCTAAGTCAAAGGGTAACATTCTAAGTCAAAGGATAATATATCCTCAGTCAATAGATAACATTCTCAGTAAGATATTCCAAATTAAAGAGTAATATATTCTCAGTCAAGAGGTAACATTCTCAGTCAAAGGGTAACATATTTTAAGTCAAAGGGTAATATATTCTAAGTCAAAGGGTAATATATCCTCAGTGAAAGGGTAAGATATTCTCAGTTAAAGGTAGCATATTTTAAGTCAAAGGATAATAACTGCTCAGTCAAAGGGTAACATATTCCCAGTCAAAGAAAGGGTAACATATCCTCAGTTAAAGGGTAACAATTTGTAATTGTTTATATTCAAAACACAATGTTCAAATGTATCATTTTTAAACGATATAATAATTTAATACACATTTTAAAAAGCAAATTTTTACATGTCAGCAAAATGAATAAGGCAAGTATATCAGGAAATTTGATATTTAAGTCACTTACCCTTAATTTACCAAATGATAAATGTTTAACAATAACATACCATTCAGTAGAAATTTAAAGTAGTAGCAACAACTGTAGTTTTGATGTTAGTTTTGATGATGAATGAAAACATCGATGAATTAGTTCATAGTCAGACAAATTAGTTGTAGAAATATGGTTAAGATATATGGCTAATATTTTGTTTCCTATGTTCAACTAATGAGTTGTGAATGGTTAATTCATCTTACACCCTTTAACCAACAATAATATTATATTAGGAAATACTACAATTATGCAACTTGGTTACCTTGAACAAAACTTACATTCTAATCAAAAGAATTATAGACCAATAAAGATTAATATATATATATATATGTTAAAGCAAAATTTGTTTTATTCTAATGAATTAGCATGCAATTTCATTAAAACTAGTATTTTTATAGACTAAGTAATTAAGTGAACCATAATTCCATTTTCCTTTTCATGTCACCTCTGTTACATATGGACAATTTTTCTGCCCTCGACTGAATGAGAATATCACTGATACAAGGAGAACAATTACATGAAAGAAAGCATGCAATCCAAAGGTAAAAGCTAAGGCATCAATATGGATTAACTAAGCATTTCATTTATCAACTTTGTAAAAATGTTCTGAAAATATTGTCTCTTAACACTCTGGAGGCTGCGGGCCATATTGGTTGCCAAAAAAATCAAGCTGGAAACTTTCCATGAGAAGAAGGCTAGGTATAGGTGATAAGAACGTATATTGGAATCATTACTAGAACATGAAGTCGTTAAACCTCTTTTTTTTAATACAACATTGTTTGATTTTATTGGCCAAAATATCGGGATCACTCTCGTACATAAGTTTTAAGGCATAGCAATCACACTGCCCTGTAAAGCAATGATAATAGAAGTGTCTCATACCTTTGAAAAGGAAACAATTCTTCTAGAAATTGGACATTGGCTCTGTAGCTCATCAGGCTTCATATCAATTTTGCTTTAGGGTGTGGCAAATGTGGTTCCCCCCTTACTTTGGACCACAGGGTCACAAAATGTACAATTTGGAATCCTCCTAATCTAACTTAGGAGTTTGCACTCAAAGTTTCAGTTTTCTAGGCCTGATGATTCTTGAGAAAAAGATGAAATTAGGTTTAAGGGTGTGGCCCTTATTAGGGGCCACAGGGGCACCAAAGCTACAATGTATAATCCTCACTAGTCAAGGAGTCTGTACACAAAGTTTCAGCTTTCTAGGCCTTATGGTTCTGGAGTAGAAGTCGAAATTCCACAAAGTTTACGGATGAACGGACGGACGCCGGACACCATGTCATGCCATAAGGCCATCGGGGCCTTACAGGCCAGATGAGGTAAAAAAGACGTATTTCTTATAGAAAGACATCTAGGTGTGTGAGTTTTATTGAAGGATGGTTTTCTTGCAGGTAAAAGATGACGTTAGGAGAGATGAAGAGACCGACCTCCATGATGATAAACTACACCCACATCTCGAGATGTCTCGCTTCAGAGTGTGCGCACATGCAAAAATACATGGTTGAAATTGTGCAACCAAATGGCATGCCAAAGAATAAAAAAGTTTTCATGCATCACAATTAATAATAAACATGGAGAATTCATATGATTTTGAGGTCGCAATAAGGATATTGTCTTTATACTATATGAACAATGAACGGACTTATTCTTTATTTAGGTCATATCATAAGTAAATGAATTATTCAAAATTGGCTTTCGACCTAGCGTTGTTCATTTTGCTTTATCTATATAGTCATTTCTTTTCTAATTAAGGAAAATTCTGAAATATTAGCATGAACAGTGTAAAACCTGTAATACTTTCAACAACTAATCATTGATTCTGGGTGGTCAAGTAACTCATGACAAAAATACTACAATTGGGAATTAGCATAAATAAACTTTTTAAGAATTAGAAGGGATCCCAAAAGGGAAGTGACCTAATTAAATAGTAATTACCGGTAACCGATTTGGTTTTCAATGTTTAAATATTTTTGCTTCACATTTTGAATCCTGGCCTTTCTGGTCAATTCTAACTTATCTTCAATATCTTTATAAGCTTACTTCACTGAAACCAAATCAGTTGTATAGAAAGCAATTCCTTATATTTGAAATATCTAATATATCCTAATAAATCAATAAAAGTAACTGAAGAAACTTTTTGAAATGATTCACATCGTGGATTTACAACAAATGAAAAACACAACAAATACCAACTACAACATCATGCGACTACACTATTCTTAAATAGAAAAAAACCAGAATATCTTAAAAGATGTAAGATAAAAAGAATTCTAGAAACCAAAACTGAAATAAATGCCCTTAGCCCAAAAGCAAAATACCATCTATTGACTACAAAATCACCTGATTACATTACAAGTAGACTACGAAAGTGAATCTATTACATTCAGTTAACTACAGGTCTACACTTCAAGCAGATTACTACAAATTACACTGCCAACTATGCAACATGCAAATTACAATAATGATCCTTGGTTACCCTTGGCTGAATATACAGATGTTCATTGTAATTTTCATCAGGAATTTTTTTTTGAGATTATCTGCCCTTGAATCTTGTGTAACTAACAACCTAACTTGATGTGAGAAAATGGAAACAGGTGTTTTGTTACGCTGACTTTAACTGAGTCCTTATCAGTGCATGTTCAGCAATTTGAATTTGAAACTCGAAAAAGTGTGAGCAAAGAGCTGAAATTGACCAAATCAAGGGCAGGTAACTCCAATACTGATTTTCCTGGAAATTCTCTAGGATGATGAAGAGTGATTAGAACATTAAGCCCTGGCTGACCAAGGATGAGCTTCAGCGTCTACAGTTCAGGCAGATTACAATTTCACTATTTACAGAGTACACTATACGCGGATAATAATAATAATGAGCATTCTTATATTGCACCTTTTCCACGTCATAAGACATATTCAAAGTGCGACAATATTATCCCGAAGGAGTGTACTTTCACAGCGGCTACTAAGCGGTAATCGCAACTATTTAACAGTTGGGTGGACTGAGTGCAATGTGGATAAAGTGCCTTGCCCAGGGACACACCACAGGATGAGACCCAAATCACAAATTGTTGGTGTCTCCACTGGGATTCGAACCCGGGTCTCTACACTACACTATATATAGATTACGACAGCGACTACATTATACGCAGAATATCACTACACTTTATATGGATTACGACAGCGACTACACTATACGCAGAATAACGCTACACTATATATGGATTACGACGGCGACTATGAAGCGAGACGTCTCGAGAGTGCTGAAGTATAAGCACAGGCTGAGCGAGAGAAGAGGAACCTTGAGAGTTCGTTGAAGGGACTGTAACTTCTTTAGTTTCTCCACTTGCTTCTGCCTCGACGGGGCTTTCAGCACGTCCACGGAGGTAATGCGACTTTTGCGTAGTTTTTCCTTATCAATGCCATCTATAGTGAGGTGTTCTTGATGTATGGCGCGTAATATACCTGTAAGATCGTCTGTACCTGAGGGGGGGTCCACCGATGATGACGAGGGGCTCGCTGCAATAGGTAGGACACAGAATTGTGATTTCATGAAGGATGAAGCTTCAAATATTGAATATAAACATTTATTATGTTTAACAAAATAATTTTGGAGTTTTTGGCTAAATATATTTGTTCCTAGTCTACATCACCATGGACGTTGAGTTGGTATCTTCATCAGTATAACTCAAAGTTTGATATGCTTCCTAATATCTTTACAAGGTGGAATTTGATGCATTTTCACTTACAACATTGTTATCCATAGCTGCTGGAAAATATCTTTTTAAGATTGTCCACTTTCTACAGTGACACTAAGAATTTTTTTTATTTTTACAATCATATTTATATTCCCCAACCCCTTATATGGCATGAGCTACCATTCACAGCCAAACACAATAATGAAAATCATGGAGGGACTTGAAAGGAATATCCTACCTTGTTTTCTCAGTTGCACCGGATCAGGAGAACTCGGTGACTTGGGCGAGTCGGGGGACTCTGCTACGAGAGTACTGGTGCTGCCCCCTAGGTCCGGCGAGTGTGCTGCTAGCGTGCATGTGCTGCCCGTCATGGAGAACTGATCGAGGGACATCAGACTTCCCCCGTGACTACGTGGGAGAGATGAGTCATCACCCTCGTCTTCCGACTCCGAGTAGTAGATGTCTGGGGATAGTAGATAGGATAGTGTAGTCTTGAAACTTGTATGGTATACACACTAATGGAAGATATCAGGAAAAAAAATCAAGACAAATTTGCATTGACATGATGTCAAGTGATGCCTTGAGTAAATTGTCTGTGTATACCAGTTAGAATTGATTATTCTTAAGTATTTGAATTAACAATCATAAAACAATTTCTCAATTGACATTTGGTTTTAGCCAATGAGAAACAAGACAAGTAAACTTTTTACAATGATCTTATCTTATAGCAGATCTCTTCTTATTCAAAGTTTTGGAAGCTGAAAGCTTAATAAGGTCCTTGTATAACGCTACTCAGATAAGAAACACAGTAAGGTATGAGTTATAGGTTTGATCTGATTTCCATGAGATTATACAAGCTACATGAACATGATGACCTACTCTGGACACCCATAACGATATTTGGGGAGCGTGGTTCCGGTTTGATGAATCCACCAGTGGTAACCACCTTGCTTGTGTCAAAGTTAATTGCCGCCAGTCCCATCTTATTCATCCATCTGTAAAAAAACAATTTCCATTAATTAGGTCTTTTAATTTTCACAAAATAAATGTTATTCTTAAAAATAAATAAATGACCACCCTGATTTTCTATATTAAGATATTCAGTCATAGATTGATTCATTAGATGCTTAGATATTGTAAATTAATTAACACAAAATCCTACAAGAAGATAGACAGCATGATCAAGCTTTTAAAACTCATTTGTTCACTAAACATCTGCAAATTCTTTGAATATATATGCTGTTAAAACCATAGACTTTGTACATCCACATGTCATATCAGCGGATCTTACCACTGTACTACAGAGGCAAAGCTGAAAGAGGTGGGACCAAAATGACATTTTAAAACTAATGTTTGGTATTGATTTGTTGGATATTTTACTTCAACAAGTTATTTTATATTTTGTTACAGGAGAATATACTTCTGATGATGTGCATCTTCTCCTTCAACATCAGTTGAAATCAACATTATTATCATGAGTTGGTGGTTTATAAAATATACATCACCTGGGCGCACTATCAAAAAGTAAGGACATTTGCCCCCAAAAATTGTTCAAATATTTAAACCCAAACTCTCTCACTCTCTTCCCTCATGTATACCTTCACCCTGCGGGCAAACATCCTTACTTTGTGACAATGCCTACAGATCATGTTTTATCTTTTACTTTAAAGGGGCAGTAGCACGTTTTTTGATAATTTTATATTTTAATGTTTTCACTGGTAATTGTAAGTTAATGGTAAATGTATTATTTTGACAGTGTCAGAAATCTTATTACACAAGCCAATCATTCATAGTCAGAGGACAAAGTATGAAGATTCACATAAAATCCATAGGCGGCCATTTTGTGTGAACACCTTTAATTCATTTTGTGTAAGAAAAAGGAATCGCATGGCTAAACATAAAACGTGCTACTGCCCCTTTAATCCTCAAATTGCTTTCCAAAAGAAGTCTCCAGGTAGCATCCAACTGATTAAAATTTACCGTGCTCTGAGGAATAAAAAAGTAAAAATGTTGTCTCTATCAAGTTCGAACCAGTTGGAATATTCTCTCCGCCAGTTTCAAAACACCGACCTTTACTGCATGTTTCTGACATAAGCTCATCGAACCAATCACAAGGCTGGCAGAAAAGCTTTTGATTACCATCCAGTGTACCATTCGTTACACATTATTGTCGCTAAACGCTACTTAAAAACAATGATGTAATAGGATATCTTATGGATTGGTCTTGTTTGCACTAAACTGGTTACAGCAACATGCGACAAAGGTGGGTTCATTCAGACCATGGTGGAGAGGATATACCGGTTGGTTCGAACCCCGAAAGAGACAATATTTTAACTATTTTATTTCTCGTAACATGGTCGGTATTAATAAGCTTGGATAGAATCATCCCTTGTGGAGAAATATTCTTACTTGCTCATATCGTCCTGTCTCTCAGAGGCAAAACAGAACGTCGTGCCCGAATTGTGAACCTTAAATGCGCTGAAAAACAATAAAATATCAATTACTATCCAGTGTAATGAACATTAATAATGTAATAATGGGATAACATTAGATCAAATTGTTTGAGAGGCATTTAGAACTTGAAACGTAAACTAATAATGAATTTATTGTTCTTTGTATATACATTTAGGTATAGGTTCTATATTTGCTTGACAACACTAAAAGAACAGAGTATGAAACTAATGTTTGTGTTTCGTATCTTGATTGATACGAAACTAGATATTTACTCTAGCTTTACTCTCATATGTATAATGAAGTTGAATATCCATAAATCTTGTCTTGATATTACGACATTAAGACATAAGAAATTTTGCATCTATCTAGATTTAAAAAAAAATGCATAATCTGGTGACACCTTTTGTAAAATAAAGTATCATATGAAATTAATTAAAATGACTTTAAATCCCAGTTATTGAATTCTCATTGAAACAAGTATAACTTTAAAAACTATTAAGTCACAACACCATTTTACAATCATATGATCAATTTCAAGTGCTGAAATTATAAACGTGTTGAAATCTTTTGCTACTTTTGTAAGAAAAGTAAAAGTTTACAACAAACATAAAGATAACATCTGATGTAAGATACATAACTTGTTCACCATACGCAACAGAAACCACAAAAATACCAGCCATAAATCAAAATAAAGAACTTAAAAAAGCAGTGATACTTTAAAAGACAAACAAAATGATAAACACAACATCAATTTCAATAGATTGTTAAAATTTTTGTACAAATATCAGATGTTAACTTGAATCTTATGTTAAATATTTGTTTGCTTTCAAATATATGACATATATGTCAATAATTTCAAAGTCATAGTCTTATACTGACGACAACAAAAAGTGCTTTTTTTGTGTGACCAGAATGTCGATTTCAAATCATTTCCTTATTGAATAACTAATACATTTTAATCTAAACATACTTCTAAGTACACAATAACTAAAACACAAGTACCATGCTTAGTCAGGGTGCAAAAAATAAACATGATTACGTAACCATAGCAACAGATTGAGCTGATAATACTTACCCATGCTCACTATAGCACATAATGATAAAATTATCATGTCAACATTCATCATAATGCATGTAGGTATTATTATGGTATAAACACCTCAAGAACACGATACTTTACATTCATATCGTAACAAAGTTATAACCAGTATTCACAAACATACCAAACTTCGAATTGCATGAAAAACCACTAATCATACGAATAACTACTTTTTATGTAGGGATGTCCCAATACACCGATATCTCGTCGTTGTTAAGTTCATGTTACAATACACAATAGAATTAACTAAGTCATTATACAAATTTTACTGAACATTGATCAAAATTTTTGTGAATATTGAATCAAGTAATTCAGAAATTGAGATACTCGATGAAAAGTTTCTGTTAATAGCTAATTTGGGAAAAATATGATAAAATGCAATTCACCAACAATTTGACTCATTTTAAAATGTTCAAGTGTTTGTTACTCAATTGACGCTCTCGTTAGAAATATTTAATTAGGATCAATGACATGATATCTCTCCACAAAAATGTGCACTAAGTGTAGCATGATACATATCGTATCATGATCATAGTATTGAGATATATAACGGTATCATTTAAGGAGGTACCTGTATCGTGACATCCCTATTATCATGTACGATACCAGTATATATACATGTATATATTTAAATACAGATGATGAAAAATACTGGCATTCAAGATCAAACAAGTTGTATAAGGTATCAATGTAACCACTAAAAACTAAAACTATCATTATCTAAAGGTTTCATTCTAATCATTTTGGTTATTTCATTCTCATGCTGCTGAAAGTATCAAAGCAACAAACAGATATATAATCTTTGAGAAAGGTTACTTAAGTCATTTTTCGCTAGTAATCAGTTACATGTGACCATCACTTATCAACTATCAAGTTTCAAGATTTACCAATCATCTATCAAGGTTAACCGATAGTCAATAATTATTTACCAATCATCTACCTAAGTGTACAACTATCTATCAAGTATCATTTATCAATGTGTACCAATCATCTATCAATGTCTATCAATTCTACAGCAAACGTCTACCAATCAAGGTTTCGAAATCATCTATCAAGATTGACATACAATCATCTATCATTCCAAACACTTGACAGTTTACGAATCATTTATCAATTATTACCATCATCTATCAATATTGACAAATCATCTGTCGAGGTCACCAATCATCTATCAAGGTTTACCAACTCCATATCATTAAAGTTTTATCATCATTTATCATTTTTTACAAAGTGTCTCTAGATGTTTCCCAATCATCCATGAAGGTTCACCAATGATTAATAAAAGTTCACCAATCATCTATCAAGGCTTACCAACTTCAGATTTGTAAAGCTTTATAAACATCTACCATTTACATAATGTCTGTAGATGTTTCCTAATCATCCAAAAAGGTTAACCAATGATCAATAAAGGTTTACTAATCATCTATCAAGGCTTACCAACTTCAGATTTTTAAAGCTTTATAAACATCTACCATTTACATAATGTCTGTAGATGTTTCCTAATCATCCTCAAAGGTTCATCAATGATCAATAAAGGTTCACCAATCATCTATCAAGGCTAACCAACTTCAGATTTTTAAAGCTTTATAAACATCTACAATTTAGATAATATCTGTCAAGGTTTTTCTTATCATCCACCAATGATCAAGAAAGGTTCACCAATTATCTATGAAGTCTTAACAATCACATAATAATTTGACCAATCCTCTATCAACGTTACTCTACTGGATGAAGTACATAAGCTCAAACAAGGTACTTACAACTTCTTCTTGCTGATCTCGGGGGCGGGAGACACCTGGAAGGCAGGTAGGTGGATCACTCCCTCCGCCTTCAGGTCCTGTAGTCACACATATACACACTTAATTGTATACACAGCGATGAGAGATTGAGTTTTCTCAGTTCATAAAGGTGTTCTTGCCACTGAGTTTGATATCACTTTTTCAAGTTAGTGGAAATATCAAAGAGGGGATGAAGTCATGTGTACAATGATTTGACATCACTTTTACAATCGATGCGACATCATCGCCGTTGCTAAGTTACGATACAACAATACTATGACATTGCAAGAAAATTCACAAGTCAAGAGGTTTAGGAAGTAAAATGCCAGATTGTTTACCACAGAGGCATATGATAAACAGAATATATTTTGTTTTCAGCGTGATATCACTTTTCTCTCATCTCGTGACGTGATAAAGCATATATTTTCACTCAGGGTTGCATCACTCGTGAAACTACTGGCTCTATCTCGTCCCCGATGAGAGATCAGTAATATCACACTGAAAACAAAAGATATCCTCTATTAAAGGATATTAAACCATCTGTTTCATATCAAGTCTATGTCACTTGTGACTAATTTGTTTTGTCGCTCCCATAGGCAGAAGACATAGGAAAATTATTTCATTCAGAACAATAAACAAGATGTATCACTGTTGAAAAGAACTTTATTTTTTTTAATACTGTCTGTAGAGTATTCTATTGTCTTAAAACCCGACAGATAGCAATAAATGTATTGATGTCTTTTGTGCAGAAAACAGAGTGAAAATCAGGAAGGGCAATGTTTAGTTTCACTGACAAATATGCGTCATAACAAATTGTTATGAAACCCATTGATAAAGTATCAAGTGGGTAATAATTACACATTATTCCATCACATGAGCAAAATGATGCTTGAGCAGGTGAACACATGATGTCAAAATATATGTTTAAATACATGGTTAAACAATTTTACAAAAATAATCTTTAAACCTTATTTCAAAATAAAGTTGTCTTGACCTACACTTCAGACATCAAGAGAACTATGGACTCAGATCTTTCTCCTTGTAGTAGAACACATGAAAAGGTCACTGCCATTGTATCATTATATGCTTAAACTATTTGCAAAAACATTTCACATAGCTGCCTATTTTAAAATAAAGTTGTCTTGACCTACACTTCAGATATCAAGAGCACTATGGACTCACGTCTTTCTCCTTGTAGTAGAAGAGGTTTGAGTTCTTGAGGATACACCAGCGCTTGGCCCAGTTCTTGGTGAGAGGTCCGCGGTGAAGCATCTTCCTCTTGAACAACCAGCCCTCGCAGTCTCCCTTACCCAGGTCCTTACACGACACGCGCCGGTCTGAATATAGGTGAGAGTCGATAAGAGCCTCAGTGTTTAAAATATAGCCCGTCTGCCAGTCCTTAAACTGGCTACTTTTGGTCAGGATGGTAGCTTTTTTGCCAGGACTGGTAACTTTTTGGTCAGGATGGTAACTTTTTTGCCAGGACTGGTAACTTTTTGGTCAGGATGGTAACTTTTTTGCCAGGACTGGTAACTTTTAGGTCAGGACTTGTAACTTTTGAAAAAATTTCTTTATGTCTAACGAATCTATCAATTAATTTTCAGGACAGGACAGGTTTCCAATCAATTTTATATACTGCTAAAATAGTGCTGATTTTGATTACCGTAATTTCTCTATTAATTCGACCCTAGAATTTTCAAAAGATTTTCAGAAGAGGTCTATGGTTGAACTATTCTCCACTTTTGGTGGCTCAATTGGCTCTATCATGAAAAATATTAGATTAATATGTGTGATATTAATACATAATTTTTATAGATGAATACATTTTAATGGCAGTGTTATCATGATCAAGATGCTTTAAATGAATAACTGCAGAAGAAAAACATCATATTTGTTTTATAAGCAAATGAAACAATTAATCAAGCAATGGTTGGATCATAGGAGCCTCAACTTTTGGCACTTGGTTGAAATTTTAGAAGTGATTTGAAGTAATGACCTCAGAAAAATATTTTGTGGTCAAATTATTGGAGAAGTTGAATTAATAAAGAAATTACGGTAATTGGAATGTTTGGTCAGCTGGTCTGCTTTTAGTTTATATTGCTGCTCTTTGTCAATAAGACAAGGAGTATTGTGCAGTCTTTGAAACATGACATAGAGAAATTATGCCTTTCATCCTGTGGTGAATCTCATTGTGTGTTTGGAATGTCTCACTGTAAGGGACATATATATGGCTGAGTTTTCCCATTTATTATCTGTCAATAAATAATTGGATGTTTTATGAAGAAGATATTTCATCTACATCACTTTTAAAAATTGTGGTTTGTTTAAACAAAATGTGGCCTCCAAAATTAAAATGGTGAACCTTAAGCTACCATAACTGCCCCTGAGGTCAGAACTCATTCTTCAGTTCATAGTGGAATACTTATAACTAAACTAAACAACAGTACTCTGTAGAGTTGACTATTGACCCAATAGGGACTATTGCGATAGCGATAGTCTATTGTGAGTAACTATATTGCGATAGTTTAACAATAAAGGAAAGGCAGAGTTTGCTGCTTTGTTTGATGTTATCAACCTTGACCTTGTGGAAGTCGTTATTTTAAACGGACATCAAGAGGGTTATCAGTTGTATCTCCAGTTTGCTACTTTCAGGTCTCAGCTATCTGTTTAATATGTTCCAATATTTTCCAAATGTAAAAATATGTGTTTTTGTGTGAATTTTTCTTTTAAATTTGAACTAAACATCTGAATTGATTAAATTATTGATACCATCTTTATCATTTCTAACAATGACTATCGATAAAGTACTATCGGCACAGCAACTATCACGATAAGTCAATAGTTTGATCTATATTTACACCCCTAGTACTCACCTAAATTAGTTCTGCGGCTTGATGATTTGTTTCTTCTTCTCACTGTCGGAGACTGGAAATAAATTATTGCACAAACACATAAACAAGCTGAGTCTCAACAACTAGATATAACCTGATACAAGTATCTACAGTATCAATGATGACGAATAAATCAAAATTTGCCAATATGAATTTGACAGCAATGCACCTCGGGGCCTCCTTTCACAAAACAACCTTAGCTAAGGTTGGCCTTAACTCCCATTCCTTAACATTGCACTAAGGCTACCTTTAGGACTTACGATCACCTTAGTGCTTTGTTAAAGGGGACCCTGCTGTAAAAAAAATTTCACTCTTAACCACTAATATCTTTTCACTAGCAATATTGATGATTGACTTCTTTGATGGGTATTCTAGAAGTAACGGGATGATGAAGAAGATGAAGGCAATATTATGGATATAACTCTCTATCAATATGAATAAAGAAGTTGTATATCCATAATATTGCCTTCATCTTCTTCAATATTGATGATAATCATAAAATCTAAATTTGCAAAGAGGAATACAAGTGAAGAAGCGAGCAAAGCTCACATACCCCCGCTCCCCACTTTGTTCAAAGAATTTCAAATAGTAAAACTGATTAATATTGGTTAAAGTATGATAGTTGAGTATACAGTAAGTCATTGTGTAAGTCTTCTTTCAACTGAAACCCAAATACCGAATTCATTAATAGGTTTTACAATTAAAAGGGTACATCTAGAGATAATGGTTGATCTTTGTTTCAAATTTGAGGTAGTTATCATGAATATTCTACGAGATGCACTGAGGACAAAATTATTTTTGTTGAGTCACTTTGTAAGTTATGTTTTCCAAAGAAACCACAGAGAAGAAAATCTATATATATCGTTTAACTCTCACAAGGCATATCCAGCAATCACGATTGACATATGTAGCAAATTTGGTGAAGCTGAGATGTATATTTCATGAAATATGTTCAGGACAAAGTAATTTATCATAGAATCACTGTTTTAGTCATGTTTCCAAAAATTAAAAAAATGTGATGGTCTAATCCTCAAATGGCACATCTAGTGATCATGGTTGATAAGTGTATGAAGTTTGGTGAAGCTAGCATGAATAGTTTGGGAGATATGCTCCGGACAAAAGACTTAGTCGAAGAGTCACTGTTTTAGTCATGTTGCCATGGAAACCGCAAAAAATAAAAATAATTTGTTGGTCTAACCCTTAAAAGGCACAACTAGGGATCATGATTGATAAGTGTATGAAGTTTGGTGAAGCTAGCATGAATAGTTTGGGAGATATGCTCCGGACAAAAGACTTGGTCGAAGAGTCACTGTTTCAGTCATGTTTCCATGGAAACCGCAAAAAATAAAAATAATTTGTTGGTCTAACCCTTAAAAGGCACAACTAGGGATCATGATTGATAAGTGTATGAAGTTTGATGAAGCTAGCATGCATAGTTTTGGAGATATGCTCCGCACAAAACGACTTCCTCAAAGAGTCACTTTTTAGTCACGTTTCCATGGAAACCGCAAAAATGAAAATTCAGAAATAGTTCTTACCCTCAAAAGGCACAACTAGGGATCATGGTTGACATGTGTATGAAGTTTGATGAGGCTAGCATGCATAGTTTTGGAGATCTGCTCCGCACAAAGTTTTGGGACGGACGGACGGACAGACGGACAGACAGACGGACGGACGGACAGACGGACAGACGGACGGACGGAAAGAATGAACGCTATATACCCCCGCTTAAGCTGTAAGGCGGGGGTATAATAAAAGTAACATGTATACGTACCTCAGAAACAAATTTTTCACTCTTAGTGACTGGTATCTTCTGTACGACTCCACCAACCACAACATGTGTATAACTGTAACAACAATGTGGCAATAGTAGAAATAATACCGGAATGACACTTCATGGATATAGGAATAGGACTCTATATGTGATAGATTTTTTTAATTACATTCAATCTTATTTCTGTGAAATAATCACCAAAAAATTCAGCTCAAAAACATTTTATTATATGAATGAGGATGAGATATGATGTTTTCCTCGTTTGAGGAATGAATTAGAGGAAAATTAATTTCTCCTACCTGTGAGCAAGTATCAAAGGGCAGATAATTGTAGGGGCGCTAGTGGTCCTAGCGGGGTATATAAGGGTGAGAGGTTAAGTGGATCGATTCTCTCGGCTGTAAGTGCAGTACCAGTTACAGATATTTCTCTTGCAATCATGGACCCAGAAATGGCGGCAAAAGTTGACGCCATTTTGAATAAGCTCGAGGAAAACCGCATGGATTTACAAACTTCTATGGACGATAAACTTTGCAAGTTGAGAAACGAATTTACTCAGACTTCTAAAGACATTAAAAGGCTAAAAGCAGATAGTGAGTATTCTTGGAGGAAGGAGGGAAATAAAATACAGTTTAATTTCAACTCTGAAGTCTTTGATTGCCTACGAAGATCCGAGAATGCAGACACTGAAGCGGACTCACAGGCGTTGGTGACGGAGGCAATTGGGAAGCTAACTCACAGAAATAAACTCATCAAAATAGCAGATTCATCCGAAGGTGGGTGGGAAACGGTACGGAATTATGTTGCTAACGATTTGGCTGAAAATTCTGACAATGATAAGAGGATAGAAAAGGCTGAAAGCAAAGCATGCAAAAAGATCCGCCAGAGGAGTAAGTTTCGTCATACACCGCTTTCAACACGATCGAATCGTAGGGTGCAGGAAGAAAGCGTGCGACCTACTTCTGTAAGTTTGAACCAACCAATCAACCAGCCCTTTCGTGACAGAGGTCCCAGGAGTGGGGCCTGTTTCAACTGTGGCGATATCAACCACTTCAGACGAGACTGTCCCCGGCTCTACCGTCACTCAACCAGTCGTCAGTCAACCAGCACAGGACCGTCGCAGTGATGCTGAATCGTATTTGTCAGTTAAGTGTTTTGAGAATTGTAATTCAGATGAATTATGTTTAACTGAAGATTTGTTCGAATATGAGCAGGGCATGGCCGAAATAATTGTCAAGGGTAGATTAGCCTCATCTGTAGCTTTTTGGCGTGATATTGGAGCATCTAACTTTGTCATTGATCTGATCTCAAACGGCTACAAAATTCCTTTTGTTTCAGTGCCTCCTAGAATGCAGTTACGCAACAACAAGTCGGCATTGTCACAAGTAGACTTTGTGAGGAACGCTGTTAGCGAGTTAGTGAAGAAAGGGCTAGTAGTCGAATGTGCACATCCACCTAGTGTTGTTAACCCACTGTCGGTATCAATTCAGTCGTCTGGCAAGAAACGTCTAATTCTAGATCTTTCTATAGTTAACAGATATGTGTACAGACAATCTGTGAAATATGAAGATTGGAAGTGTGCTCTTGAATACATCAGTACCAATGATTGGCTTATCAAGTTTGATATCCACTCGGCGTATCACCACATTGATATATTTGGACCAAATACTGATTTCTTGGGGTTTTCGTGGTCAGATTCGTGTGGCAAGCCACATTACTATAAGTTTCTTGTACTACCATTTGGTCTAACTTCTGCCCCTTACGTTTTTACGAAAGTCACACGTCAGTTAGTTAAGAAATGGCGTTTTGAAGGCAAAAAGATTGTTACATTTCTTGATGATGGTATTATGTCGGCTCCCTCTGTTACTGATGCTGTAAATGTAGGGCAGAGTGTCAAAAGTGATTTGATTCATTCTGGTTTCGTACCAAAGGTTGAGAAGTCCTTATGGCATCCATCGCAGAGTTTAGAGTGGCTGGGTTTCCACATACACACAGCTAGTATGACAGTTTCAGTGCCTGAGAGAAAGGTGCTGAAGTTAGTGTGTAGTATTCAGCAACTTCTGAATAACATTGCTGGTTTGCATCGAGTCAGAACTGTGGCCTCCGTTGTTGGCCAAATCGTTTCAATGAAACTTGTGCTTGGGTCATTGTGTCAACTTATGACTCGGTCACTTAGTATTGACATTGTTTGTGCTTCATCATGGAACAGCAAGCTTCCTCTATCTTCACAGAGTGTAAACCAGTTACGATTTTGGAAAGACAATATCACAGGTTGAACAGCAGGATTTTGAATACAACTCACTTGGTTCAACGTTGATTTTCAGCTATGCTAGTGATACGGGATTTGGTGGGTACTGTGTGGAGTTAGGTGGTGCAAAGTCGCACGGTCAGTGGTCTTCAGACGAGGCAAGTCGTAGTTCTACGTAGAGAGAGCTAGAAGCAGCCCAGCAGGCACACGACGTCGAATCGACGTTGGATTATAGTTGAGATGTGGTCGCGACGTCGTTCAACTTATAAATGACGTTGTTTCAACGTCAGTTATTTTGACGTCGAGAAAGACAACATTGCTTCGACGTTGTTAATTTCGACGTTGATTTAACAACGTTGTTACAACGTCGGTCATTTCGACGTCGATAACAACGACGTTGCCCCGACGTCGGTAATTTCGACGTTGACTGAACAACGTTGTTTCAACGTCGGTTATTTCGGTTAATGTGGCGTTGTTTCGACGTCGAGAAAATAAAGATACTCAACGTCGTTTCAACGTTGCTATTGCCGAGGTCTATGTATTTGAGATGTATGTTGATAAATGACCTTACGTTGTTCCGATTTTACAACCTACGAATTATATCAGATGAAAACACGTCTGTCTCTTGTGAAACTAAATATTTTCGTTTGTTAGTTGATCATTCGTTAAAAACGCGAATAATTCTGTTAAAATTGTGTGATATTCGCCTTTAAAATTGTAAAGAGCGCCCCGTTATGGAAGCACTAACTAAATTACTGTTAGTTGGTAGTAACAACTAACAGATTTCGCGTTAAGAAAAGCATTTTTTCTAGGATATGTATAGAAAATTCTTTCTGTAGAGTCTAGAGTTGTTTTCCTTAAGTTTTCCTTAAGTTTAGTCTTTCCATTCCTTTTATAATTAAGCTTTTTCGAATTATCAATACAATGTATAGATATGAAATCAGTAAAAAAAGTACACTTTAATAGTCATTTTCAAATATACATAAATTTATGTAAAACAGTCATTAATCTATCAATGAATAAATGAATAAATATATCGTTTTAAAAGCATTGTTTCATGAATAGGCTAGCACTTGAAAATTCACGAACAAATTCGTGAACACTTTATTCATAAACAATATTTGCCGATAATTTGTTTCCCTAAATGACGTATGCTTTGAAAAAAGTCATTTTTCTTATTTTCCCGACGTTACTTTGTTCGCCAACAAGCATACCACATTTCCGCGCCAGCACAAATGCTGATGACGTCATAGTTTCAACTATTACGTCACAATCTTAGTACTTTCGTCGCCATGTTTGTCGGTCGATGTAAGGGGAAATCAACGTTCTGGATCACGATTCGGATGCACTGACATCGCTCTACTATTTTCAAATGGTAAGTATTTCCCTTCTTCTATTAACAAACTTTCTATCAATGAGTTTCAGTAGTCATTGAATCCAATACTGAACTTCAAGTTATCACACTAGACACCTAAAAATTTGAACGCATCTCGTTGACTTCTGTAGGGCTAGTGCCAAGGCAAATGCAGATCTAGTACGATTTATATATTATTATAGCACTGATATTAAACTATTATTTGAAAAATAGCATTTGTTTAATTAGTTAAGTGAGGCACAATGATAAAAGAAAGTCATAGGTTTCAAAACTTCTGCTGTCATTCAACTTGTGTCCGCAACATTGTTGAACTCCGTACAGTGTTGTGGCATAGCATAAAGTGCTTGATATCGTAAACGGTGTTGCACGGAGCTCGTAAAGTATTCGATCAGCTGTTTATGAGTTCATTTGGTTCAGAGCGTTCACTGTACAGTTCCGTTGTTGTTTTTGATTGACAATTGTCTTACTCAGAGCATCAGCTTAAATGAAACAGCAGTTGAGTTGTTATCATTGAGTGGCAATTAGAGAATCATAATCCGAGTTGTCCCATATTATTTTTGTAGGAAAAAGATCATGAAAAGGGTTGTGTCCAAACCGGGTAGATTAGCAATCATCTCAGTTTAAAATTATATACTATTCATCAATTATTTGAATGACTAAGTCACTTGAACTATGATCACGTCATAGAAAGATATGGCTACTTAAGTTTAATAAGTTAGCGAATAGGGTTGTTGAAATAGTGTTGTTCCGCATTGCGTCTCATTAATTCTATAGTTGCTCCAACACTAATCCTAAGTAAGTCCCTTCCCTAACACGTACCCTAACCCTAACCCTAAACCTAAAACAAAACCTAACCCTAACCTAAAGACAGTTTAGTAAAACAATATATTATGAAAAAGGTGGCGAACCAATTCTATAGTTATACCTTAGTGTTAGGGTAAGGGTTAGGGTTAGTTTTAGGGAGAGGATTTGGGTGGCGAACCAATTCTATAGTTGCTCCATGAAATTCGTTTTCAATTGTTTATTTCCTTGCAAAACACAATATTACCAGTGACCATCTAATATTTTAATGCATGACAGTTAGTATTACTATAGGACTAAGATTGATATCAACTCACTTAAGCTTGAACCTACATGTACGATTCATTGTATAATCATAATGTGTATAGGCAAATTCCTCGCACCTTTTCACTTCCATTCCAGTTATGTTTGAGGGAATCCACGAATCAAGAAGTGTTTTAAAGAAATGTGTTAGGAAGATATCGTTTATATTTGAATATAATACATGAATATTATAAACTTTTCTCAGAGTCTGCTGATTGAGAGGGAGGAGAGAGCTGGAGACTGTCGAAGCAGAGAAGATACATGCACGTGCATCTGGGAGTTGATCTGTCAAACTACCCTCAGGTATATATATATAGTGTATAGTTGTATACTGTTGTTACTGTTCGACATTCATTTTATTTTTATTTTACCAGTTTCAAATGTTAAATAAGTTAACAATTAAACAATAAATCAGTTACAATGCACACAAAAGTCATTCAAGGCAGGGTTCATAAGAACAGAACAAGTTATTAGCACATATTTGATAAGGAATCGACATATACAATTTTTGTGATTGATTTTTCACTTCATTTACATCTGTTTTTTTATCTTTCTTTTGTACAGAACTTTGCTTATGGTCAACGCTGTGAAGAAACATACAAGAATACATGATATGACGGCTTTTCATAGAAATGTATAAAAGAGTAATAAACAATTATGTAAACATTATCTCGGTTTGTTTTTGACTTGTTAATTTGTTGGTTAAATTGATACAGCTATTTCCGACGATATACCATATTTTTCATGTTACGATTCCGGTCTCTATGATTCTCTGCAGTGTTATATACATTGAAAAACGTCTCTCATCATACCTATTCAGCATCATTAGAAATGGGATTAACTTTTTACCAACGTTGAAGCAACATCGTATCAACGTTGTATCAATGTTAAAACCATGTTGTATCGACGTTGATGTCGCGTTATAAATACGTCAATAAAACGTCGTTTCAACGTTGATACAATATCGTATATACGTCGAGACAACGTTATACCAAAGTTGTTGCGACGTCGTATTTATTAACGTCGTGTCTACGTCGAAACAACGTCAGATTTCGACGTCGCGGCAAATTTCAAATCCAATCAAAATTCGACGTCAATTCAACGTTGATAAAAGACGTTGTTTCAACGTTGGTTCAACGTTGAAATGCCTGCTGGGAGTAAACTTAGTTCTTGAAAGTTTCATGCCATCCTTAAAATCGACCAGAATTATCTGGTTCACTGATAATCAGAACGTTGCATCAATTGTTACAAAGGGTAGCATGAAACAACACTTGCAAGATGTCGCGTTGCATATTTTTGAGTTGTGCTTAGTCCACCATGTACATCTTACTATACAGTGGATTCCTCGTGCAGAGAACCAGGTAGCAGACATGTTGAGCAGAGTGACAGACTATGATGACTGGGCTATTGCCAGAAATGTGTTTCTACAAATTGACTCAAAGTCGGGCCCTCACGATGTTGATAGGTTTGCTAGCTACTACAACACCAAACTAGCACGTTTCAACTCCAGATTTTACAATCCTGGTTGTGAGACTGTTGACTGTTTCACTGTGAAGTGGAGTGGCATTAGTTGGGTTGTCCCCCCTATCTGTCTCATACCTAGAACGATTAGGCATATGTCAGAGTGTGGCGCCAGAGGTACGCTGGTAGTGCCAGAATGGTATTCTTCCTGTTTTTGGCCCCTGTTGGCAATTGGCAATGTGTTTATTGCACAGGTTAAGGAATGGATGTACTTATCTAGCTCCAAAGAATGTTATGTAGCCTCTAGATTAGGTGGTGGATTGTTTGGAGAGAAAGATTTACATTTCAATATGTTAGCATTACGTGTTGATTTCAGTACATGCTAATTGTTTCATTCTGTTCACAGATGTGTTTACATGTACATATGGAGATGAGCTTGAAGAGATGCCTGACGGTGTTCGTGAGTTAGCGGCCGGTTTGCCGGGGTTGTTGTCTCACTGTAGGGCCGACTCTACTTCAAGGAAGTACCGCTATGGATTTGAAGCATGGAAACGGTGGGCAGTTTCATGTTCTATGAGCATTAAGTTACCGATATCGCCATTGCACTGTTCTTTGTATCTGTTGTCAGTAATTCAACAAAGTGATTCTGTTTCTGCTGTGCAGACAGCATTTTATAGTATCAGGCACGGACATGCAAGTATTGGGATTGTTAGCCCAACTGATAGTTCCCTGGTAAAAAATGTATTTGAAGCTGCTAAACGCAAATTAGCAAAATCAGTCTGCAGCAAAGAGCCAGTCACTATTGAGTTGTTAGAGAAAGTTTATGATGCTAAAATGTGTCAACCCTCCTTGGCAGATTTGAGAATCGTAACGATGTGTTTGCTGGCGTATTCTGGATTTTTAAGGTCAGCGGAGCTCTTGAATATTGCTAGATGTGATATTGTTTTCTATGATACCCACATGATGCTTTTCATCGAAAAGTCCAAGACAGATGTGTATAGAGACGGTTCTTGGTTGGTCATAGGCAAAACTGGCTCCAAATTGTGTCCAGTTTCCTGTTTATTGAAATATTTAGATCAAGCTGATATTCCACCTGAGGCAGATGAGTTCATATTTAGAAATGTGTCCAAAACCAAGGTTAGTTACAGATTGAGAAAAGACAATTCACCAATGTCTTACACCAGGTTGAGAGAATTATTTATAGAGACTTTTAAGCCTTTTGTCAGTGACATAAAACTGTATGGTTTGCACAGTCTCCGCAGTGGGGGAGCTTCAGCAGCAGCAAACAACGGTGTTCCTGACAGAATGTTCAAACGACATGGAAGATGGAAGAGTGAGAATGCAAAGGATGGATACGTCAAGGATAGTTTGAACAGTCGTCTTAAAGTATCACTTTCACTGGGGCTATAAACCAGACTTTCTTTGAACCTCTAGGCAAGCCTACGCAAATACAGTCAGTCCAAGGTTAAATGTTGTTGTGTTGTTTGTATACGTGTGAGAAGGGGTGTAGGAGAAATGATGTTTTCCTCGTTTGAGGAATGAATTAGAGGAAAATTAATTTCTCCTACCTGTGAGCAAGTATCAAAGGGCAGATAATTGTAGGGGCGCTAGTGGTCCTAGCGGGGTATATAAGGGTGAGAGGTTAAGTGGATCGATTCTCTCGGCTGTAAGTGCAGTACCAGTTACAGATATTTTTCATGTGTGTATATAGTTTATGTTGTTTCAAGCATCTAACTCTGCTTTACATTTGCTTCAGATGATTTGCTGACGTCTAATCCAGCAGAGCTTGACGCCGCATATGGTTGGAGCTGTATATCCGTTTATGGATGAGGTTAGCCGTTATGGCTGGAGCCGTTTATGGCGATGTATATCGAAACCGTTTATGGTTCCTACGATATGATGCACGTAATTATTCATACCGTTTATGGATTATGCAGTGTATGGTGATCTCTGTTGATACCGTATATGGTTAATTTTTGTCCATACCGTTTATGGAGATTGGTATTTATACCACGTATGGAATATACCACATATGGATTTGTCAGTGGTCTGTGCTTAGCGCTGTTTAAGGCAATCATTAACCTATTTGTATTTGTGTACATCCTATATCAATAGTTGAAAACTGTTTTATGTGAATTTATTCTGTGTGTTGTACAAATATTGTTTTACTGTAAACTCCCCAGTAAGGGGCTGATGCATACGTAGGGAGAACACGGTTCCAGAGTTTTTCTCAACAAGAGTTGTTATCTCTGGTTTTTCGTGTCGGGCACAGCTCCGTCGATACACTATTTGATAATGATGGATGTTGAATGATGAACGATGTAATGGTACAAGCCTACGCAAATACAGTCAGTCCAAGGTTAAATGTTGTTGTGTTGTTTGTATACGTGTGAGAAGGGGTGTAGGAGAAACTCTGTTCTATCAGTGAAATAAACCCTCTATCTGGCTACAGTGGCGATAACCTATATCGTCACTCTACTGAGTGGTGATAAACTTTATCACCACTCGAGTGACGTCAAGTTCAAGAGTTTGACGTCATGTAACAATGGTCTGACCTCATGAATTCTCATATGACGTCACACTGTTACCGCGGTGACGGGCTCTTCCAAGCGGCTGCTCAAAATGAAATTGTCCTTTTTTGATGAAATTAGAATGATTTCATCATATAATAAATAGAATATCTATCAATTCTTGACAAATACCATGTTTATCTCAACTCGTGAGGTAGAAAAGTTAAACTTTCTACCTCACTCAATGAGATAAACATGGTATTAGTCAAGAAAAGACAGATATCCTCTATTTATTTCTGATTTGTGAAAGTATGAACTCCTTCATCAAGTTTGATACAGGATAAAACAAAAATTGAACTGTTTTATTTGATATGAGTTGATGTGTATGTACCTGACGGTTTCCTCTGCCTCCTCCTTACAGTCAGGTGTGAAGCCAACGTGCTTCTTCTCTTTAGGGGAACTAGACGGGTCATCCTGCAATGGGATTGGTTCATATAATAACACTAAAATAGAGCTGTTTCCATATTACAACAAAGTTATTTTGAAAATATTTCATTCTCATGCCAGTTTTTTTCTGTGGAATTTCTAAGGTCTTAGGGTCTGAGCGGAATGCCAGGCTTTTTTGGGTGGGAATGTGCCAAAAATTACATACTTTGAATACCTAGGTACAAGGAACTTCCCGAACAAAATACAACTTTGAAAGTTCAACACTATTTGAGGGGAGGTAGAAAAGTTGTAAAAAATAAGGGTGACGGATGACAATTGATGCTTGCGGCCAACATCACTAGTCTTCCTAAAAAAATCCTGATGAGCTAAGAATTGTTCATATTTTGATATTATTTGATCAGATTTCTAACAAGATTTCTCACCTCTTGGATGACACGGCCTTCAGAGTCAAGTCGTTTGATCTTCATCAATTTTGGTTCGTCCTTCCGACTGACCTCTGTTGCGACCTCGGTCACAACCCCCTTCTGCAGAGAGTAAGGTCGTCCTGCCTCCTTATAAGGGTTCTCCAGGACATGTGGCGTCGGCTTGGTTACCCGGAACTCATGGCGCCTTACCTCCACCGACTTCTGTTCTGGTTCCACCGTCTCTGGGGATTCTGGGATGGGATTTAGAAATTGATGTTGATTGAAGGCAGATATCTTTGAGATAAATTTTTTTTTTGAAACTTAACCTGTGTAAGCAAGGTTTCTGTTCTAGGAATTCCAGAGAAGGGTTGAAAAATTTATGTTGATGGAAGCCAGAAACATCTTTCAGATCGTTGTGGACGGTTTTATCCCTTCTCTTATCTTTCAGATCAAATAACTCTTTAAACTTTGCATGAATTTGCAGGTCTTGATGAATGCCAGAAAGGGATTGAGATCATGTACAGCTTTTTATACACTTTCTTCTGCAACAAGGCAAAACTGAGCATGGCTCAGAATATCTTAGATAAACTTCCTTGACATAGCAATTAGAAATTTGAAACCATAGACAATTATTTCAATGAATGATAATTCTGATAGGCCAATCATTGATATATGCTACAATAGCAAACATTTAAAAAAATTTGTGATCTCAATTTGATGAAAACATCAAAAAATATTATTAATGAAATATAAGTTTTCAAATCATCTGTTACGGCAACAAATAAGTATCATTCGACATGTTCTAACAAAAACAATGATAAACAAACCTTCTGACAGGAAGACATCTTGAGGAGATTCCCCAGTAGGTGACGGACTATTTAACTTCATGGATTCACTGATACGCCGTGCGAAGTTCTCTATTCTCTCATTGGCTGTCAGTTCGCTCATCTCTTTCGATTTGTCATCCCATATTTTGGCCACCCCTAATCGGTTCTCAGAGAGAGCAGCAATAGCTGCCTCCTTTTCAGCGGAGTTGACGAACTGGGATTTTGGTCGGGTAGGAGGGTCAAGGTCTTGTATGACCAGCGAAGGTCGTTCCAAGGTCGGGGAACCTCCGCTGACAGTTGCGCGTCTATGTTTGGGGTCAACACCGACTGGAAGGGTGAACTGGACAGGTGACTCTGAACCGCTGCGGAACACGTCGTTGTCAGTGTCGTTTCCGTCGGTGTTGTTGTCAGGGGCGTCTCTGAAAATCAAATATAGTCGTGACAACGAGACAAGAGATAGAAAAACTTTGATTTACCTATTTTTTTACATCTAAATCCAAAAATTAACTAGAACATTGCAACTTATTAGATATATGATAATGAATAAATGAATTACAAAGACATGTCGGAAATTGATTTGTGCCCAAGAACCCAGCAGCTACAGTGCAGCACCAGTTAAAGTATTGTGCTCTCCTCATAATGCGAAGTGTCAAGCAAGGAAGCAACAACTCCCATCTTTAAACAGGTTTTGGTATTATAGGCCTAAGAATGAAACCACTTCTTTCAGATTCAATATGGATTACCTTTTACCTTTAACAATCTCTTATTTGAGTGTACTTAACCATTTTGCCTTTTGTGCTCATTTCAAGAAGTTTAAGAAGTCAATTTATAATCTCTTCAAAAACTTCACTTAACCCCTCATACAGGTGGTGTCAAACAAATCCATGTCATGAATGTTGACAATAAGAAGTTGACAGAAAATAAACTTTTCCCAGGAAATAATTTTATCATAAACATACATGTATAGTACAACTGATGAAAGAAAATATGAAGACAACACATAAACAACAATAGAATCATCTTCTGGAATAACAACGTTATGCGCAACGATGACTTAACTTTGTTTATAATAAGTCATGTAGTAGCATGCTTATCTGTTATGAATAACCTAATTGTGGACGTTACTGTACTGTCTCATGTGACACTGCTTGAACATGGTGATCCACACCATATCACCTTCAATAGAAGCTCACCGGTTATGTTTGTTCTCTTATTTCTCACAGAAATTATTGTCTTCAGTGTTATTTGTGAAATTCAGCTTGAGCAGATTCATATTAATTTCTTACTTGGTATTGACCCCATCTGACTCCATTACCATTGAGAAGCATACAAGAAGTCATTGTTTTTTACTCAGTACTTTCATTCCTGTCTAAAAGGAGGAGATCAAAAAAACAAAAATTTCTGAAAAATATCACAAGTTTCCCTCTTTTTGTAATTTCAGGGAATTATTGGCACCTTTTTTTGAGTAGCATTTCCCCAAAATTGATTAGCATCATGTAAGAAGATTCTGTCAATCAAGTAATATATTTTTATTTGCCCTAATAAGCAATTCCTCATTCCGTATCAAGATTAAGACTTCCCTCAAGAGAAGCACAGACGTTAACAATGTTTTGTTCTATTATTCATGATATAACTGAAAGATAAATTGTTTGTACATATCAATTTCATCTCTTTCAAACAATAATCAGTTTCCTGTTCATATCTTATTGTCATAAACAATACAACAAATAATTTACTCTCATAAGTTTACAATGCATATTGAATCAAATACAGAGAAGTTGTGACTAAATACTACCTGAAAAGTGTGAGAGGTTGACACAAATGACCTTGTAAGTTCTGAATTAGATAATGAACTACCGTAAACAACACAATACCCAATCTCTGCAATGAAAAAGTATACCATTACCAGTTCAGGCAAGCAGAACCTGCCCCTATTGATTCAGCTATCGTAAATCATGTGTCATAACTCAAAATTCAATAAATTAATAAAAAATGTTTATTCTTGACTCTGAGCCAATTTACATTGGACATATGCTATCTAATGAGGTAAACATGGCTTCCTTTAAAGAGCCACTCTGTTAGTTGTTTGGGATAATATATATATGCCAAATTTTATCAATAGTGTCATCTGATCGAGAAGTATCTACTGATGCAGTAAAATATCATTTTAAAGCTAACATACATAGTATAGTTACAACATAGAGGTTTGAAGTTAAATGATTATAATCGAAAAACTGACACACGAATATGTTGGTGACAAGCGTAACTTGCATCAAAAAATAGTTTCCTAACCATATATTTTACTTTATTTAACAGCTTAATAATACCCTAAAAATATGTAACTTCTGAAAGCATTGACAATGAAGATAAATTAGTTGTTGGGGATAATATATATATGCCAAATTTTATCAATAGTGTCATCTGATCGAGAAGTCTCTACTGTTGTAGTAAAGTATCATCTTAAAGCTTACTGACATATTATATTTACAACATAATTTGTTATTTACCAACTATAGCTTATATAAGAATCATACATTTTGACTTAAAATTTATTCAAAGGTGTAGAAACGACATTATTTGCTCTCCCGTAAACACATTGTTTGGGGTGTATTTCTGATAAACTGTCAAAATCAAAAGCTTGGAAAAATTATTTTCATATGAATATTAAGCATTTAAACTTAATTGTATTGTCTTACCAAAAGCATTTTTTCAATTTCAGTTAATACAGTAGTAAATGTGTTGTCTGTTGCAGGGAATGAAAAAGACCTAGTTCAACAAAAGACAAAGAAGATAACTTTGAAGAAGACAAATAATACACAGCGCATTTATGAAGCTAAATATATGAAAAGATAAAGATGAATAACTAAGATTATCTTTCAGCCGAGAATCCCCCTGTGAAGAAAGTGTAGTATTTATTAGATTAATACTGAGTGAAGATAGTAATGGTATCTACAAATTATACATTTACTCGAACGTGGAGGAGAACGGGGATGGTGGTGGGCAAATAGAAGTTTTGGCACTGGCTCAATGTACGTACTGACCATGTGAAATTTTTTGAACAAGGAATTGTCTTTGTTCATAAAAGAAACATATGCGCATGCTCAGATACATTGCGCATGCTCAGAAATGATATGGAGATTACTAAAAATAGAAATACAAAAATAATCAGAAATTAAAACGAAACTGCTGTAAAGTAAATAAAAAATAATAATTGTTATTTAAGAATGGCACTTCACAATAAGAAATATTAAAACAACAAATAAATAATCATTAACTAAAGCTGATAATTATAGTTTGAACATTAATATTTATATGACAAGAGTAGTTTTGATTCATCATAAACAGCACTCAAAGATCTTCAATTAATACAGTAGTAAATAATATAGTTAAACACTTGTGGCATTTATTCTAATAACTACTGTAGATAAATTGATAACATCTAGAACAGTGAAATAATGTATTGTTATCTCCTTCCTGCTACTGGAAAATTCCAACAATACCTACTGATGTTATCAACACTTAACATTTCACTTCCTGGACAACTTGGGATATCTACAACGCATGGCTAATAATAGATCCAAATATACAAACTTTGAATGTTTAGTTTTTCTGTTTTCAGCATTTTAAATCACAAATAGAAAGAAAGTTCCAAAATACAAAATAATCACCATCATCACAATCATCATCATCATCATCAATAATTATTTTAATGTAATGGATGAAGACAAATTACTTAAATCTGAATACATAAGAGGGCATAATCATTATTTTTATAATTTTCCTTCAATTGTTTGAGAGCATATTGGTTTATTTTACAATATTGATGCACAATTTGTCACCAAAGGCAATCAAGATACTCAAAATAATCAAGGTAATCAGAAGTAATCAAGGTACTCAAGGTAACCAAAGCTATCAAGGTAACCAAGGTATGTGAGGTAATCAAGGTATTTGAGGTAATCAAGGTATTTGAGGTAATCCAATGTATTTGAGGTAATCAAAAGTATTCAAAAGTAATCAAAAGTAATCAAAAGTAATCACGGTTTAAAAGTAATCAAGGTATTCAAAGTAATCAAAATTATCAAGGTAACCAAGGAAATCAACATAATAAACATACTCAAGTTACACAAGAGTTAAAAAAAATATTTTTGGTTAAAATGCATAATACTTCACAACAGAAGCTACAGGTAAGTAATTTTGAAGATAAATAAAGTATAAATAAACACTTACATCACGACATGGCTACTGCAGCAAGCAAACGCTACGCCTCACATCATCCTTGTGATCAGTGTAGCATAACTAACATCAACCTTTGTCACTTGACAGAGCTTCTATTGTCACATAAAACAGCATTGTGTCCACTTAGAATGAATAGTTTTATGTTTTCAGTGTACGCAAAGTGAAACTAGGAAGTTTGTTAGATAAGCAGTAGGTCAACACGATTATATTTAACTTCCTGATATCACCAGGAATAGGAACTGTCATGAAATTATAAAAGAAAGTAATATTGAGGCAAACAAGTATCGGATACAGTGGCATAATTTTATTTCAGTCATTGGCTCTGTAGCTCATTAGGCAACCTATAAGTTATTTTACAAAAGGCCATGCTGACGCAATAAATAAATAAATAATGGTGACTTTTATAGCGCTTAATCCATCAGATATATGCTCTAAGAGCTAAAGAAGGGTAGCAAGATCATAACAGATCTATTACATATAATCTCTATTAGCTGATTAGATACTACAGCTATCCCTATTCTCAAGAGGATGAAATAGGGTTATAAAGGGCAGTAGCATGTTTTTTGAAAATTTTATATTTTACATATTTCACTGATAATTGGACATTAATGCTAAATCATCCAATCCAATCAACCCAATCATCCACAGTCAGAGAACAATTATAAAGATTCAGATAAAGTCCACTGGCTGCCATTTTTGTTTGAACACCTTTATTTCATTTGTATTATTTTGAAAGTGTCAAAAGTTTCATTACAAAAACCAATCATCCACAGTCAGGGAACAATTATAAAGATTCAGATAAAGTCCACTGGCTGCCATTTTTGTTTGAACACCTTTATTTCATTTATTGTAATCATAAAGATTCACACATCGTTTATACCTTACCCCCTTTAACTCAATAGCTTTTTCACATGATTTTCTACTGCTTTTGTTAAAATTATTGTTCTTTTTTATTTGTATAATTCTATATTTCAATGCTATGAATACAACTAAAATTCCCCTGTTCTTTGAGGGCAGGGGAAAAAACATGAGCTACAGATTGTGAATTTGATTTGTGCCAAATTCATATGTACGTCACACAGTGGCCAATTTACCAAAATGAATTTCATTAACATTAGTATATTAAAGGACTGAGTTAAGTAACACAAAACTTAGTAGAATGTTCCAAATGTTGAGAACAATCAATGCTAAAAGAATAATATCCACTGCAAACACCTTGCTCCTGAACAAAAGCAGGATTACCATCTTGCAAAAGATCGGCAGAATATGCTTGGACCTTGATTGCTATTAATTAAGCTTTGAAAAGTATTCAAGTCATACTGTTACTAAAACATAATAGATGTTTATTTCAAATCACTGTTTTATAATAGATATGATACCCTTCATATTTGTTAGGTAGTGAAAAGATAGCCTACTAAAAAAATTATCATGAAATACAAGCCTGGTTAAACATGTAATTCAATGAATAAACCATGTTGTGAATGAACTTGAGCTGTAACCTACTTTCTGCTTATGTACCACTGGCAAAAAAATATGGAACTGTGAACTTGATTGCAGCTTATGTTAACATGTATGTGATGTTGCCGCTATATTCATTTGAATCAATATGAAATCAGAGATAATGTATTTCGTTTAACAAGTGCAATTAAGAAATGAAGTAAAGGTATTAATTTTTGTTATAGTAAGCACACTATGTAACACCATTTATAATTTTAATGTTTATTATTTATTGTTACTTGGAATAACAAGATATCGATAGCCAGTTTCTTGTGTAGAAATAGTTTAAGGTTTTTGTTTGGGGTGACTATTGACCCCAAAAGGGACTACAGAGATAGCCATAGTCTATTGTGAGTAACTATTGTAGTAGGGATAGTCTATTACGGCTACTATTGTGATAGTTTATCAATAAAGGACCCAAAGTCAGGCTGCTTTTTTTTGTGTGATAATTTTTAAGTGGTCGCACTTGTGGAAGTCGTAATTTTAAATTGGTTATCTGATGTATATTCCGGTTGCTACACATAGCTCTCAACGATCTGTTCACTGTGTTCTAGTATTTTCCATATGTAAAAAGACATAGTTTTGTATGAATTTTACTTTTAAAATCGAACTAAGACTAAATCGACTAAAATATTCATTCTATCAATAGTTAGACGAGTTATCGATACTATTGATTATAAAATCAACTACCCATGAACCCCCGGTATTTATTGGAGGCCCAGCGCTTATTGGAGACATGGAGGAAAAGTTTAAATACTTGCATAGACAAAATTTGGATATATGATAATGGTTATTTTTCACCCTAAAAATAATGAAGTACAATTTCATATCTGCCAACATTAAAATCACTACTGTAACATAAACCAAAATAATATTTGAAAAACTTAATTCGATATAAAAAACTGTCTTCATTGAACTAATTTATCACTTTTATTTCTAAGAGAACGTTTGAAGCTATAGAAAGTACTGTCTTCATTGAACTAATTAATCAATCAACTCTATGTCTTATAGTAGCTGTGTAGCAGTACCAAGTACTACAACAAATCAAATCTCAAGTATTATTCTTTAAGTGCCTTACTTGCAATAGGCTCAAAAAAGCTTCAAGTAGGTACTTTCTGGTCAAAGTAAATCCGTTTGAAGCTTCTTTTGACAGAACAATCCACATAAGGAATGACCACTTCACCTTTGCTTGATAAAATTGTTTATCACACAACCAGTTAGATATCACTTCCTTTTTCAGATCTTGCTTACTCCACTATGTACATTGTTAAACCCAAGGCTATGTACAGAGCACATAAAACAGTCACATACACTGGACTACCTCGCTATAGGGCAGATATGGTATACATCATCATATCAAAATAATTTATCTTATGGAGCAATTTTAGAGGTAATTTTGCTTTAATCACTATAAAGGAATATTTTTTTATTTATTTTTAAGAGAAAAGATCAGTTTGAAGTTAATACAGAAGAAGTTGTTATAAAGAGGGGGCACTGAGGGTAGGTGAGATATTAAATACAATTATATCATTCAGAAAGGTCTATGTTAAGGTGTCTTGACTACTTTATGCTAATGAAGAACACTATTTGAATGGAACGTTTCAAATTATAACGGGTTAAAGCATGTATGCAAATATCATTAGAGAGTTAAACTTGATACTTTGCAAAGATTAGACTTCTCTTTAGACTATTTATAAAAGAGGAAAATAGTTTAACATTGAAACTTTTCTATAGCTTGAAAGGTTATAACAACCTGATCAAACCAAAGAAAAGGGTTCTACATCCTTGATTTTAATTGTTGTAAAGGGTAGTAATATACAACAGCCTTGCAACAATATTTAATCCATTATTGAACTTCTTCTTTGATCATTGACCTTTTTAAAAAGACTTGGATTTCCAATAATCAAATGATATATAACTTTTAAATTGAAACAGAGAAATATCCTCAGATTCTGTAGTGAAACAGTCTTTAGGTGATTTTAAACTAAATTTAAGGACTTGTCTCAGTCTACTTAATTTTACCTTTTATCTGAAGAAAATTATCTTAAAAGTTAATGTTTTCGCTGACTTCCTTCATAACTAGATTAGTGTTTGCGGGACACCGCAAAAACAGAGCAGCCCCGAAACTTGGGGTTTCGCCTTACTCTGTTCTGCCTTCTACAAGCCTCAGCATATTGGGCATTTTCTTGTGACCTTGACGTTTGACACTCAAGGTCACGCAATCAATGAACACATTTAATTGAAAATAACATTAATGTATCGAATTAAAGTGTTTAAAGTTAAAATAATCCATTTTCTCAATATTTGTTGACCTTGCTGTGACCTTGACCTTTAACAGTTCGTACCCAAAACCTTTCCAAAATTTTGTACTTCTCAAGAGATAATATATACAAAATTTAAACTTCATAGCACAAAAACTTTTCAAGTAAACGCGTTTACAAGGAATTTTTTAGTGATTTTATAGCTCATGACCTTGACCTTTGACCTTGAAAGTGAACATGTCATTTTAAGTCCCCAGAGGTGTAAACAATTACACATGTTTATGAGTTCTGAAAAGCTTAACGGGATTAAGTTATATCCAAATTAGTTCCACATTGTAATAACACAAATGTCATGACCTTGACCTTTGACCTTCAAGGCTACACGATCAATGAACACTCTTTATTGGGTATAATAATCTTCTATTGATTAAAAGTGTTCATAGTTAAAATAAAGCATTTCCGCAAAACCATGCTAGAGTCGTGACCTTGACCTTGGACAGATTGTAGCGAAAACCTTTTCAATTTTTTTTACTCTTCCAAGGATGATATATACCAAGTAAGAGCTTCATAGCACAAAAACTTTTCAAGTTATCGTGTTTACAAGGAATTTTTTAGTGATTTTATATTTCGTGACCTTGACCTTTGACCTTGAAAGTGAACATGTCAAAATCGTTCCCCCGAGGTATAAGCAGTAAGTTATGAATACAAGTTCTGGAAAGCTTAGTAGAAAAAAGTTATAGCCATTAGTATGTGGGCGGCGGCGGCGGCAGCGGAAACTGCACAAAACCTGATAGAAGCCCCGTCCTTAGACAGGGCTGCTAATAAACTACCTAAGTGGTTTGATAATGAATCAAAACGACTAACGAGCTGCAGCTTCTTATATCTGATTCAAATACATATGAAAAAGCACCATATTGCTATAACAACAACGAGAAGTCAAACTAATCGGATATAAGAAGCTGCAGCTCGTTAGTCGTTTTGATTCATTATCAAACCACTTAGGTAATTTATTATGAAGGAAGTCAGCTAACTTTTAAGATAATTTTCTCCAGATAAAAGGTTAAAATTAAGTAGACTGAGACAATATTTTGGATCCCTTTTACATTCCTTAAAAAAAGAAACTTCCTTATGACCATTAACAAAGGAAAACATTTGAAAATTTGACAATTCTGACTTACCTCAAAATATGCTTTCACTGTATACAATTTGTTAGTTTATCTGAAATATTTACATTCATTAAGTCCTTTTAATGAATTTTTCCTTCATAGTTTTGCTGCACCCAGAAATGTATTTCCTACTTCCTCAAAATGAGATAAGGCAGATTAAAATCAATTTAATCTACTTTTTGAAAAAAAGAATGCACCTTAATGGCTTAGTCAAATTAGAAACATGAAATTACAGTCCTTAGTACATTTTAAAAGGTAAATATTTTGGGTAACAGGCAATAATCTTGATTTCTTCAATCTTTCCTGTAAAATTGTTCTATAATAATTTTTTTCACACATATACATACAGTGGACACAACTCCTGTAGTATTTTTCATATGTGCAAGTGTGCTCATATCACTTTTCCATGACAACTATGCTTCACCCCAAGTTCCTATATCTTGTAAACCAGTGAAGTTCTTAACACCCACCTTCATGCGCGATCTTTCACCGAGGAAAATGCTCTCCCACCTATTGTCTGTTACATGGTTCACCACTGTAGATAGATAGTGTAAATGATGTTGTGTTTTCTCGCTATTTGTACCACTGCAGTTTGATACTACTTATCACCATAATGAATATGTCACAGAGGGGTAACGTCACATGAACAATGATCTTACTTCAACTATCAATGTAATGTGATAACTGTAACTAACAGTATGTCATGCCAGAGTCTTGAGTTTGGAAAAACACTGCATTTTGAACCATAGAAGAACATAATGATCAGATCATTTATTGTCTTCAATTGTTTTCATTTATCTCTCAGCTTGTGCCAGGATAAACCCCACATATTCACACAAGGATGAGCCACTCATGGGCCCTGCTTAATTGGTAACCCGGCGTAAAATCAAGTGTACGCCACAGGAAGTGACAAAATGTGCAAAGCACTTTATTGGTGCCCCGTGTGCGCATTAGGTGTGTGCACGATACGCCGGTTTCAAAAGACAGGTGAACCCGGCGTATAACGGCGGACAACTATCTTCCGTGTGACATTCCACAACTAAGTTTTGTGACATGAATACTTTTGATGATAACAAATAAAAATTATTATTATGACTAAAAACAAACATGACTTATTAAATACAGTGCATTTAACGAAAGTTCATCATTTCAAAAAAATGTTAGAATCAAGATTCGTCTGACATAAATAAGTTGTTTATTGAAGGTACTTCGAGGTATTCTAATTACTTCCTGTGCAAACGCCGATACACTTGGTTCAACTTCAGCCTGTTGCAGACCCGGATTACGCCAGACACGTGACAGGCGTATACACGCGTCTTAAACGAATCACGCATAGCCACTGGTTATTCTGGTACACTGCAACTCAAATCCTCTAAATACCATGTCATATTTAATAAATTCAGGTACATGTAAGTGGTAACATGCTTCTGAAAGAATAAAGAGCTGCATGCAAAACAAAAGCAGATTCAGCATAGGGACGGGGATGAGTATAAGGGTTGGATGAAATTGAAACCCCCTGGCCCTTTAAATTTGTCAATACTTGCAAAAAAGATTGGTAAACTCCCCACTGTTTCCCAAAAAGTCCCCTAACTGAATCTGCCAATTCCAAACAGAAGACAGTTAGAGTGCACCTACTTTGCGACGCTGAGTTCACTGGTCTGTCCAGTTGTTGAGAACTCCTGCAGGGACGGCCGAGCCTGTTTGCTGTCCCCGTCCCGGGAACGCCGTTTCTTCAGGGTTTTAGGGAGCGTTGCAGCCTGCGCATGCTGTTTGTTGAACTGTTTCTTCCTGTTGGGAACGTTCCCGAACGGACTGATATGACGAGGTCGCTTCTTTAGTAACAGGATCACTTCCTTGGGTTTCTCTCTCAGTGACTCCACCAGTTTCTTTAACTGCCATCCAAGCTGAAAATATAAATGATTTTCTTTGATACTATTACGTTCAAGAGACTAAAAGAGTTTAATGTTAAGACACTTTTCACATACGATTACCCCCATGGGACTTTTTCTTCAGGAGATATTGTACTTAAATTTACACTTCAAAAGTCATGCCATGAGTTGATGGACCTATATGTAACAATATTCAGTGTTTATAACAACATCCAGTGCAGACTTGATGATTTTGACAGATGATTTTAAAAGTTCAAATTTGCCATCAGATTTTAGGCTCAAAAGCATATCCATTACTTGTTTTCTTGAGATAAGACGCTTAATTCAACTTCTTTATCGCAACACAAAACCTCCATAGTACATTTTCTTTCTGTAAATTGTTAGACCGTAGTACGTAACGTGATGCACATGGTAATGAGTATTACTCAGTTGACCACTATCAGTGTACTGCAACAACAACGGGTGCAGCTCACCTGATGAGTGTGTCATCTTGGGCAAGAGAATTTAATCAAAATATTGAGAATTTATTCTAAATATGCCTCTGCTCACTCAGCATGAAAGAGTACCTGGGTCCCCTTTCACAAAACCCTAAGGTGATCGTAAGTCCTTAAGGTAGCCTTAGTGCAATGTTAAAGAATGGGAGTTAAGGTCAACCTTAGTAAAGGTTGCTTTGTGAAAGGAGGCCCTGGATAATACTCCTATAGCACCTTGAGCAACTACTGAGCGGATGGATAAGCGAGCTTTATAAATGGACGTATTATTATTATCTAAGAATAAACTCACCACTGTTTGACTGTTCACCTGTATGACCTCGTCGCCCTTTTCGATCTTCCTACAAAGGTCAGCGGGGCTCTGCAATGATAGGTATCATTTTTACACAACTGAGCTTACATAATTTATCCTTTAACATGGAAGTGAAATATTGGTGATTTAAGTGATGACTTTGATTTATATTGACTTATTCAAATGGTTATTTCACAAAATTATTAGAGAAAACTGACTTATTATGGGCATCGTACCAAAGGTATTGATTTATTTGCTTGTTACAATATTGAGTTTGCTGATGAAAATATAGGCAGATAACAGTTTACTTGCCTGCAGATAACAGTTTACTTGCCTATAAAGTCATGGCAATATTAAATACACAATTCATATCAAATCAAATGTATGTATAATTTGAGTTAAGTCTTTGGCAACAATGATTGTGATCTCATCAAATCCTAAATTAGAACGATAAGTGACAATAAAGCAACGTACCATTTCCTTGATTCCACTAATAGCATGTATACCATAGTACGAGGAGGATATGTGTAAACCCTGTAAGCGAAAAAATACATATACTAGTAATATTTGATGTATAGTCTTAGTACATTGGTAAATTATTTAGCTTTTTAAAATTTTTTAAATAATCATAGAAAAACATTAGATTTTTGGATAGCCTAAACTGATTCCATACAATTTCATTTACTGTATATGACCGGGTATAAGCCAAGAATTTGACACCAGAAATTAGGGGGTCAGAGAGGGGGGTCGGTCTATACCTGAGTTATATGATGCAGATGAAAAAATCAAGAGACCAAGAACGAGTATCGGTCAGCCCAGCGAGTTAGCGAGTCGATGTTTACACAGGAAGCAACATGCACAATCATCGAGGTCATTTCTATATTTAACGTTCGTTAACAATTTGTCGAGAATGATATGTAATATGATTACCTGTAAAACAAACAACAAACGCCATATAGTTTTTAAAATTAACGTGTCATTTGATGATTCATGAGCTTTCAGTTTCAATGCAACTGGCATCATATCGACTTACTGTCAGCAAAATAGAGCTGCGAGGAGGGGGTCGGCCTATACATGAGATACTAGGTTTTGAATGGAATTTGGGTCGAGAAAGGGGGTCTGCTTATATGCTGGGTTGGCTTATACCCGGTCAGATATGGTAAGTCAACAATGCTAAGCTTCTCTCAATTGCTGATAAACAAAACAACATGATAACAAAGTACCTGAATAAAGAAGAAAAAAATCCAAATCAAAGGAAAGGGAATACAAAAGTAAATGGAAGTAAGTTTTGTGAATACTTTTGTCCAATGTCTATAGGTTGATTGCGCTAATATTTTACTTACAAGTTCTTCGGGCTGTTTCTTCCTGATAGTGGCGACCTCTAGAGACGCCGGCTGGATGACGAGAGGCTCCTTCGAGTTCATTACAAGGTCATCACAGATCTCGGCAAGCATTCGGCACTGGTGGCAAACAATCAACAAATTTTTAAAGGATATCTATATATCAGGATATCTAACGAGCTTCCACTTTTTAACAAGTTTATGTACCAAGTGAAATAATTTTGAATATATATGTTTTGCTGTTTCTTAAACAACCTTTTATTGTGCCTATACAGAAACGGATCAGTAAACCATGTCACAGATCTCAGTGAGTTATCGACACTGGTAGCAAAAAGCAACAATTTTCTAAACGGAGACAAGGACATAGGATAAACTCCTTTCATTCCTTTTTCTGCCTAATGATAGAATGCCACTTAAACAGAACTACTTTATTGATCAATAAAGAAAAACATAAATAATATTTTTGACACCACAGAGGTTACTAACATCATTTTCTCCAACATCTGTAACAAGTGGGCCATATCTGTTACCTCAATCCCCTAGCAGTGAAAATACAAAACACACATACCATTCTTTATTATCTCTAAGCATATAAGGTTTTAAATTTCTGATGATATAGATCTGTCTTGTAAGAAACATGTGCATGTAACATAGGTGAAGGAACTCCAGTCTTCTGAACAGACGAATGATAAAATTTAACAACGTCACTGAGGTCAATGTTTGCAACCAATCCAGTCTAAGTAAACCTAGCCTCAATATTATCTGTTTCACTCCTATACTGAATCTAGAAAGGCCTAGTAGAGGGTCGTGTCAGCCAACGTATCGAATTGACAAATCAGAACTCATTTTACCAAGCCACAATAGTCTGCCTTCGCACGTTTAACGTTGGAGGGTCATAGGTCGCAGAAAGGTCGGCTGACGCGACCCTCTACTAGGCCTTGCTAGACTCAGTATAGAAGTGAAACGGATAATATTGAGGCTAGGTTTACTTAGACTGTAAGCCAAACATCTTCTTCACCTACCATCCTGAATTATCTCTAAGCATATAAGGTTTTAAATTTCTGATGATATCTGTCTTGTAAGAAACATGTGCATGTAACATAGGTGAAGGAACTCCAGTCTTCTTGTACAGATCAATGATAAAATTTAACGTCACTGAGGTCAATGTTGCAACCAATCAGGCTTCTATATTTGTAACAGAGGGACATGAAGGAAGATATGAGTCTGGTTACATCTGTGAAAGGAGTATGGTTAATACCAACACTGTTGCAGGTCTTCACACAAAGGAGGAATCATTTCTATCCTTTCATCATCATATATGAATCTAGAAATGATTGAAACTCACCGACTTCATGATAGACTCGTCCACGTCAGTGAGCATGGTATCTTTCTGGGAGACATTCACCAGCTCCATCCCGAACTTTACGATTGTGTTGCGCAGTAAACACATGTCGTAGATGCCTTCAAATGGAGCCCTGAAAGATACAACCATTGTCATCTAAGGACTGATATTTTCAAAACATCAACTCATCTACAATCACTAATTATTATTTGATGCCAGTAGTTGATAGACTTTTAAAGGCATTAAAAGGCGGCACAATAAAAGCAAAATTAAATTTATTTTATCCATAAGAAATTGAACATAAAATCAATTTTTTTTTTATTATTTGAACTTATTTGAGAAAAAAAATGCTACTCAGAATCACCTCAAACACAAAATATTTACCAAAAAGAAAATGTGGATATTTTAATCTATTTCTTTATCAATTTTGCATACCTGATGCCATTCAGGAAAATCTTATAAAATGAACAGTCAACAGGAAAACTTCCTAAAGGATACTGTACATGAACCTATAGATAAACATATAGTGACGGAACTCTATTTTTCTTCCAAAACACTTCTGATAATCCCCTCAAATTTGACATAATCTCAGTCTGCAGACAATTTCTGCTGAAACATGACTTACCGGTAATTCAAATTAATGCCCCCAGACCATGTTTCATTATACACATGACATACATCATTCTTTTTTAACCATAACCCCACTGTCTTTAGTGAAGAAAAGTTTCTGCTTTCACTAGAAACAGTTCAGATAAAGACAACCGAAATGATGCTAGTACATATAAACCAATCTAAACAAGACCCAAGTCTTAATATGATAAATATTTTCACCAGAAAACTTCAGATAAGAACAATATACAGATCCATGGCATATATCATACTAACATATTTATTGCGGAAGTGGGGGTTAGATTCATGGGGTCCCCAAGGGACGTCACTCTGCTGAGTACTGCTGTACCCGTCAAACTGAGTCTGACAAGCCTTACAGAGTTATTTCCCTTAGACCATTCCTTTAGTCTTTAGAGTCAATATACTACACCTACTTCTAAGATTCAGGCCATATAATTGAATACACGATGCTAGTACATATTTACCTATCTAGCCACGACACCAGAGTCTTGAGTGTATGGAGAAGATCAGCCATAGCCGAGAGGACAGACACCGAGAGACGTTTGCGTCGATCGTGATGAGAGATGTTTGCCCTGTTCTTGTCGTTCTCTCCGGCCGAGGCCTGCACCATGTTGTTGAGACTGCGAGCCTTGCAGCCCAGTTGGAGAGCTGAGTGTTGTAGGTTCTCCGTGTCATGGCCGTATCGCTGAGAATAGATTGAAATTAAAATTGTAGCAGTTATAAACCAACATATGATCGCACTGGAAGATACAAGATTTTGAGAAAAGGGGCTTTTTTTATTATCAAAAAGGTTTCAACATTTTTGCATGCAAGTTATTTTCAATTAATTTTTTTTCAAAAGAAGATGCTCCTTACAATCTATCCCCTTTGATCAGGTGATAAACATACTATCTATTTTTGTATACATAATCTTCTTTTAAAACATGTCCAGTGTAATATGCTTGACAAAAGTGTTAGTCTCTACACCATAACGTTGCATTCTATGCAATAAAGAAGTTGACAAAAAAAAAAACCTCATCCACACAGCTTCCAAATGCCTTTTAAAGAAGTCTTAGTTTAGTTTCAAATAAATACAGTAGGTAAAGTGTCAAAAACTTTGCCATTAAACCCTGCATACAACCACAATAACTGATTAATTGAGATTGACACAAAGCATCAAAAACCATCAGAGTTAGTGAGTAAGCGAGCTGCAGCTTAGCCCCGCTTCGGCAATATTTCAGCCATTGGCGCCAAAACAAAAATTTATGATTTTCTATGATTAAACTAAATTCAGTTATCAAGAAACAACTACATACCATAGCTCTGAGAAGATCCACAGCTTCTAGAACCAGTTCCTGGTGACCTAGTTTCTTGACGCTGAGTTTCTCAAGGTCCGAATGCGTCAACATCAGCAGCTTCTTGCCGTCGATACCATTGTTGTGAAAGTGTTGGACGTACTGGCCTACCGCTTCGTCCAAACCTGGTAAATGTATATTGGACACTAAACAACCTTCTATTTGATATTAAAGTGTTAATAATTTTGTATAAAATTAAATCGAGCGACAAATTATTCACGAGTTGCATATCCACTCTGTGAGTTGTACAAGGTCACATTTAACTCTATGAATGATGTCATTTGATTTAGAAGTATCTATGTTGCAAGAGAGTATCATTTTAGAGCTAATTGATAGTGTATAGTGACAATTAGATGGTTTAAAGATTCGATTGTGATCGAAATCCAGACAATGGCGCTTATCAACAGAATTTGGGAAACTTATTGAAAGCATTCAGAACGCATTTGTGTTTGAATTTGCCTTCCTCAAAATTCAAACATAAATGACTGTTTTCAGATTTTCATTGAAAGCAAGTATATATCATATATTTCTTATTTTATTCATATATTGAATGATGTCATTTTCCTTCATATCGAAACAAATTAATATATGACTAAAATCATGGAGTGGCTCTTTATTAAAATAGTATTAAATGGAAAGAAGTTTGGTAATAGCTTTATGACATGCCCTTAAAATCAATAGAATAGCTCATAGCTGACATTTCCCAGGCATTGCCATGTCATTACATTGTGTTGTCATTACATTGTGTTGTCGCAACACACTTCTCTGACTTCATGCTTACATTGTGGTATTACACTATAGTTTAATTTTATATGATTAAGAATTGACTTCAAATTTGTTTAAGTTTATGGAGGTATAAACTTAAAAACCAGTGTGCAAAGCACTGCAAACTGTGAAAATCGAGTAGCTGATTTACGTCAAGTTTATACACAGTTTGCCCAGCAGATTTACACATAAATACATATACACAAACTGGATGTTTTAGTACATTCGATTGCTCCAAATTAGGACATTCTCAACAAAAATAACTTCACTATTTACGTAAAATCGTTCAAAGATCAACAACAAAATAGAGACAAAATGTCAATCAAAATGCCATTATTATGTTTAACTCTGCCTACAACTCATCCACAGCGCAATCACTCATTTGACCTTCACATTCCTAGTGTCAACATTGTAAAAAAAACCTCTCGAATGTGGGATTCGAGAGGAAAATGGCAGACCTGACTATTGTATGTGCCATACCAGTGGAGTTAAAGCCTGACTACACTGAATCAGATCAAACCGAATTAAGTTCATGCTAAGATGGCACCGTAAATATTATAATCATATGGATATTTATATAGCACACATATCCACCACTCGTGGTTGCTCAAGGCACTTACATATTTCCCCTGGTCAATGGCATTCTTTCACCGTCCGATCATTTTTCCAATTCAACTCCCTGGGGAGTATTCAACAGGCAACCATATGGTTAGGGACCATTCTATGCCTCACAGGGTACCCATTCACAGCTGGGTGAATTGAGTCACATAGTCACAGCAGTTTGTCCAATGTTGCGTTGAACGCTGATAACGGACAGCTCGGCGTATGCACGTGTTCATGTATCCACCATTCAGCCGCTGACATGAATTCGTGGGATCTTTTAAGTGCGCAGTTTTTGTTGCACTACACACTAGGGCTCCAGGGTGACACTTATAGAGTTCTAACATAGGTGATCTCTAGGTTTTTACACCTTGGCCTGGGTGGGATTCGAACCCCGGACCTCAGCAATGTGAGACCAGTGCTCTTGCCGACTGAGCAATATTGTTGAGAAACAAAGCTAGAAACTGTTGATGAACTTAGCAGCATTTCAATGGCTGATCTCCTTGTAACAGCCCCAAATGCACTGCTAATATGTCTTCTGAGCAGGGAAATACCTGGTTATATTTTAATCAAGCCATGCCATTTATTTAGCAAACTATAAAAGAATTATTTCATATTTGCTATTTGATATTTGTGTCATTAACCATACCCTCACAAAGTGGTTCAGCATGATGTAAATCTATTATTAGGGACAGTGTTACAGTGTTGAGTGAATCAGGTACACAGAAAGCAAATGCCATTTATTTATTCCTGTATCAATATACTGAAGGAAAAAAATAAGGGATCGCACAAAATCACAGAATGTCACATGTTTTATTCACGTCACTTTATAAAGACTGACTGTTATCATAGTTATCAGTTCACATGCTCTCTCAACTGTCTGGTAAAGTCTTTGTATACAGTTTGTTATTGTGTGATAAGTTGGTTACATAAATCTTTACTCGTCCTCTATTATATCTGAGAAGTTGTAAATTATAAGTTAAAACTATTAAAGGTTTATTTTAAGTTTTGATCCGTCTATCTACTCAAGAAACAGCACATTAGATTCGTGAAAGGTGTTCCTTATAATATATCGTGACAGTCAATGAAAGCGGGCGATTGCATGTGGGATTTACTCCGATTGAGACGGTATGGTCGTTCTTTTATTTAATTTGATGTGAGTACGTTGTGATAAAAATCCTATAAATAGTGCAAATTGTAGCTGAATAATTATTCTATATCATGAATTATTTGCAGACATGTGCGCTTTACGAAAATACGTTTATTACATTTCTGAAGTTTTCCCCCTTACAAAGTCAACATTTGACGTTACATAAATGAAAATCTAAAAATAAGTGTCTCTGGATTTGTTATCCTATTTTCTTTTGTAGTATTTCGATTTTTTGTGCAATAAGAGGCAACGGTACGAAAAAACGTAACACTACCCCCCTGTTTTGACCCCGATTTCTAACTGTTTACGCCTGCGAGAAGAGTTGTCCTGGTTATCGCTACTGTCATGTTGTTTGATGGTGCTCTGCTGATACCTTTCATTTCATTCCTGCATTCAAATAATTCCTTTATAGATATCTCAATTTTACAATGTGGTGCAAAAATCACATTTTTCTGACATCATTGCTGATTTTTTTTCTCTGCTGCCAAAGGTGCTTCAAATAGTGTTAAGATAATGATACCCTGTGATTGCAAATCTGTACAAAATTCCCTGCCAGGTTCTAAATATACCCTGTCTCTCCTACTTAGGGAGACTTAATTCTAGCATGCTCAATTAATATCAGACAAGATTTTCAACTTGTTACTGGGGGACCTGAATATCCAGACTATCATGTAGTTGTTTTAGGCTATGACATGTTTGATGTAAATTGGGCCCCATAAATTGTATATATTTTTTAACAAAATATATTTTTCCAATCATATATGGATTGCTGATGTTTGGATTTATACTATTTTGATTTAGATACACACAACAAATAAATGATCTGGCAAAAATATAGGTAAATTATTTATATAAAAAAATAGATTAATTTCTAATCAATTCAATCAGTCAGCATCATCAACAAGTCGTTTTTGGCCTAGTTGATTTCAACAGTGTTAGTGATGCTTCTGTGATGTCATAAACGACATCGTCTCTGTCAGTAGTATTAAACATAATATGTACCTTTTAGCCATGCTACCACTTGATCCGGGGACCAGTTTTCAAAATGAATATGGGATGTATTCGCCATATTTCCACAGATTCCAAACATTACTTCACCTGTTCACTTCCGCATCATACCAGGGGAAGTAACTCTTCTTCGAATATTTCACGAACATGACGAATATGGAGAAAGAAGCGCAATAAAATCTCACAGAAAAGACCTTTTCTATTCATCAACGAAGTTGTACACGAATTCAAAATTATGTATTCACAAAAACAATTCCACAATTTGTTATTGTTACTGTCCTACTATCGAATTAAACATTTAAAACAAATGACAAAAAGTCCCTAATAAGTCATCCAATTGAATAAACACAGAAGTAACTGCATAGCCTTCTCTGTATATTGTCGGTGCAATTACTTCACGTGAAAGGGCTTTTGAAATATACAATACCAAAAGTTTATACCATAATCATGGGCTTGAGATAACCGTTATTGACTACTTTGTGGAAGGATATCTGAGCTTTTGATTCAGCAAAAAATATAGATATTGATATCCCTCTGTGCTTTACAATTTCACTTTTTTATCATTGAAAATATTTGACATTTATGCTCAAACAGTTCTTTAAAAAAATGCCCCATACATTACTTCATTTGGATAATATTTTCTGCTATGTCGTTTTGTCCATATTGTTTAGTAGATATATACACTGTAGTAAACATTATTCTAATACCATTTCTCACAATGCATTGTAATACCATTTGTGATATGCACGGTGCAATTTATGGTATGTATTTCTATGATACATAAACTTCTTATATCCCCATTGACCTGAAGCCGTTATGAAATGTTGTTCTTATTGTACTTCACTGTATATCAGTTTCAATGTTAGAAACATCTGCAAATAGTTTAATTATGGGTCATTTAAGTAACAAACGAAAATATGATCACACCGACCGTGCATCCCTGACCAGTTTATTTACTGCTTACTTTCCATATCTTAGACGTCCCATTATCCAGACTATTAGCAAAACACTCTAACATAGCGCATGATGTTTATGTATAGGCCAGACCTGGGCGTTATTTCTTATGTAGACCATTTCTTATGTTTACCATTTCTGACCTATAGTTATTGTGTTTACCATTTCTCATGTATACGGTTTCGGACATGTAGTTTTTACGTGTACCATTTCTTATGTAGACAATTTCTGACATGTATTTCTTATGTAGACCATTTCTGACATAAAGTTCTTATGTATACCATTGCTGACATGTAGTTCTTACGTAGACCATTTCTGACATAAAGACCATTTCTGACGTATAGTTCTTATATTTACCATTTCTTATGTATACTGTTTCGGACATGTAGTTCTTATGTAGACCATTTCTGACGTGTAGTTCTTATGTGTACCATTTCTTATGTTTACTGTTTCGGACATGTAGTTCTTATGTGTACCATTTCTTATGTATACCATTTCTGACGTGTAGTTCTTATGTGTACCATTTCTTATGTATACAATTTCTGATATGTAGTTCTTATGTGTACCATTTCTTATGTATACCATTTCTGACGTGTAGTTCTTATGTGTACCATTTCTTATGTATACCATTTCTGACATGTTGTTCTTATGTATACCATTTGTGACATGTAGTTCCTCATGATGTGTATCATTTCTTACGTATACTGTTTCTGACATGTAGTTCTTGTGAAGACCATTTCTGAGTTGTTGTTCTTATGTAGACCATTTCTGACATGTATATTTTACGTATACTATTTCTGACATGCAGTTCTCATTAAAACATTTCTGACATGTTGTTCTTATGTATACAATGTATTACATGTAGTTATTATGTACATGTATACCATTTATGACATGTAGCTCTTGCATATACCATTTATGACATGTAGCTCATGCATATACCATTTATGACATGTAGCTCTTGAATATACCATTTATGACATGTAGCTCTTGCATATACCATTTATGGCATGTAGCTCTTGCATATACCATTTATGACATGTAGCTCTTGCATATACCATTTATGACATGTAGCTCTTGCATTTACCATTTATGACATGTAGCTCTTGCATTTACCGTTTATGACATGTAGCTCTTGCATATACCAGTTATGACATGTAGCTCTTGCATTTACCATTTATGACATGTAGCTCTTGCATATACCATTTATGACATGTAGCTCTTGCATTTACCATTTATGACATGTAGCTCTTGAATATACCATGTATGACATGTAGCTCTTGCATATACCATTTATGACATGTAGCTCTTGAATATACCATTTATGACATGTAGCCCTTGCATATACCATTTATGACATGTAGCTCATGCATATACCATTTATGACATGTAGCTCATGCATATACCATTTATGACATGTAGCTCTTGAATATACCATTTATGACATGTAGCCCTTGCATATACCATTTATGACATGTAGCTCTTGAATATACCATTTATGACATGTAGCTCTTGCATATACCATTTATGACATGTAGCTCTTGAATATACTATTTATGACATGTAGCTCTTGAATATATCTTGTATGACATGTAGCTCTTGCATATACCAGTTATGACATGTAGCCCTTGCATATACCATTTATGACATGTAGCTCATGCATTTACCGTTTATGACATGTAGCTCTTGAATATACCATTTATGACATGTAGCTCTTGAATATATCTTGTATGACATGTAGCTCATGCATATACCATTTATGACATGTAGCTCTTGAATATACCATTTATGACATGTAGCCCTTGCATATACCATTTATGACATGTAGCTCTTGAATATACCATTTATGACATGTAGCTCTTGCATATACCATTTATGACATGTAGCTCTTGAATATACCATTTATGACATGTAGCTCTTGCATATACCAGTTATGACATGTAGCTCTTGCATTTACCATTTATGACATGTAGCTTTTGCATATACCATTTATGACATGTAGCTCTTGCATATACCATTTATGACATGTAGCTCATGCATATACCATTTATGACATGTAGCTCTTGAATATACCATTTATGACATGTAGCTCTTGCATATACCATTTATGACATGTAGCTCTTGCATATACCATTTATGACATGTAGCTCTTGCATATACCATTTATGACACAATAATCACAACCTCTCTGTATAGCCGGATCAGGTTACCATTAGAAATGAGGGGACACTACCGATTCTTGTAAAAAGGGCTGTTTTTTATCAATGTTGTCAATTTTCAGAGGGGATTCGCGATATTTTTGCTATAACGTTTACTGGTTTTAAGGTGTTTTTTTTACTAATGGAGTGACAAACATTCATGATGGACAGTTATTAAACTTTTCCGTCACGTGACTAAGTTCCAGCAGAAACGTCAAGTGAGTATGACATTTTTGCCATTTCTGCAAAACTGCATAAATATTGCTCAATTAAAAGTTTTAAACTTGAAAGTGTGGGTTTCAACTATGTCATTGCCAACTTAAATGAAAATGTAAATATGAGATCGTTTACGAAATTTAAGTTTTAAAATTGCAAAGTTTCTTTTGGAATTCAGTGTACTTCTCGTGTGTACAATTTCTGACATGTTGTTCTAACAAGTTTTTCATATATCATTAATGACAGTTCTTCCACAATGCCATAAATGTATAATTTCTAAAAAGCTGTTCTTTTGTCATGAACTTCTATTCAAATACTGACATGTAGTTATTGTCATTCAATTCTTGTACCATGAAGTTTTTTTACTAATCATAACATTCTTATGCATCTCATCCTAATCTGTTTCTGACAGGCCAGTCTTGCACTATATCTAGCATGAAGTTATGCCATTCATTTCTACTTATTACACAAAAGTTCCTCCAAATAACATCAATTATACCTACTCTATTTTCAACAAACGTTACAAGATAAGAAATTATTTGAGGAATTTTTAAGAAGAAATTTCAAGGGGCAGTAGCATGTTTTTTGAAATTTTATATTTCAAATTTTTCACTGATAATTGCAAGTTAATGCTAAATGTATTATTTTGATAATGTCAAAAATCTCATTACACAAACCAATCATCCAGACTGGTCTTGTGACATTCAATGTTTCACTGTCCATGGTTTAAGGGTATAACTAACATCTGCTCTGTATGCATAAAATTTTATATAAATTTGAACAGAGTATAGAAAGATGCAATGCGAATGGCAAACATGCACTGTGCTGAAACCTAGTCAGAGATGATATTGATCAGCATAAATATAGAATTGAGGGTAGAGAAACAGGTAGTCCAAATAACTTTTTCAAATATAATGAGTTTACAAAACACAACAAGGTTTAAACGCATTTATTCATAAGAGACAAGTAACATTTCCAAATCCTTCAATTTAGTAATATGTACAAAAATTGTTTCACTTCAGTGTACATGTGATTTCAATCTGAAGTCCAGATTGTGCACATAGTCTACATATTTCTATCTCTCAGGTTCACACACATACACATGTAAAGTCACTAGACATCATTCAGCATCAAGCATCATCAGGGGGGATGCCTAGTTCTTCATCTGTCCACTTGCTTGGGTCAGGATAAGCATAGTGACCCTGAAATATAATTACAAGAGTTACAAAAGTGACATGAACTTGAAAATAATGTCAAGGTCACCTGAAGTGACTGGTGTTTGCATAATCCCCGTGTAAGGCTACAACTATCCCCTGATATCCTCCTATAGTATTCTGCCGTATCGCCGACGGGTGGTTACTCAGCACTATTTATAGCCAGTCTGTTTTCAGTCAAACTATTTCGAACTCCATACACTGTTGTCTAATGATGTCGCACATGGAAATCTAAGAGAGGACGATTTGGAGCTTAGCGGGAGCCTGCAATGAGAATCAGATTTATTATCTAATAGCACTCCCATTGGTTAATTTGAATCACGACGTGAGCACGCGGAACAAAGCCAAGAAACCAGTTTGCCGCTATTGCTAAAAGGGCATCATTTGATTGGCTTGCTATATATAGCGATATGGCAGAATACCATAGGAGGATATCAGGGGATAGTTTGTAGCCTTACGCAGAGACATATACGCTGATGTAGCAGGATGCCAGGATATCTGATATAATATCAACTCAATCATTCTGAGGTAAAGTAACCCTCATAGGTAGTAATAATAAATTATCTTGCGGCTATAAGGATAAAGGGAGGTTACTCTAATTGGTTTCGTTTTCAAGCGAGACACGCATTTTTGCCGATAATAAAAACTATTGATTGTAAATGTTTTTTCAAGTGTACAATTTAGTGCATGTGGCGTATTATCGTATTTTAGAAGGTATGTGCGTACAAAATACGCCAAATGCATACAAGTAGGCAGCTCTGGTAATGATCATTACTTGACTAAGAACAAATCAGGTAACCTAAAGATTGGTTATTAATGTGAGATCCTGAATCCTATTATAGTCTGAATCCTATTATATCTTTTTAACAGCTGTTCATCACTACCCCCTACCAAAGATGGCACATATCAGTTTGATTCAGTGATGAATTCAATGTTTTGGTATAAAGACAATATATTCAGTGATAACACAGGTGTTGTAGATAGTAGCCAAAGGTTTTATCGTTCTCTTCATATGCAATTGTAGTTAGATGTTTCGAGTTTTTTAAATTCTTTCCCAAGCAAATTCATCAGGAGATATAAAAGGACCATGACAGATCTCAAGCATGCAGCATGATGGCAGAGTCAACTTACATAGAGATGCTCTGGTTCGGTCCACAAATGGTAGAGAATCCAGTACCATAGAAGAAACCCAATAACTTCTGCTTTCCTAAGGGTTGATTTTGAAGCTTGAGGCGCAACTGTTCTGTACACCCATCTAAAACAGACAAGTTTAATTTGTTTGAAAATAATGCACTTTGAATCAAATTGACTTGAAGAAACATATGATATATCATTTGGTGATATGGCACCAGAAGCTGAAAAGACACATATGCTGTTTACAGACTATAACATAATCTATCAACAATATCAACCCATATGTCATAAGTAATCCAAAATTGGTGCAGATCATTTCCAGCACTATTCATGTATTCATCAGCTTCTCGGGAACATTTGAAAATTAGAAGGCTATTTTCAAAATAAACCTTGAGCCTTCTGAATCCTTTATTTCAAAATTATGACATCAAAACGATTGTATCATAAACTTATCATTTGGAAATAACAGGTAAAATATTCTGTTCAAGGAGTGGGGGGAGTACTGCACTTTACTGGGCGCAAGTGATTTTATCTATAATACGTTCACAACCCTTACACTAGACAAAATAACCCTAAAAGATCATTGATTCGGATCCAAGGGTCAAAAAGATAGTCAACTAATATCTAAGGGCTAAAAAGGTCACATATCACAAAGTCAAATGCGAATCCAAGGGTTAAATAGATGGAACAAAATGGACACGATTTATGTTTGCCTGGTAAAATGCATTCTAGCCCAAATTTAAAATAAATGTTTTGATGAAAATATGCTAACGAATTAAAATATTTTATCTTTTGCCTTTGCTTACCAATTCTTCTTGATATAAATATTATCATAGTAGCTCGAGGTGTTAGAGGTGTCACAATACAAGAGGGTTGCGATACGATACATATCCCGATATTGGGGTCACGATACGACATGTATCCAGATACTTATAATCTCCTGACATATCTTTCAATAACATTTGGAGTCAGAATTTACTTGAAGCTTTCTCCGCTTTTTTTATGTAATTGCAATATAATCAAACCTCTAAATTTTAGAAGAGGTTCTAGTATGCAAATTAAAGTATCTTTTTAATGTATATCTAAGTTTTGAGCACCTACATTGAGAATTTATCATTATTTTATGTATCCCAATATGCATCCTACGATACGATATATTGTGATCCATATATCACGATATGATAATGTATTGCCCTATCGTTACACCTCTTATGGTAGCACATATATTTTAATAACATCTTTTATTTGTAGTTCAAATCACGTAAATAAGCGCCCCGTAAAGTGCAGTATTCCAATTATGATTATGTGATGGATAATGCTTGTCGACTGGATGGGTTTAATTCATTTAATAAAAAAAACTTGTAACAAGTTTTTTGATTAAATGAATTAACTAAGCACAAAATAAGAGAGTGTCAAAACTTAAATAAATGTAATTCTTCTTGATACAAACTACCACGTTCTAAATTTCAGAGTTGAGGGCAATTTTATCTTTAATATCAAGGTGAACTTATGTAAGCATTGAAACCTACTGTCCTCCGTGACGAACTGGTACAATTTGTTTACATGTCGACGATCTAAGAACAGCAGAGGCCGTTCTCAAACGCGACAAGAAATACATCTCTACCAAAACTTGAAGGAGAGCTAGCGACAAGGTCAAGGTGACTTTGTTCTCGCGACGACGAGAAGTAAAAAATATTGTATACCTTTAATATATTCAATTTGAGGCTTTTATTTGTTATGTTTTGTCATAAACACTGAGCATGTATGGCATTCTTTGGATGTAAAATGTCAAGTACAATAATTATGAATTAAATATATTTCACAGCGCCCTCTACTGTTTCAAAATGGCGTCCTTAGCGACAGGTGCTCGTTGTAAATAGTGACAGTACACTTCCAATAAACCATGAAGCAGGAGTAACCGGCGTGTGTTATTGACTCTCGAAACTGTAAGTTACTAAACACAATCTGTCGATTTAAGATTTAGATTTTGTTTGTCTTTATTAATCTTAATTTATTGATTGTTAGTTTTGTTACCGACAGAGTGAAAAATTTATTGAAGATGAGTGAACTGACACCAAGAGTGTGAATGAGTATTATTAACAGATGAAGTGATGCTGAGGCGTTGTTTTTCCACGTCTTCTGCTATGATTTCACTCGTGACCCACATTTATTTATTATAAATACACTCTAAACATGAAATAACCTGTGACTAGTGGTCACTCTACATATTCTTGCGAATGGGAGTCAGTTTTCATTGATTTTTAAACAACATTTCTGAAGTAAATCGTTTTATTCATGCATGGACAATTGCCAATGATTGTCAATGTAAATAGTCTCTATGTATCAACGATTAAGAATCATTACTTAACATCACCTAAATCAAATAACTTATTAGTGTATATTAATTCAATCAAGTATAAACCAATTTCTTGTTAATGAGAATGTTTTATGTTAATATCAATGAAATTTATGTTCAGTGCTTCTAAATACAAAAACCTCATTCCCATCATGATATATTATCAATTTTGAATAAATCAAATATAAGTTTAGCATTGATGAAAAACATAAATATATCTATTGATAAAAATATTTGTTTTTGTTTCAAAATTAGAAGGCAACGATGGCAAGTGAAGAGCCTGTTGAGACTCCGGCCGCCGAGCCAGAGGCTGTGAAAGAAGAGCCACTGGTACCAACAGCCCCACCAATGCCTCCTCCTGTACATCTTCCAACAATCTTCGGGGAAGTGCTGGAAAATAATGTCACATTTTGTGTGGATACCTCGGGTAGTATGTACAACTGCCTACACATTGTCAAAGAACAACTTATAGAAACTCTCAATAAACATGCCAACAGGGACCGAGACACGCTTTTCAATATTGTAGAATTTAACACTGAGGTCACCCAATGGGCTGACAAGATGGTGAAATGTACGCCCGAAACTGTTGCTGTTGCAGCAGAATGGATCAGCAAACTTAGCGCAAAAACAGGAACAAATACCCAAGATGCATTGTTAACGGCAATGAGTGACCCCCAGTGTCGTGCTGTATACCTCGTGACCGATGGTCAACCTGACCAGAACTCTGAAGACATTCTAGACCATGTTGCCTATGTGTGTGAAAACCGACCAGTACATTGTATCTATCTATCTGAGGGCAAGGCAGATGAAGCTGCAACTGAGTTCCTCGAAGATCTGGCCGTGGAAACTTTCGGGTCATTTCATGTGGTCACACTGACCACTCACGGCTGTGTCGAACGGATCACCCCAGTGTATAGAAGTGACCATGGACCTGAACGACTTATCAGAACTGTTGAAGATCATATTCGACCTAAAGTTAAGACATGCAGTGTCTCAACAACACTTGCGGTCGATCCTGAAGAGAGTCTTGGGTTCCATAGAGTTGCAGCATTAAATCACTGGGCCCACTCCCCTTATTACTACCCCTTCATGGGTCCGCTGCCTCACCGTTATTACTGGCCAAGTTACTGGAGTCGGTACCGACCAGCCAAGGCATGGCTGAAGGCTCAGGATTCTCTGCATGATCCCCTCATGTTTTCTCCATCAGCCGGTGCTCTGCTTATTGGTAAAAGAGTAATGGCGCGCAGGATGGATGATGGCTACTTTTACATGGGAACAGTACAGAGTCAGGTAAGCTTTGATGTCAAATTACTTTTCCAACAAACTAAAAAAATGTTTTATATGATAGTTTAACAACTGTGCTTTGTTTTTGTTTCGGTGTACCATTCCCCCAAATTTTGTTTATACATTATTCCATATTAAGTATCATCATGCCAGTGATCAATCTACATATATGACCCTCCGAGTCAAGGGACTGGCTACCAAAAATTCTTGTGAGTCCAAGCTGATTTAAATGAGTCCTTCAATTAGTAAGCACATAGTATTACCAAAAACTATGCATTCCAGGACTCTCAGCTTAAATTTCTATGAGTCCTTTCTTAATTTTATGAGTATTTGAAGCAGGACTCGCAGGTAAATTTATCCCTGTCATGCTAATCTAAGTCTATTTTTTGTTCAGTAACATTGTTCCGATTTTTTAAAGGAAAATGTTATTGTTGTGAACGATTATAGATTGTTGCATCTATAACAAAATGAAAGTGTACAAATCAAGACTTCTGTACTGCAATATGTATTGATCAAAAGCCGCCAAGTGTAGCATTGCACCCTGAGGATACAAATCTTTTCTTTTCCAATGACTACCTCTTTTTGTATGTTAATGATTCTGAGAACTGTTGCTGCATAGTTGATTAAAAATTCTATGTTTTTTATGGGTACAAAAGGTCAAAATTGTCATTCAAGCAATATACAATCAGCTCAAGCTATTGCATTCATAAGAAGCTGTCTTTTTCAGTGTTATTATCTTTATGCTATATTGGCATACTATTGAATATAGTATGCAGCTTTAACATAACTTGGTTTCTCCAAAATGCATTTGGTAAAATTTACGTAAATAATATAAAACCAAATTGGTAAATCAATCCTTATTTTCATATATGACTGTAAAGATATCTGAAATATGTGAAACTCCACAGACAGGTGTTGACAGTAATGATTTATGACGTCTAGTGACACAAAGTTACACTGAATGAATGCAAGATAAACCATTTTATCGGAAGCAAACACTAGTAATAAATATTCACAGGTTTACAGCGAAAATGATATATAGTCTTTAGATATCTTTGACACACAATGTTAGCTGGCGGATAAATCTTGAAAGATAACAATTGTGTAGTTATAACTTATAAGGACCTTTTTGCTGGAAATATTTAGTGAATATATAAATGAATACAAAATATATATGTCATATTTCACCATTTGATAGAAAAACCTATAAAAAGGGACAATAATAAAACAGTTTTGAGGGAAACTTTATTCATCACTAAAAGTAGAATCAATTTTAAAGCGGTAAAATTTGAACACGAATCTTAACCCTTTCTTTTTAAAAATTACACTTTATGATTTGGTTTGAACTCCACCTTTACAAGGTAATTAGCAACCAAAATTGAGCAAGGATATCTGCTGTCACAAATTTCAATGAAAATAGACATTATTATACTTAAAAGACCTACTTCCTTCCTTTCAAATATCATATGTCAAGCCAAGCAAGAAATATGATGTATGTAAAATCAATAATGGTAGTAATGTGAGCCAAACATGAACACAATATAGGTGAGGGGTGTGTGAATAGTCCCGTCTAAACAAACAGGTTTATTCCAAGCGACTGGCGATTATTTATTGAACACCAGGGGGAGTTGCTAGGTACATTGAATAAACACAGTTTACTTTTGTATGTGGCGATGAATGATACATTAAGATAAGACAGCAAATTTCTGTAGATATAGGGTTTAAATGACTCATTGTATTGTGTTGATCTTTTGGTTATCTTATAGTAAAAAGTAACGAGTGTTTGAAGTGGTTTTAACTGTTTTGTTTGCATAGTCGATTGTGTTTTTAAACAGATAACCTGACTTGAAAGGATTTCTACTTGAAATGCATATCACACCAGTTTAACTTTTATCCAAAAAGATTATTTTTCATTAGAAGATTGATTTAATGTTAACCTTATGATGATAACCATACCATAGCAAATATATAAAAATGGACCAATTGAAGATAAGGATAGGTATTTTCAATAAAAAAAGTAATGTTTAGACCCGGTTCCGGTTGTCTCAAAAAAACAAAGGATACTTAAGGAATAAAGGAATTCACCATTATTTTAAGAATTATAAACATTAATTTACCATTTTTGCAAAATTAATAAGCAGTAGTTAAGAATAAAAAAACAAGGTACCCCTTATTGACTGTATATAGATGATCAACTTCTTTATTTTCACTATGACAAATTTGGTATAGAATGTTATTCAATTTTCAAGCATCTGTTTGTGATAACAGTGATATGATACACATCTAATAGTTTACGTTTCTTTTTTAAATATCTTAAATGCCTGACTGGTCCTTCAAAACATTAGCTGCTTTTAATTTTGTTGAGTTTTGGTATCAATGGTTTGTTTTAAAAAACGATTGCAATTGACTACACTCTTATTAAAATTTCCAAAATTTTTCATTAAATACTGGCTGTTACGATCAGGGGTTCCCAATGCCTTCTTTTGAAGATCCCTAAAGAACAATTGTACACATTTTTATTTTAAGGTTTCAAACTTAGAAATTCATATGCTTATGATAGAGAAATTTCCCTCAGAAAATTTTCTTGATATGCAATCACTTTTCCTAAAACACAGGTGCTCCAAGACAAGTTCCTTGTATCTTTCGGGCCGTGTAAACATGGTAAATACAAGGACACATCTTACCAGGACACGTATGTCCATGACATCATTGACCTGGTTGATGCTAGGCGCCACACCATCCTGACAGGAGACAGAGTCCTGGCGCCATGGGAACCAGAAGGGGAGCGATATGGGCCTGGCGTCATCATTGAGGGGCACGAAAAGAGATGTGCTGCTGGTAAGTAAAGATATGAATTGAAATATATTTTCAGATAATTTCATGCAGAATTTCCCTTTCCTTTGTGATCTGGTGTTGATTTTTACCCCACCTGTTTGATTATGGAACCAGGAATTTTTAACATTTTATGGGTAATACTTTGGTGCCAGTTCTCTTCAACTTAGGTTACCCAGGGTTGAATATTTTGATGTTCTTCATTATGTTACCCCATGGACTTACTGTAGTTAATCTGTACTGAAATTTCTTGTCTTTGACTTGAGTAAAGTAATGTAACTGATAATCTGATGGGACCTGTGAAGTTAAGGAGATGGGTAAGGTCTCTTATTTGATGAAATGTGGCTCCAATACAGCTCACATTTGTGTACACAACTTCAAGAACATATTCAATTTGTAGTTGTTATAATTATTCTGTTTGAGATGATTCTGATATGAATTTATGATATCAAAATTATGTTTTCACTTATGTGTTCATTTCAAGGATAAAACATACTCTAAATCAATATTGTAACATTCGCCATGGATCTTTTTATGTTGACAATAATATTCATAAAATATACCACACAAATTACCACTTTGAATGAAATAGATCTAGGTTAACAAATATCCTAAATCATTTTCAAAGTTTGTGTTTAATATAACCATAAAAATTTATTTCTCTGCAAGAAGCTTCCTCAAAGGACATGAATCTTTATTTGGTGAATGATATAAGTATAGATCTATTGAATATTGCATAGCAAAGTCAGGGCCTACAAATAGGAGGTTAATGCATTGCATTTGGGAGGATAATAAAGCCGCGTTAGTGTGAAACTAATCGGAGAGGGAGAGAGAGAGCAGCGTGATGTTAGCATGCCAACTACAGATTAGCTCCAACCAGCCCATGAATATTGGAGTAGATTGATACAAATACAGTGTAATGAACTTCTTGGTTAACTCAGAGTTGCACTTATATAGAAACCTTTTTCTGTGGTTGAACATTGTAATTATTTTATTGAAGGCTTTAATGATAGGAATTAATTCCGAATGATTTATACAAAGGGGTATTGTTGTTTGCTATTTGTGTGGAAGTCGGTGTTAATTCTTTCATGGAATTCAATGATTCAGAAATTAGTTTTATTCTGGGGTAACTTATTTACCAAATTTCAACTTTGCTTGCCAAAAAAACAACTTTTGTTGCCCAGTGACTTTTATAAAACATGAATTTCTCACACTGAAAAGATGTTTCATCCTTTGTAATATACTTTTATCTGTTTTTTACAATTTTTGGGTACTTTAGATTATTTTATGCACAAATATATTTCATGTGTTAATTCATCCTTTAATAATTATAGAGAGACCTCCATGTACCCTAGCAGTGTATCAAATTGGCCTCACTCACAGCTGTCAATTGTTACAATAAGAGTATTATGTAAGTAATACATTTCAAATCAGCAAATTCAGCCGCCCTCAACACATAATCATATCAGATTTATAGCAACCTTCACACTTCAATACAGCCATGGCTGATTTTGAATGGTTTTCTTAACCCCATTGCGTCCATGTCTCCTTTCTGTCTGTTAACCCAGCTTAGACGGTTAAGAACCAGATAAAGCTGTGATTAGTTCTCTATTGTATCCCCAGCCATGGGAACTTGTTGCTAGATAGCGCTTACATTGTAACATTTACATGCGATAATGGGACTTCAATCACTTAATGACTTCTTGTCGTAATAATTATGTCATTTGTTACATGTTAATTGGTTATTTGGCTGAGGTTATTTGTAGAAAATACCCAATAATGACAATTGATTGTTTTCTGATTTGGACATGTCTGGACATGTTTGTGATTATTGTTACCATAGTTTACATTATTTACATTGATTTGTAGTTGCAGATGCATAAAGCAATATTTCTCTGCAGTAAATGTATTTTGAGAATGGATTTATAATTAGGAGATAAACCTAGTGTGTTTGAAAATCAGAGACATGTTATACTGGATTGATAGCGAGTAAATTTTAAATTGAAACCGAACGCGCAGCGTGAGGTTTCAATTTAGAATTTACTCGCTATCAATCCAGTATAACATGTCTCTGATTTTCAAACACACTAGGTTTATCTCCATTCTACCATGACGATTTTAATCGTGAACTCTTTGTATAAGCGAATTGCACTTTGTAAAATGTCCTCACTTCCGGCAACAAAAATGAACTCGTCTGTGCCGGGGGTTTTGCTCCTTGGTATTTAAAATAAAATTTAGCCGTGAGCAAAGGTAAATCTATTTTTGGATGTCCATCAAATATATTTCTCACTTTGTTCAACGTTAATATCGTACCGTTTAAAATGTGTGCTTTAATTACTTGTTGACAAAATAGACTGAGACATCCCTATCAATCAAATAGATGATTCTAACAGAAAATCACTATGACGTTGTCAAGGATTATGACGTCATAACTGCTCGCGTAAATGACGTCACTGTATTGTTGCCGTTATCGAAGGAAGTCCGCTGCGTGTGGCGCTGATTGACCACTGAAACTTCTTATTTTGAATAAAATACCCTATCTACTTCAAATTATTTGGTCATCCCCCGTAAACACACGGAAATAAAACATGTTAAATAACTTTTAAAAAGTTTTAATCTCAGTAAACAGCAGAATACCAGCTCTGAAATTGCCAGTCGGCTGTATCAATGCGCGGTGAAGCGGCCTCAAAATCAGAGGACGTTCAATCCAAAATTGATCACGCTTGATTTTCCAGGAGAACCAATCAGAATCTAGTATTCATCACATTCATGGTAGAATAAAGATTATATGTTAAATGTAGAAAATCAAAAGAATATGAAATAAACATAGAACAAAAAAATATCAATGTTAGAAATTTAAGTTAATATATGAAAAAGTTAGGGAGTATTCAGTGCCACCTAGATTATTTCAGCATGTTAGTGGCTTAACATTACAGAAATATACAGAAACACAGAAACTTTAATTTGTTTAAACTTAGCAGAAATTCTGTAGGTGTTTACATCAAGACTTTAAATATCCTATACTACAATTTTAACCTACTAAATTTCTAGATAATTCCCCATGTCTTAACGATTAAACAAAGTATCTTTAAAATTTCACCTTTCAAGATAATAGGAAAATAAAAAAGAATTTATTTTTTTAATTTTTCATACAACTGAGATGCAAGTTTCCTCTGTTGGCAAGTAAAGCAAGACGTTGGTCCGACTGACGTATAGCTACAAGACTAGGGTTATCACTCAGTGAGAAAAGCAATGCAGTAATAATGAAGCAATTAGAATCTGGCCATGGAACCCTGTTTGCTTATCTCTGGTTATCAGTTGATTAGTGTTCTATCTTGGTCAAGTAAATACTGCATGTGGTGGTTGGGATGAGTTGATTAGTGGTTAGAGGATTATTTTGGTGTATGTTAATGTCTTATGCTTGTGTTTGTATATATGTGAAAAATCCAATATGAATGTATTTATTATACTTTAAAATTACTGTTTAGAATTATTTTATTAAAAAATTAATTTGGATTGTTCAAACATTTTAGTACATATTTATAATTTTTTTCTCATTTATTTATTCACTTGTCATCTGATGTAAATATGAAAGTAACTATTTGCTCAAAAAACATCAAAAACAATTCTTTTTGCCTTTAACATGATTGCAAGAGCTTTTGAAATATATTCAAATTGTTTTGATCAGGGCATGTTATAAATGAGAAACTCTTATATCAACAAGAATTATTTATTTATGAAAATACCTAAACACGATAAAATAAAAATGATATGTGAGTGAGAAATAACTCTTTCACTGATAATCTTATCTTGACTTAATCTTTTTTTCTGCAAGTTCATATGGAAGCTTAGTTTCAGTGATTGTATGAATGATTAATAAGCCAAGGATAATAATCAACAATCATGAAATTAGTAATCATCATGACACATTAAAAATTAAGAACATGGTTATTTGACAGGTTTATATAACATCGTTTTCACAATAGTAAAATCACCATAGATGTTTTTATTTGTAATGTTTCCATGGTGACGAGCATAAAACAATGGTATATTGTTACCTATTGATCAGAGATGCTGTGACTGTCACAGCTAGAAACTTATTGATCGGTCCTCCATGTTTATCTCTGGCGAGACAGAACAACATACAGCCTCATCGTTGTACTTATGTTTACGGTAGAAACGTAAATATTCTGATACTTAAATGCAAGTTCAATAATTCAACTCTGTTTTGCAAATTGATTTTGCTTTGGAGTTTGTTTAGAGAATTTTTTATCTGTGTCAGAAAAGATGTTTTGATATGTTTATGCAAACTTAGTATTTCAACATCCTTCTGTTTGATTGTTATAACTGATGTTAAAACTGTTTTTACAGGAAATGTGTTGTTATTGGGATGTAAATTGTTTTCAAAATTTGAACATTATTTCTATTTGATTGTTTTGATAATGATCTTAAAACTGTTTGCCCAGAAATATGTTGATATTTTGATGCATATTGTTGATTTATTTCAATAAATCTGTTACTTTTGTATATCATTTATAGTGATAAGTTGTTTTTAAATTTATTTTATTGATTTTAATCAGTGAAAGTTTCTTTTACATAATAATCAGTGTTTGTTAAATGTAAAAAGTATTGATTTAATGTGAATCAGTAAATACATTTCACAGACCAAATGATAAACTTGCTTGAAAGACATTTTCTTGACCATGATAAAATCTTTAAAAATTTCTGCACAAGCATTTTATCTTGTTTGACTAAACATGTACCGGAGTAGTTTACACCAATAGGTGAAAGGATAAGGGGAGTTGTAAATTATACCATATTCACAACTCATGTTGTGGTAAAAAACATTCAATTAGAACAATTGAAGAATGAGATGCTTAAATATCTTGACAGCGTATGTTTGATAGTCTATCACTTAAACAGATAACAATATGATAGAATTCATAATTGACAATTTCAACTTTTTTTATTTGTAAGTTTTCAGTGTTGATGAGGTTGTAATACCATTGTATTGATTGGATGTATGTTCCATGGTTGAAATCCTTGTGAAATAAGTTGAGTCATTAGTCATTGATTTATACAAGATAGAAGAGCTTTTATTAAAATTATCAAAAACCTCAAAACTTATGTTGGTAAGAGAATGGAGTGAAACTGTGTTTTTTTTGTAACGGGGCCACCGTCCCATTATACTTGAACATGCATAAGTATGTTGGTAAGAGAATGGAGTGAAAGTGTGTTTATTTCGTAACGGGGCCACCGGCCAATTATACTTGAACATGCATAAGTATGTTGGTAAGAGAATGGAGTGAAACTGTGTTTATTATGTAACAGGGCCACCGGCCAATTATACTTGAACATGCATAAGTATGTTGGTAAGAGAATGGTAAAAGTAAAGTTAGTGGGAGTAAAGTTGAAAATTGCTGACACAATGATTCATCTACCCACAGGTCCAGATGATGAGGAGATCACAGTCAAGTTCAGCAATGGGAAGACAGCAAAGGTACCAGCTGCCACTGCAGTCTGGATCCCGGAACCTGTGTTTGAGCGTCTCGCCCTCGAGCTGAAGATGCCGCGAGATGCACGAGAGACCCTCCAGCAACAGGACAACTACCCTCTGGACTCTCTACCAGGATACCCTGTCTCTGGTCCTGCAGCTAGACCCTTGGATTACCATCGGGGAGAGGCTGTGGTCATGGACTCAGACACTGTCCTCATGGATGCAGGGCTCTACAACTACCCTCCCTACATTCCAATGAACCCGTTGATGGCTCGACCTCAGAGGCAGAAGGCTAAGATTGCTGTGAAGAGTGAGGACGTGAATGCGGTGATCCCCGGGACCAACATGACCAAGAAGGAGCTACAGGAGAAGGTGCAGTCTCTCATTGATGAGAACAGTGTGGAGGAGGAGGACAAGGAGAATGCCAAGGAGAAGAAGAGCGAGAAGAAGAAGTTGTTGAAGAAACGGGACAAGCAAGCCGAGAACTCTTTCAGGAAATCTGTCTCCTTCAATGATGAGAATCTTGTCAGGGAAGCCTACATCAACAACGATGATGTTAGAGTTGAGGACTTTGACCTGGGAGATGCTGACAGCGGTTATGCAACATCACCTGATCTTAGTGAAGAAAGGGAGAGAATTGAGCAGGAAAGAAGACTACTGGAGAAGGAAAGAAGGTTCCGTCAATGGGAAAAGGCAAGTCTGGAAGATCGGCTTGAGCAAGAAAGACGTGCCAGAGATAGACCAACCAGAGATGAACAGTGGGAAAACTTGGAACTGGAAAGAAGAGCCCTTGAGCGAGAACGGCGACTTCTGGAGAGAGAAAGACAAGAATATGAAAGAGAACTGGAAGAAGAGAGGAGCATGGGGACCAATATTGACGCTAGCCTACTGCAGAGGAAGGTGAGACCAGTTGGGCGACGCCCACCATGGAGGTACTGGAAGAGAGATCCAAGCTCGAAGAAGGTCCAACCCAAACCATTCAGGGAGACAGCACTACAGGCACCGCTAGAGGCTCGGGATCAGAGGAATGCAGCCATCAACTCAGGTGAGGGGAGAATGGTTATTGCAAGGGTTCTACATAATAGAATATTTTTCCTTCATTTGATCTGAAAAATATATTTTGTTAATGAGTTTGAAGGACATTTACAAGTGTCAGCAATAAGAAAACAATTCTTTTCAGGATAACTTCTCAGATAATATATTTAATCCTTCAGAGAAACAGGTTGTTATGTTTTTTTCTTAATCATAATCATAGTTTTAATAGTTCTTAACATAGCAATAATATGTTTGGCTAAAGTTTAGTGAAACAATTGAGCTAATATATGTTGTATTGAAATTTCATCTCTGACATCTATGTTTTCTGTCTGTATACTATAGTTGAATGGAGGAGTCCAGTGTTCAAGTACGTAGACCCATTTTCAAGGGGAGACTACTCTAACTCTGTGGAACTACTGATGAAGCCCCGCCCACCTAGCAGTGGCAGTGAGATGAGCACCACCCCCCAGGATGGGTTGGGCGTGGCTAACTCCCTGGGGTACAGGATTGTTAATGAACACAACCAGGAGGCAGCTAGGAGAGAATTTAGGTCAGAAATTTATGAAGTTCTTTATGATATTTCTTTCTTCGACAATTTTGCTTTTTCTTTGTTTTATCTGCTAAGCATATGTGTTTTTTTGTGTATATTTTGAATTAAGAACTTGAACTTGTTTGTTCATAGTTTGTGTGTCAAGGCTAAATTAGAATTCAATAGAATTGGCTGATTATTGTAATGAATGCTGTTACTGTACTCAATCATCATTGCTAGAATTACATCCAGTGGTATAACTAAATCAATACTTCATGACTCAATGCAAAAGGTTAAGTGGCATCCTTTTTCACAAAAAATACTGAAATCATTCAAGGTTACCTCAATGTTTTTGCCACCAAGGCCTTCAATGTCAAAATCTTACAAGATCAAACTTGTATGCTTTTAGCTTTTCTAGCATAGAAAATGGGCAAAAATAAATAAACTATTATCATTATTATAAATTGCAGACGACAGCAGATCATCAAGCGACGAGACGTGTGGCAGCAACGTATGACGGAGGAGAACAGCATGAAGCTAGCAATGCAGGACCAACACCATCAGCAGATCCTGGCCAAGTTGGCTCGGGACCGAGACCGTCAGATGATGGAGCAGAACCTCATAGCTCAGCAGCGAGAAGCCAAGAAAAAGATCAGTGTGGAGCTGAGGCAGAGGATCGAGAAGAACCAGCAGGATGAAGCTACGAAAGAAGAGCAGAGGATCGCAGCTCTGAGGAACCGACGTGAGAGGAGAGAAGCGATACAGACTCAGCGGCAGCAGGAGATCGAGACTGTCGTCACTCGCAGACAGGTGGGTGTTGTTGAAGTGATCACACAGGTGAAATTGTCACCAATCTTGTTCCCATTGCCTTGTCTAAAAAATGTTGAGATAGGAAAGAGAAGGTAAAGGTGATTGAGGCTATTATGCTGTTATACTGTCAATGGCAATGAAATATTCAATACAGAATCAGATGAACTTGGCATTAGTTCGGCAGTTTAGTCTTGTGAAAAGAAGTCAGGCTTGTGAAGTGTGAGGACTGAAAGTCCAAAGGACTAGTTAAGATTAGTGATTATGCAGATGCTTTTTTCTAGCTGATTTTTCTGGCCAAATACTATCTTACATGAATAAAGAAGTTCTTGCCAAACTATTTCTCTTAAATCATGCCAGTATCTTTCAACCACATTTCATGGTATCTTTATTCTCTCTGAAATGTTCTTCTTCACCAAATCAAAGTTCCAATACCATGAATAAAGAAGTTCTTGCCAATATATGCTGAACATCTTTGAAAACGCACCACCTTTAATAGTTTGGATTTCCAAGAGCATAAGCGAGCAATCCGTGTATATTGGCCATACGTTTGTAGACCAATGTTTGGTAAAGAAAAGAAACAAGAACAATTCAAACAAAACGGTGAAGTTTTAATTCAGTTGACCATGAAAGAAAGATGGTGTCCAAATGGAAAGTCAGTAACATGTATGACCACCGTTAACAGCAACACAGGCTGTGCACCGTCTCCTCATTGAGCGGATAAGCCTCTGAATAATGTTCTGAGGAATTCCATTCCACTCTTGTTGCAAAGCATTGTCACATTGATGTGCCAACCTGCAACATGCGTAAGGCGCGTTCTCGTTCCTCTGCTGACAATCTTGGCATTGCAAAATAAACTTTACTTTGACAGGTACAGCTGAAATGAGGATGATTTAATGCTGACAGTTATTTATACCCCGACTCAGCATGTTTTCTGCATGCAATTTGTGCTGTTCCTGTGTGTTGTGCATGCATATTGTTGTTTTCATGTAATTTGTTCGATGATGTGTTCGGGCAATCCGTTCTCGGCTATATGTCGTTTTTTATGGTCTTTTGTGTTACTAGCAACATTTCCAACCTTCATTTATACTCTAAAAATAATAATATTACCATAATTCAAAATTTACAGATGATGCGTTTTCAAAGATGTTCAGTATATTTCTCTTGAATCATGCCAGGATCCTTCAACCACATTTCACTGTACATATCTTAATTCAATCTGAAACTTTTATTCTTCAGCAAATCAAAGTACAGCGGAGTCAAGCGAGAGCCGACGCGTACTCAGCCCAGTTGGACGAGGAAGAGAGTAAGAGAGTGGCCCAGTGGCAACAGTCTCACACAGCCAAGGTGAACAGAGTCAACCACTTCAACAAGCTGGAGCAACAGGCGCAGAGAGACAAGGATCTCCGTATAGCCGTCTCCAGCATGCAGCAGTCTATGCGCATGTCTCAGATATTTCCTTAGGGAGAAAAGTCTCTTAATGTCTTGAATTGCGTCCATATACCTTATCCTCTAATTACCGAAGTGAGTCTATGAGAAAGATGTATTCCTGTTCATTATTACTTTGGTCTGTGTAAAGGCTTAACTATATCTCATTTTCAACCCGTAACTGTTACTAAGCTCGTACTCTCTGAAAAAAATTATAAACCTGTACATTATTTTATTGACACATTCCAATTACATTATTTATATGGGATTTTGTATGAAAATAATATTTCTTAAGACTATTGGAGAAAAGTCTCTTAATATCCCTAATTGTAGCTCTTTGTTTCTTAGAGGATATGCATGCCTGTAAATTATCTCGATGGGATTGAAAGGAAAAATAAGTCAAGGGTTGTTAATGTCTTAAATATCCCCATAGACATACAAGATATATCTCTTGATATTCCTTATTGTAGTACTTTTAAATATATATACCTGTACATTATTCCTAAGAGGACTTTATATGAATATTAGAATTAGATAAATATTTTTGAACTGTGAACGAAATATTTCTCTGAATTGTCTTGTAACAAAAGTATGATGTATCTGTATGTTAACTTTTAAAAGGCATGTAAAAGTTTGTTATATTTATGAAGAAATGTTATGAAGTATATTCTCTTATGTGTAGATATATTTTATGTTAATCATGGACATAGGATAAATGTCTGCTATAAGATAAGTTGAGTGCTATTTGCACATTTTTGACTGTCAAGACTTAACCTTTAGCCTGCTGGATTGTTTTCAGATTTTTGCTGAGAGCTGCAAAACTGTAATATTAAAACAGTGACTTCTTACTAGTGTTTCTCTTGTTTAGCTTTCTATCCTTTCTAATAAAGATTTTTGGCAAAATAAAAAAATATGCAGTTAGGATGTACCCAGCTAAAACTGTCAATTTGGCATAAACAGCATACCAGGTCTTACTCAAATTATACCCCAGCCCTCAGTTTGAGAACAAGACTTCAAATACAGACATATGTTTTCAGAAAGTATGTAGTTTGACTGAATGCTTAAGTATATATTTTTTACTCATAACCAGAGTTTCAATAGATGTTCTTGGACCATGATATGTCTATTACTTTACTATTACACAAAACCATGAATTGATTTAATTGTTTTAAATGCCATTAATTATTTGTTATTATCAAAATATTCTCGATTTATGTCTTCAATTCCGATCAATAAACTGTCCTTTGAACATTGTATATCATAGAGAATACTGAATGGATGTCAAAAAGATAATTATTTATTTTTAAAAATAAACAATCTGATTTACTTGTTGGCAGCGCTCTAAACCAATAACTTCATTAAAATGTAATCAAGTTTTTAAGTTTGTCATTAGTCGCTTGTACCTTTATTATTTGGTAAAAAATCACACAATTATATTCTTGCATTAGTGGTATTTATGAATAGACATATATCACTGATTTAGTCAATTTGTTATTTTGAGACTATAATCTGATTTTGATATTCAATGGTTACATGTTGATCTCAGAATGGAACATTTACTCAACCAAAAAGGTTAAAGAGCATCCCAATATTAATGATCAAGCATTTAATGGGTCACGATATGAAATATCTCAATATTCAAAATCGGGATGTTTTTTCTCTATGTTGTTGAGTATATATAATATTTTATTACTTGTACCCGAAAGTGCCTCTAGTGTATTCTCAGCCTTAGCCCTTCTCTGGAAGAAACCATTTACCTTAGCAGAAGCTTTCTCATGTTACCTTAGCAGAAGCTTTCTCATGTTACCTTAGCAGAAGCTTTCTCATGTTACCTTAGCAGAAGCTTTCTCATGTTACCTTAGCAGAAGCTTTATCATGTTACCTTAACAGAAGCTTTATCATGTTACCTTAGCAACTTATTGTTGGGTATTTGTTTTTGACTTTAGCACCAATAGTGGTCCTATTACACTCCTTAATAATTTTTAATTAGAGATTTCTAATTGTTAAGTTTAGTTCTTCCATGCACATGGTAACTCAGGTTTGTAATTATATTATATTGACAATTTCCAATTATATTGTTGTAGGTGAAAAAGGATGATTTTGGTAAAATTTTAATTAGAATTTTTAACTATTTATGTATAGTGCTATATCATGAGACATTTAGCATTCAGTTGATAAATAAGTTAAGAAATAACATACTATTGAAAATAAATTAAAAATTTATTGACTTACAAGAAAGAGATTTGAAAAAGACAAAATAATATTTTCTTTCAAATTGTTTTATAATAATTTAATATTTTTGGTAGCATGTTATTGGTAAGACTTATCTCCCTTTGCTTACAATTGCATTTGTTGACATACATTAAAACCAAGTCTATTTGTTATTTGTTATCCTTCAGTGATTCTGTTATACATGTATGTAATGTATACTGACATTCTGCTGACATATGATCAGAATATTAAAAGCAAAACCTTATTATGACTAAGAACATTGAAGAACATCCAATGGAATTTGATTCTGTAGATTTCTGATTTATTTATGGTGACATTTTTAGAGATTATAATATCTGTTTTGTCTTTGTTTACTTCTACATCAGTTGTATGACCAGACTGTGATAAACTTAGCTGTTTCTAGCTAGTTCTTATTGTGCTTTACAGACTTTATCTATCTAGAATAAAGTTTCTCTTTCTATTTATGTGTTGCTTGTTGAATATTGGCACTACTTCAGCAATATTTCAGACATTGGTGACATGCTGTCATGAGGATGTTTGTGCAGCAGATTGCGTATACAAATGTTGATTTTTTTAATGAGATAGGGAAGCGGTTACTGTTGTGTCATCTGAGGGTGAGAGGTCATGTGAAAATCCTGCCAATCCTCGAGACTGTATTTTTACTGGACATCACTTTTTTTCAACAAGTGTCGATGTTTAATGTACTGCTCATGAAGTAAAGTTTAATGGGAAAAATAGAGGAATACCAAAACATCAAACTAACTGTTTCTTCCAAAGAGACAATAATTTCTTTAAGACCCTGGCATTGAGAGGGTTCTTTTCAAGAATATGGGGAAATATGAACCCATTTAAGATTTAACTGGTGGTGGACATGAGGGACATTGGATATGTCATGTCTTATTTGCAAGAATGAGACCAATTTGTGTATTACCTTATCAGTCTTTGACCATGTGTCATTCCTCATTTCATGCCTCCACCATTTCTCCTAGGTTCTATAAGAAGGTCATTTGCATATAACCAGGCCACTGATGAACTCCACAAATGCTTAGTGGGGTTGAGATCAGGACTTGCATCTGTACCCTCACATCTCTCAGTTGCATTCACGTGGATAAACGTGTTCACTTCAATAGAATGTAAGAGTCAGGCTCAACTTTTACTTAAATTATGCAAACAAAAAGTTTGTTCACCTACCTGGGTACATACATAGTAAATGTATGTAACTTGTGATATCTTGAAGTGAGTGTTTGATTGTGAAATTGAGAATGCGTGTGTTCACTTTTGAAGTCAAAATTCCATTTATTTGAACATGAACCTATTCAATACAGTTTTAACAGTTCTTTGAACAGACATAGTGTCCAAATGTATGAACCTTTTTTATAAAATCCCCACGAACAGGGTAAGTCATGCATCTGCTTTAATTTTCATCAAAGGTACATAGAATTATTTTGTGTTTAAGAAATTCGACAATTTACATCACCATTTAATTCCATTAAATATTGTGAACAATAGTTACTTTACTCATGGTGATTTTCTTTTGTCAGTGTTTTAAAAGTAATGACATTGTTAAAAAGATCAAAATTAAAGGATATTTGCACCATGATTCAAAAGTAGGTGAACAAACTTTCCGGATGCAGCTATAAGTATAAACTAGATCAATCATCCCTATCATTTAATATTAAGGGGATAAACGATAAGAGGTTTCGATGGTTTGATCACCGTAGAAACATACAGACATCTTTATTTTCGCAGCGAAACGACCATTTTCCGTTGATAAGAGGAAACTATGCAATCTTATGTGAACTGACAGAGGTGAAAGATCGGTGAGATAAGGCAAATAGTGCTACTTTCTCGGTGCTGTCTTTAAATCAGGTAACCTTTTTAAGCATTTTGCCATGGTTGAGTTTTATTAACATATTGCTGTAGAAATAATGTTTATTTAATAAGAAATGAAAATACAAGTTATTGAAAGTAATTAAATCTTTAATCTTTAATCTTAAATATAAGTGTCCAAATATAGTTTGGTCTCATTTGCAAGTCATAGCCGCGGTTTATTTCCCGGTTTCGATGACTATGTAATTTTACCTTAAAAAGTGTCTATTTACACTATTATAAATAGCTTAGCATTAAAATCATATTTTTCAGAAACTTCCCTTTCTCTCAAAAGAATTTGTAACATTGATTCTGTTTGACACATTTTATACTAGATAAGCAAGGTTTACCGATGGCGATGGTGTATGTATTTTTTTTTACAAATAATACATATTGCTGTGTTGAGACAGATGATTCTCATATATGCTTGGTCTCTTATTAACAACTTCGCAATAAAAACGTTTTAAGGTCTTTACCTCGTTTATATTTTTTGAAGTATCAACCTTTTGATAAATAGGGTTTTAAATCCTGATTTCCAAGTAAATAACGGAATATATTCTTAAAGAGTATATATTTTGTTATATACGGACTTCCATTGTAATAGTTAATTCCTTAGCGTGGTAACAATGACATTAAACTTCGTAATGTATTCAATGGGGTTACTTTATGGGATTTAGGATTTGAGGAAATCGCATCGCAACACGTCAAAGCATAACTTATTGCGACTTAGCTGCGCAAAATGTTTCCAATGTGTCACGATAATGCCCACAAAGGATATCTTCACGCGAAACGGATAATTTGCAAACGAAATATACATTTATCTCCGAGATTGTTGTATCTATATTCGATGCAACGTCCTAGTTTTTCACCTTCATTTTGCTATGAAAACATCAAATGGCATGTGTATTGCATGTTCGAGTGAGTATCCTAATCGAATGAGATGATTTGGACGTAAAACCAGCATCATTTATAAAATAATCCCTTTGTATCTTTGAGAAGAAGACGAAGTAACTTTGTGAGTGTTATATCTCAATGTCTTCTTATTGTGTATTTTATTCTTAATCAACAGCTATTTTTTTAAATCAATCATCTTTTTAAAGCAATGCTCTTTGTATGAAATGTTGCAAATATATGGACATGTAAATAAGAAACATCATAAGTCCCATTTACAAGAGGATTCATTCTCTCCCCAGACAGAGTGTTAACTCAGGTAAGAGTCGAAACTCAAGTAACAGTGGTAGCTACCTTTTGCTAACCCGTCTTCCTCTGTATTATATCTGAATTTTACTTATTAAATTTTCTCTAAATAAAATAATTTGTAAAAAGAGTCATAAAATCCTTGATGAATTACGATTTTATAACTTCAGCTACCTTTGGGTTCAAAATACGTTTTGAACGCATCCTCTGACTCCAGCCATGCGACTTCTACTGTGCTTGTTGCTGTGTGTGAGTGTGAGCGAGGCTCTCAAGATAGCAGCCTTTAACATCAAGCGACTCAGCGAGAACACTCTCAATAAATATGCGGGCAGGAAGGAAGAGCTTGTCAAGGTAAAATATATTACCATATATTACCAGGGTTCATCATATATTACCATACATCAATATCATGCATTACCGCAAACTGCTTACAACACCAACTCCTATAAAATAATATATGTCCACAGAGAATTGACATGTGTACTGAACGTTAATCCCTGCCCTATTCTTCGATTAAATAATTTTATCATGTAGTCTCAAGTCTCTTAAAATTTATAATATTTAGAACTATCTTTGGAGGGTTGCGCATCGTTCTTACCTGATCGATCAGCGGTCAATCTCCCGATCACGCAAGAAGTATAGATCGAAACGGCAGTAATATGGTACCTGGAGTTCGAATTAACGATTCTTTACTACTAGTTATAGGGCCAATATCCAGCTCAGAGAGCGCTGTTTAAAGGCGCTTTAGTTTTCCTTCGGTCATTGGAAATCAGTCTTCATGACACATCTTTTACCACGTTTTGCCTCTTCTAAAGACAAAACGTTATTATCTGCGAACGATACCAACTAATGTTAACTATTCCCTCCATTTGTCTTATAAATCCTTTATCCAGATAATGAGCCGGTACGATCTCCTGAGCGTGGAGGAAGTGATGGATGAACACGGAATCGCTGATGTCGTCAGTGCTATGAACAGGTAGGAAGAAACTTTCCCACTTCAATTAAATCTAATTGAAATAAGATTATAATTAATTTTGCTACACTATGTCATCTTGTATCTCAGTGTAGTGCAGCACGATTGGTCGATTGTGGGTTATGTAAAACAGCGATCTTAAAGCCAGTTTAAGTCGACGATCAACTATACCTTGAACGTAAGTTCTATCAAGTTCTCAGTATCTGTACAAAGCAATTGTTTCTATCGTTTCTAAGTCACGAAGGAGACCCCTATGGGCTGATCTCACTCAAGTCTGAGAAGTTTTCGAATTAAACAGAGATTAGCGTATATATAAATGTACTCTCAGATGTTTCTACTTCTACCTTATATGTGATCCAGTCATGGAGGAGGACCCTATGGGCTGATCAAGAGTCCGAAGACTGGCAGAACATCTTACAAGGAGTACTATGCTTTCGTCTATAGGTAGGACACTGTCAACACAACTTCCATTGTCAGCTTTTCTTGCACAAACTTTAATGTTCTTGTGAGTGATCGTGGGAAATAAAAATTGGCAATGTGCTATAATCGCAAAAACAATTTCTACTTCCTTGTTTAATTTAGATCTAAATATGACAACGTTCATTTTTGACATATATGCGAGACTATCCATTCAATATAAGCTGTTTGAGTGACATTCTGCTGTCCAATAAGTTGTTCATCCATGGAATTACTCTTGTCTTTCATTCAATATAAATTGTATTTCATTTTTGGTTCTTACATTGTTGCTATCATATTTCGTATGTATAGATTAAATGTTTAGTTCGTATTATATAGGTGATGGTATGGTAAAAGAAAGACTGACAAAAAAAAAAAACACAAAAAAACCAACCCAAAACATGTTCATATTATCTATGGATAATTTTAGTTTTAACGTTTGACTTGTGAAGTAATGTGAGTAAGAACACGTCTTCTACCCCAGGACAGACAAGGTACAGATCCGAGACAGCTACCAGTACAACGATGTACACGACTGGTTTGAGAGGGAACCCTTCGCAGCTCTCTTCCATGTGCCCTCAGCAGGTTCGTCTAGAAAATAACCATTAAAAGAACTGTAGCTCGTAATAGGTGGCAATTTAATGCCAGCAGGTTCGTCTTCGGAGTTATTAAACAATTGCAAGTGGCAAAAAAAATAAAAATAATTCAGGATGGGTAAGGAGACGTTGCATCAAAAAAGTTACTCCATGGTCAATTAATTGGTTTAGTTGCGGTCCTTAATACCATTATGGTGACATATACAGTCTGGTTAAGAAAAAATCCAAGGGGCCAAGTAACAATCATCCACCATTTTTACTTATCCACCATTTTTACTTATCAAACATTAATAATGCTATAAAGTAATCGTACGACCGTGAACAATCATTACTTATCCAGTTTATTTTATTACTTATCCAGTCTTGTAAATCTTTCTACATATTTATCACTCATTCATTCACATTAAAACGTGACTTTGTTGCAGAAATCGCCTATACTATTTATGAAATTGCTTGTTACACCAACTCTTCAAACATACAAACAGTTCTTCAGTTTGAGGCTTGGTTTGGAGACTGCAAATTTGCCGAAATGATATATATACCATTTTCTTTCTTAGAATAACATTGAGATTTTTATATTATTTTTGTTCCCAGAGTTGAGTGATTTCGTGATAGCTGCGTGCCACATGAAGCCGGACAAGGCAGACCCCGAGATCGGGCGTATCGTTAATGTGTACCAGGACTTCAAGTCGCACTTCAAGAATGAAGTAAGTATACTAAGCACAATAAGTTAAGGACCACCCGAATTGTCAATATCATGACATTCTTTTATTCATCTCAGCATCCCTTTTATGCTTAAATGCCGATTATGGGGTTGTCCTTTTTCGTTGAGTATATATAATTTTCCAAAACGGTGAAACAGAAGCGGATGTCTGTCTTTATATGTGCACTCGTGCATTTTGTTTAGCAACCAACGCACAATATGTATTTGTACTCTATGACGTAAAACAATGCTTTCGGGCGATTCTATAAGAATTAAAGTGGAAGAAAACCAGACTGTTTTCTGTCTATATTTATACGATTTGAATGTTATTAAACTAGTAATAAATAATTGATCACATAAAAGTTTACCGTATGACTTCAAGTTTCGATATTCTTGCAAACAAGCGAACGGCAGTCGCTCTCGCTTGGCTAAATCAAACATTTGATATAAAAGTATTCTTTCGTAAAAGTAACTCATTTAGTGGTAATAATCTATATTGCTAAAAAATATCTGCACGTTCAAAGGGAGTTCCAAAAGACTTCATAAATTGCTTGAGAATGAATATGGTGTTATTTATATTAAACATAATTCTGTATTCCCCTAAAGCAGAGTTCAGCGAATCAGGTACACGCAAATGTTATTTATTTATTTCCAATAATTAAAATGTTGTGACTATAACGAAATTACAATATTCTGCTTATATCCAGAACGTGATGTTTGACGGGGACTTCAACGCTGACTGCAGCTACCTCTCCAAGACCAGACTTCAGAACAACCCTCTGTATAGAGACCATAGTTTCCTCTGGTTACTCTCCAGCGATGTAGATACCACCGTCAGTCACCACACCAACTGTGCTTATGATAGGTATACTCATTTACTTATATATCAGTTATATTTCATGTTTATGTTACTCATGAGGACAAAGGTGAGTTGTTTAATCTCTCAATACAAAAATGTATTGTTAAGTTTTGGTCAAATATATTGATTATTATTATTACTGTGATAGATAAAACGTGCTTATGTTAGTTTTATCTATTTACTTGTATGTGAATACTATTTCATGTTTATTTCATTCTATCAACACTAATTATATTGTTGTATTTAAGTCAAACAGTTAGATCTTTACAACTACTGTTATTGATACGACGTGCTTATGATAGTTATATCCATTTACTTATATATGAATAGTATTTCATGTTTATGTGACTCATGAGGATAAAGGTGTATTTGTTTACTCTATCAATGCAAACATGTATGTTCAATTTTAGTCAAATTATTAGATCTTTAATACTTCTGTGATAGATGCGACGGTATCTTCATGCCAACGTGCATTTGACTATTTTATCAGAAGTAGTTATGTAATATTTCCGGTAACATCTCTGTTATTATTTGTTCAAAGTGTTGGTGTACGAGCCTGTACACAAATATGCATAGTGATTGAAACCATGCATAGAAACTTATACTAGTTAAACAATGTTTTGATATGAAATTTAAACCATTATGAAATGATCATATAAACTGTGTGATAACAAATTCTTTAACCTTTGTTGTCTTTTTGTTTTTCTCAAACAATGTTTCAATTCCTCATATCGTTATTCCACAACAATGCCTTATAACGTTATTTCCTACAGATTCGTGGTAGCCGGACATGCTTTTCAAAACGCCATCGTACCCGGAAGTGCCAGAGTATACAACTTCGAAACCGCCGACCATCTCACCTTTTATAAGGTATACATTTTTGGCTTTAGATATGAATTCAGATGGCTATTGGCTATATTTGGTTAAAACCTGGCGAAAACATCAAGGAGAATATAACGTAGACAATGATATGACAAACTTCTAAAAAATTTGAGGTAAAATTTCAAATAAACACGGGAGTTAGCTACAAATTAATCTAATTGTAGTTGACAGTCATTCTTTTTTGTGTTTTGTGTATTGTATGTTGTAATGAGGTTTTCAAGGGTTGACATTACACCTACCACCGTGTCGTCAGAACAATTTTCAAGGTATATAGGCTTTGAGTTTGTCCTCTGGGCTCACTTAATTAGCAAAGTGACGTTGAAGGCTATCGTCACTACATCGAGATTTTTCTCCTTGACAGAAAACACAATATCAAACACTAAATTAATATGTCTATCAAATGCAATTACAATTATGCAATGAAATGTGATCAATGATGGAATTAATAGAAAGCAGTACATGTACAATCTGCCAAAACGGAGCTGAAACACATATATTTTACAAGTATGACACAGTGAAAAGATTTTGAACAATATCAGTAAGTGGATTTAACATAAAAAAGGCACTCTTCTCCACTCTGGTAAGATGAAAATATTATTGGGATACCCGGAGAAGAGAAATGATGTGCTAAATCGTGTTATCACAAGACATAACATTCTCAAAGATAGATTAAGAAATGATCATCCAAATATGTCTTATGTTTCGACAAATATAACTCGAAGTTGGACCGTAAGTCTCAATGTCATATACACCTTAGTTGAAGCGTTTAACGTCTTTATTATGAACAATTTTCTGTTCTGGAAGATCGCCGCTGAACTTCCATGTTGTTGAACTACCCTTGTATGTAACTTTATACGTATACATTTAAGAAAGTAAAATGAACATAACCCAGAAATAAAATATTAAACACTATTTGATGAAAAATATATAATTCATCTTATGCTCCATTAAAATGCATGGTAAAAACGTATCGAGCTTCTCACCTCGTTTAAGAACTGCGACGCTGGGAGTTTTGTAAATTTTCGAATTCTCCATTCGGTCGTAAAGTTGTGAAGAAGTTATAATGATGCTTTATGAATTGACACGTTTCAGGCATGGGACACGAGTGATCATTACCCGATCGAAGTGGAACTGAAGTCTGTTTAATACTCGAATATCCAGCTATCAACGACATCTTGTATCATTTGATATAACTTAATACACAAGTACCTGTACCATTAAAATATATTCAACATCCAAACATTCTTTTTATTGTTGTTGTAATTTAAACCCATGTTCTGAAAGCTAAAGCACGATTCGCACTACTCGTTTTTGGTCAGAGTATAATTTGTGTTAGTTATAGATCGACATTGGAATATGCAAATTAACGCAAAGAGGTAATGTCGGCCACTGTACTTCTGTACTGTAAAATGTTTGGCTGACTATTATAAATATTGGATGTTAGAAGTTAAGACTAAATCTGAAGAATCAGCAAAAATAGGTCTCTAATTGATGCAAAAAGGGTACGAGGTTGGACACAGTATTGAGATAAGGATGCCCGGAATGGTTTGTCGAGAAATGATTATGTCCACAGGCCAGGGGTTCGAGTCTCGGAGTGGACAATATGATATGACATATCGTTTTCATATGTTGAGATAAACCTACATTTCAAATTTGAACGAAATCGGTCAAGAAATAATATTTTTAGCGTAATTCTCGATCTAGTAACTCCGAGAACCCCTGTGATTATGTCAGCCAATACCGTATGGAAATACGACGTGCCTGAGTTTTTCGACAAATAAATAAAGTTAGTCAGTCTGGTGTGGGCTATCCTGAGGTTTACTTGAGTCACTCCTTTTTGTGTGCTTTGCGGTGCTGTGATGCATGTGAAGTAAACTGACAGGCGAAAGAAAGTATACACTTCAGTTGAATTTATCATGTGGATGATTTTCATTTACAGATATTTCAGGCTTTGTATGTCGCATTCTCAAACTGATAAGAACAAGAGTAAAATCATCGTTCAAAGAATACCTTAAAGTGTTTAAAAGGATTTGTTCAACTTACTTTTATTGTTCATCAACAAAGAAGACATATTTTTGTGTGAAAATCAATAATCAATATTTTAAAACATATTAACAACATGTAAAACATGGTAGGGGTCATGATACTGATAGCGAAGTTCTATTTCTTACACCTGCCTATGAAGCAAAGATATTTTAACAAGACATAAACCATACACCAATTATCATTTTATTCAAATACATTAAGTATGTGTGAACTTGTTCTTAACGTGACATAACTTGATATCTCATGTCTCTTAGATATTAAGTCAATTTGAACAAACTATGATGTGTACTTTCTGTTGCCTGTATTGCGGTTTACATAAAGTTTAACCAGTCCGCTGGTGTACGTCAAGAGTACATCCTACTATAGGTAACAATACCATCAATACACACGGGTACACCTTCATTTATTCTCTAGCTCTCTCCACAGAGGCAGCTCAGTCAAACCCGAGTTAGCTAACTCGGGTATGACTGAGCTGCCTCTGTGGGGAGAGAATGACCTTAATTGGAAACTTAAAAATGATTCGTTTTCTTTATACTTTACTTAACATAAAATGTTCATATATTTTTGATACAGGCACTATAAAGTTATTTGGACTTTAGGACCAAACAAGATATCGAAAGCGAAAGAAAGTGGCATACTTTTTTTCTGCTACTACGATCTGATGACGCACATTATTTGCGGAGACAAACTTTTTACAAATGTGTCCATAAACCTGGTACCATTTGTCAACAAAGGGTTATACTTTCATAGATAGGGTTATACTTTCATAAACGAGAAAGAGGTTTTGTCATGTATGAACAAGTTTTTTCCTGAAGAAATACAAACATATGGATTTACAACTTCTTTATTGCAAAGAGATGCGATAAATAAGCTGTATATCCGTATATTTGTATTTCTTCATCAAACCAACTTCTAAAATGCCACTGAAGGAAACTTTTTTCTTTAAAATGTATTTCTTGTTCATCACACCAACTAATGATATAAATATAGGCTAGCTGATACAAATACCATAGTACGAATAAGACCGTTATCGAGTAAGTATCCCTCAATTATAATGACAGGTATTGAAATGCAGTTCTTTATTCTGATGTTAAAAGAAAACCACCATGACTGGCACACCTGTTTGCTACGAACAGTGTCGCTGTCAGAAACACATGTGTCAAAAGATAAGATCTGATAAATACTCTAAGAGTCTCTTTTATCCAGTTCAGTTGTTTAGGAATCAAGACTTAGATCGGTAAGTTGATTTTTCTGTGCAATACTAATCATGTTTACAAGGAATATACCACTGAGAGCTATTGTACTGATATAAAACGTGACTTTAAAACTTCATGAATAATAGTGCATATACCAATGGCTTTGAACCCTCATTTAAAAATCTGCTTTTTTATTTGATGTATTTGATATATTTTATTTGGTGAATGTAATTAATAAGTTAAAAGGTTAAAGAAACTGTCACTATATGATTCTACGATGAAACATTGAATCAATTTAATTCAGTCTTTTTTAAATAAGGTACAATTAATGAGCAGGACATTTTTTCTAAAAGGAGTAAACATTATCAATTGAGTCCAAAAAGGAAAATGAAATTTCTCTGTCAGTGTCAGTATCCGTTTTAACACCGCAAACCGACATATAAATCCACGTTTGAGAAGCAGATGTCACACAAAAATTTAATCTATAGCAATGTATTTTATTGACGAAAAAATAAGTATGGTGAGATCGAACCTATCCTTTTTTATGATCTGAGTAATGATGAACAGGGCTAGTGCCAGGTGGCGTCATCACTAATATGTGACAAGGCTTGAGAGCCATCGGCACGATTTGTATTTTCTGATGTCCTACTTCTACAGTTGATGTTTGACAAGGATTTGATGACTTGGGCTACCCCTTCAGAGTGATAACGGGTTGTGATATGTACTATTATTCCAGCCATGCGACTTCTATTGCCCTTGTTGCTGTGCGTGAGCGTGAGCGAGGCTCTGAAGATAGCAGCCTTCAACATCAAGCGACTCAGCGAGAACACTCTCATGAACACGCCCGGTAGAGTCGACAGTCTTGTCAGTGTATGTTCCCCTTCCCGTAATTCGAATATTGCCAACTCAACTCGAATGTGTAATGTTTTTTAAACATATAAATTTAACTTCAACTGAAAGAAAAAGTTTAATCTCAATGGCATTAACTTCTTGAAGAAGGCATTTTGCAATGTGTCATCATTTTGCAATTTCATCACATCATCTGTAGTAAACATTTAATGCGAATATGACAAATTATGGCTGCTCTGCGTGTCAATAGATCTTGTATTTATTCCATTTACGATTATAGCCAAGAATTGTGATTCCACAAAGGGTGTCACAGTCCAATTGAGCCTTTAAGGCCCATGAAATACATCAACATGATGAATTACAAGTAAATTAATTAGTACCAATGAATTGTAATAAGTTTAATTTTACAAACCATGAAAGAAAAACTGATTGAAACCGCTTCCAGAACAACACCGATGGAATAGGTGAGGAAACAATCAACTTTGCATGCCATTAAAAATGAATTATGTCATTTAATCTTAAAAAAGATAAATTGGTCCAACTACATTTTCATTTCCTAGTGTGTAGCTCATCTATTGGGCATCTGAAAATAGAGCACCCTGTCATTATAAAAACTCTTTTATTGCACACAACTACCCGTATATAACCTATATCCACCAGATAATGTCCCGCTATGACATCATCAGCGTGGAGGAGGTGATGGATGTCAATGGACTCAGTGATCTGGTGAAAGCTATGAACAGGTGGGTCCTTCCTTTACCATTCTCATTATTGATGCAGCCAAAATAAACTAAAATCCAAAAGAAACGTCCCCTCTATATTTGATTCTCGATTCTCGATAGAACAACACATATAACAAAACGATATTGTTTTACCTTAACCACTGCATATTGTGGGTTTAAGCGATGTGTTGCCTCAGATCGAGCCTTGGCATATATAAGAATGGTGCAATTGTTTAATTATCTTTCGTGATTTGTGATGTGTGTGAAAAAACAAAAGGGGACGTTTCTTTTGGATTTTAGTATATAATGGTATGGATACGAGATTGATAGAAAACTAGAAGGAATATTGAGCAATCAATTCAACCTTTAACGTCCTCACATTTGTTCCTGTCTTCTTTATACTAATTTGGATATTTATTTTCATCCATTTAGCATATGATACCCTTTTCATTGAGTCCGAATATATAATTATCGGATACAAGATTTATAGAAAACCCAAAGAAAGAATAAGATAAAATCAACCTTTAACATCCCCTGAAGTATGTTTTCGCATTTGTTTCTGTTTTCTCCATATTAATTTGGATATTCACTCTCCCCTATTTAACCCTGCTCATTATTGATTGATGCAGTCCGAATATAGAATTATCGAATACAAGATTGGTAGAAAACTAGAAGTAAGAATATGCTATCAAATCAACCTTATGTCCTCTGAACTGTGCTTCAACAGATGTTTCTGTCTTCTCCATATTAATTTGGATATTCACTTTCCCCTATTTAACCCTGCTCATTATTGATGCAGTCCGAATATAGAATTATCGAATACAAGATTGAAATAAAACTTAGAAGTAAAAATATGCATCAAATCAAACTTTAATGTTCTCTGAAGTATGCTTCTACACATTTTCCTGTCTTCTTCATATCAATTTGGATATTAATTTTCACTTATTTAACTTAATAAACCCTATTCATTATTGATGCAGTCCAAATATAGAAGAAATGGGTGCAAGATAAATTAAAACCCCAAAGAAAAAATAATCAATCAATTCATCCTTTTACGTCCTCCGAAGGTTGCTTTCACATATGTCCCAGTCTTCTTCTTAATTAATATTATTTCATCCAAATAACTTTTGAAAATAATTCATACGTTCTAGACATGGTGGCCCATATTCATTGCTTCGAAGTCCAGTAAAGTCCGGAACAACGTCCTATAAAGAATACTCAGCCTTTGTTTACAGGTAAACTTGAAACTTCCATGTGTTATTGACCCTATATACTATAACAACTGTTAATCTCAAACAATTAGAAAACAAAGTAAAAAGTAAATCATTTATTTCATTAAATCATGTTTTATCTTACATTAATCGGAAAGGGAAATATTAATATCAAATATTGCCGAGAACTAGACATGCATTCTTTTCTTTAAATCAGGTTAATTGAGCAATATATAAAAAACACTTCGAAATATGATTTGATGATAGGTAAACAACCTAAATCAAAACAAGATATATGTGCTCCTTCATACACTTTTCAACTTACATATTCCCCAGAAACGACCGGGTACAGGTAAGGAGCTCCTACATGTATGTAGACAAGAACGGCTGGTACGAGAGAGACCCATTCGCCGCCATGTTCCACTCTCCCTCGTCTCGTAAGACATTTCCAATGATTCAAGTTTCAAATGGAAAAAATCTCTATATCTTTTTAAAACTATTTTCTAAAACTTATAATCGAAAAAAGGCCGTGCTCAAAACTTTTTAAGAACTAAGCGTTACAAAAAGATATTTTTGATTCAAACATTTTTCAAAAACAATCCTCACTACAACTTATAATCGAAAAAAGGCCGAGCTCAAACGTTTTTGAAGAAGTAAGCATTATAAAAAGATATCTTTGATTCAAACATTTTCCAAAAACCAATCCTCACTATATTTCCTTTGAGAATATGGCCATAATTAACTATTGATGCAAAGGGTTGACTATAATTCAGTTATCTTAGTGTACATCAGTCCTGCGTTTGTTTCTGACAAGAGGTCAATATGGTTTCATTTAATAAATGTTTGACTATTCAGAGTTGAGTGACTTCGTGATCAGTGTATGTCACCTGAAGCCCGGAGCTGCCGACCCCGAGATAGGACATCTAGTGAACGTGTACACCGCGCTATCCAACCACTTCCACACATCCGTGAGCACCCATCTAGTACTCGAGGACTTGTGTAAAAACAATACAAAAACATATGTAGTCGACGATAAAGTTTTTTTAAAAGTATATGGGACATGACCCTTTCACAAATGCAATCCTTTGTAGTCCTACACAGATTTCCCTTAAAAACAAACATATCCTTTAAAGGGGTAGTAGCACTTTTTTTGATAATTTTATATTTTAAAATTTTCACTGATACTTGTACGTTAATGCTAAATGTATTACTTTGATAGTGTCATAAATCTCTTTCACACAAGCCATTCACCCATAGTCAGAGGACAAAGTATGAAGATTCACATAAATGCTATCGGCGGTCATTTTTTGAGAACACCTTTAAATAATTTTTTGTAAGAAAAAGGAATCGCATGGCTAAACTTTACATTGTTTATTTGAATTATTACTGCAACATTTAGTTTAAATTCATTGTCTTTCAATTGGAACCACTATTTTTCATTTTCCTGACATCACCTTATATTCCCCCTAAAAACGTGCTACTGCCCCTATAATGTCAATGGCAGGACTAAAGAGAACTGCAGAAATATCGTTGTTCTTCTATCACAGGAGAAGTACCTCTGACTTGGCTGAACCTAAAGAACCATCTATTCATTCTTTACACTTGGAATCGATTTGAAGAATGACTATTTCACTTAAAACTTTTCATATGTTTCTTCGTTAATGTCGTGCAATCTTTTCAATTTCGTTTGACAGAATATAATGTTTAACGGAGACTTCAACGCGGACTGTAGCTACCTGTCCACCTCCAGCCTACAGAACAACCACCTGTACAGAGACCACCGGTTCCAGTGGCTGCTCTCCAGCAGTGTGGACACGACTGTCAGTCACAACACCAACTGTGCTTATGATAGGTATGTAGGATACAGAATGATGTTTTGGCTAAATAGAGCCTATGTCAGTCACAACACCAATTGTGCTTATGATAGGTATGTGAGAAAAAGAATGTTGTTTTGGCTAAATAGGGCATCGGTCACGCACAACACCAACTGTGCTTATGATACGAGATTAGAACGATGTTTAAGCTAGATTGAGACTCGGTCAGCCACAACACACATTGTGCTTATGATAGGTATGTAGGATAAAGAATGATGTCTAGAATGCCGGTAGCAACCTTGTGGAAAGTAGCGAGCTGAAAACGGTGTAGAATGTTTCTCGCTACAATAAATAAGTTGATAATCCATAAACTCCTTGTCTTCTCGATATTTCCAACTTCTAAAATGCCTCAAACAATGTTTACACTTAACCTCAATATTCCTTGTCTTCTTGATATTTCCAACTTCTAAAATACCCCTCAAACAATGTTTACACTTTGGTTGCAGGTTTGTGGTTGCTGGAACTGCCTTCAAGGCTGCCGTGGTTCCCGGCAGTGCCAGAGTCTACAACTTCGAACAGGGACTCCATCTTACCTTCCAACAGGTATCGTTAAATGAACCAAACATCCTTTCCTTTCTACTTGTTCGCTCCCGGACGAACAATGTATTGCTTAAGATTTGACTTTGTAAGGGAGTTGATTTTCCAAGATAACTTTTTTCCATTGCCACGAGATCTGTTCCCATTCTTACATATGTATAGATGTAAATCCCTCTTACAAATATATTTTCCATTTTGAAACATTAAGAAATTGTGTTCCAATAGTTTATAGACCTCATGTTCAACTGGAGAAGTTAACACACCCCTCTTTCAACCAGCTGATAAATCTGTCTTTCGCCTAAAGAGTTAACATGCCCTTGTTTCTCCTCACGTTGCTTTTTGTACCAAACCGGTTTGAGTTTGATTGTACATTGTCTCATAGCCTTAATACATAAATTACTTTAATGTGTTACTTTCCCCCATAAGTCTCTCTGAAATGATATTGTAATTGTTATGTAAAAATATGAACGATATAATCTTCTTCTTCAATTTCAGGCATGGGGTGTAAGTGATCACTACCCGATTGAGATGCAACTGAAGTGAAATAACAGATAAGACTCTAGTCTCTTAGAATAAAACACATTGAAAAGATTTATGTAAAAAGTGAAGTTGACAAATCTTGTTTCAATGAATCCATGTAGATTTCTCTAATTACAATTTATTTAAAATCAGTCTGATTAAAATCGACCTAGTTCCGAAGAATAATTTTCAATTTAACATTTTGATAGGTCCTCTCCTCCGAGTCCTAGTCAAGAGGATTTCATCTCTGTAGAGTTAATATTTTGAATATATAATTCCTCGGAACTAGGCCGATTCTAATCTGACTGATTTAAAAGGATTACATCATTATAATGGATCAAACTGTTAGAAGAACTCAAATACACTGTTATTGTTACATTGATTTACAGATGGTGAACTATCAGTTTTAGTAAACCCAACTTCAATAATATTCACTAAACTCCCATCATCTTTTGATTATTGAGTCTAGCAATTTACAGTAACAGGTCGTATCAGCTGACCTTTCGGCAACCTATGACCCTAGTGCACGAAATGCGAGAATGCAGAGTATTGCGGCTTGGTAAGACAAATATCGATTGGTCATTTCGAAAGGTCGGCTGAGCGACACATAACTGCATCTTGCTAGACTCAATATGGGATTTGCAAGTATTATTGCGGCTAGGTTTCCTCAGACTGGTTAACTATGAACGAGAATGAGCCTACAATTGAACTTCACGTCCTAGTTTGTGGTGAATTAATGGTATGACCCTTAGCAAATTTGGAGTTGAACAATGCAACAATTATCTTCATGTTCATTTATTTCTATTTCTGTTATTACTTTGAAATTTATGCTTTACTTGCGCACATTAAAAGATTTAAGACACACAAAAACACACACATTTATAAATTTCATATGTTTAATCAATTATATAAAACTTTATTTCAAGTGATTCTTTAATGGGTCCAAGTGCACAAATTTTCCAGCATGTTAAACAGTATTTTCAATTCCAAATGAGCATTGAAAATTTGCCCACATCAGCATCCTACAACCTTACTGTAGGATAAACAAGAAACAAAACATTATTGAAGCACAAACCAAGTTTCATGCAAACAAAACCGTTTTCCAAAACACAAATTACTAAAATAACAAAATACTCATTTTTTCATTAGCATTTATCTTAAAATTTCACATCCTAAAACTTACTGACAGGACAGCCCTGTGAGATGTAGAGTTTTGGTTGGATTTATCTTTACGATTAATATAATTATGTTAGTGATTGAAATAAGGCTCTTATTCAACAGTTGTTTTCAGAATATATTTAGTTCATGGCTTCTAACCTTGCAACTACAAATACTTGCAAATGTTTTTTATTCTCACACCAAGGTAACAAGAGTTACCTGCCCCTGTCATACTGCAAACTTATCAATAAATAGCTGAACACAAAATTTTGGCATTATTGGCGTGATTTCTGAGAACATAGCATCTACAACAGCTGGAATGTAAATATCTAAAATAAAGCAAAAAAAGTGTGTAAATACCTGAAATTCATTAAGTTAATGGTGACAATTAGGTTTTAGAAAAATATATTGTTAGCACAAACAACATTTGATAATCAAGCTTTACCCAAAAAAGCAATACTGTCATATTTAAATCAAATTGCAACGATAAAGGTAATTTAAGAAATTGAAAACAAAATATTTTGAAGTGATTATACAAAGAAATGGTCTAGAAATCTCCTATTACTCTATAAGAATGAGTGCCTTTAAAACTTGTTGACATTCCTTTCTTGACCAATTTGAAATTTTGAAAACTAATGACGAATCTTGGAACAGTTGACATCTTTCAATCTAGGAGAAATTCGATATGGGACACTTGTTAAACAGGGCACAATTGATATCAAATATTGCTTGAGTATAAAAGGAAGGAAGAAACATGAGGTAAGATATACAGGAAACTGTTCGGGCTCATATGAAAAGGTTAAATAAATGTGTCACTCAGATATTCTTTTGAATTTGAATGATCTATTGATACAAAAAATTCATAAATACACCTGAAGATGTCAAAACTTTATCATGTTCCTGTCAAAATTTGACAATAATTATAAAATTTAGGTCACATTAATGCATGTTTCCAAAATCTTCTTTCATGTATCAAACCGTCATGAGCTAGATTTAAGAACAGATGTACCAGTTTAAACTTTACTCATTGTTCATAATTCAAGTCAAATACCTTGGTAACTTGAGAATCTCTAATAACAAGTATGTATACTCAAATGAACAAAATAAGTTAGAGTTATTGGGTTTTAATGATAAATATTTTATAAATATCCAAATAGATAAATATGAATCATTACCTAAAAAAACAATAACCAATAATCAATAACTTGTTTTGTTGTGTACATGAACAATGTCCATGCAAATAGTTAAGTAGTTAAATCAGAGCAAAAAGCCTACAGGACAAAACATTCCTTTCACTTAGGATCCTTTGTGCTCAAGATGCGAGGGACTAATTCCAGTTTCCAAGCTCTCACTATACAGACAGAGTGGTGGATCGGGAACAAATTGAGATGGGAGTTTACCCTCATGGATATCAATTTGATCCATGATATAGAAAACATTGTGGAATTATGAAGGGAATGAGAGGTGTGGCTCTAAAATGTCCCATGGACCAGCACTGAATCATGGGAAATTCATTGAATGTCAATTTGATGGATGATTTAGAAAACATTGTGAAATTATGATGGGAAAGAGAGGTGTCATCCTTTAAATATCCCATGGACCAGCACTGAAGCATGGGAAATTCATTGAATCCAGATTGATGACTCTACAGTCATCAGGTCTGACACATAAATTGACCAAATGAAACAATAGCAAAACATATGCTTCCACATGCTCATGAAACATTTGATTCAATTTGAATGATAATATGACCATGAGCTGATTGTAAGTAGCCAAACTGAAGCCCCAAAACCAAATTTAAGGCAGCAAATAAGCAAAATTGGTGGGCAATGTTGAGAAAGACAAGGGTCATCAAATGTCCAGCAGTATCTTTCAGTGAGATCAGTCGGTGTAGTGTTCGGTGCAGTGTACAAAACAGTCAAATACTTCTACTGCATTTCAAAGTTCTGTGAGCAAATTAAGGTTTAAAACTCATGAAACCAACATCAGTTTCTTGGATATGAATGATATTTATCAGTGTATGAAATAAGGCCCATCCGACAGCCCGGTACTGGTAACTTTTTGAGCTTTTCTTAAATTTTACCATTGTAATTTACAAAATACCAATTTTGGGCTGGCTACATTTTTAGCTTATTTCAAACACTGTATTTATACTGCATTTAGAAATTCACTGTGAGCAAACAAAGCCGGAAACTCTCATGCAATTAACATCTTTTTCTTCGATATGAACAATATCTATTTACTTTTTAATGCATCTTTGAGAGGGACTTAGAAAAATTGTCTTGATATGTTTCAATCATTTAAAGGGTCAACAAATGAAAATTGATTTGGCAGCACTTTCATTCGTATTCAACAATAATTCCATTTCATCCATTTGTTCATAAAGTTCATGATGTCAGGAGCAACAATTGATATGTTTTAAATGAATCGTTGAATGTTGTTAATGTGGAATGAATTTACTTTCAAACTATACTTTACAATTATGTTTTCAAAGTAAATGGAAAGTGAATGCATTCATCAAAACCCTCATTGATTAATACTAAATATGAAATGTACAATTGTAGTCATTATCAAGACATTCTTATCTTAGTACCTAAAATTATGCAGATACAACTAGTAACAAATTCATGATTTGGACTTATTTGCAAGCAATCAATCAAAATGCAATTACAATGTCATGTCTTAACATAATTCTTTCATGTGAAACATATTATGAAAAGATGTCAATAATATTTTTCAAATTTGAAATACAATAAAACTCTTAAACTACAGATTTCAGTCCTCAAATTGCAAACAATTTCAGAATCCTTTTCTGTCATCTCTGGTGACACATCGAAAATTTAACAGAAAAGGACCATTGAAAATGTTGAAAAACAATTTTGGAAAAGAGAGGGTTTCCTCTCAAAGATTTTCCAACATTTATGCAAATTGAGACAAGTGATTCAACAAAAATACCTCATATAAACTTGAAAAAGTTCAACAAATCTTTGATCAATTAAATATTTTCCTCACTGAAATTGTATTTTTATGGACAGCAATTGGTCCTATTTTTTTATCAAGTGATACAGAAACTGGGTAGAGTTCTCTTGGTTTTACCAAATACTGGTAATATGATGAAAATCTCATACAATTAGCATAGGGCATACAAACATACAAAATTGTATGATTAGGCACAAACTGAGATCTAGTAATGCATAATTTTACTATCACAGTGTATGAAAGTGTATTTCAACAAATCTTGTCATTATCAGACAAGTTCAAAACTTCCAGGTACAAAATGGACAGGTTTGTATTACAAATCACAAATTTTCTGGAAAGGCACATGTCCAATTTATGATAAAAATGTTACATCAATGCCAAACATGCTGGCTAAGTTTTTATGATTCAGCCTCTGAACAATAAAGGATAAAAATGTCTTAAATCAATTCAAAGAGAACTTCCAATTACATTATATTATGACAAACATTCACACTTTGATTTCAAGTTGAACATTCTTCTCACTAACTTATCATACTAAAATTCCATGATTTTCAACATAATTCTCAAACCTTACCTCTAATCCTAGGGCTCTACTCCTAAACTATAAACTAAACACAACAATAGATCACACAATATGAGTAATCACAGTCGTCATCAATCTATACAAATACTCTAGACATTGCATACCCATTCTCCACTGAATCAAACATACTTTGAAACAATATTTTCTTGAACTCTTTTTTTTTTTACTAAGAGTAATCACAGTCGTCATCAATCTACCGGTATACAAAGATACTCTAGACATTGAATACCCATTCTCCATTGAATCAAACTCCTGCTTTGAAACCTTGTTTTCTTGCACACTTTTCTTTTTTCTCTTATAAGATTTAGATATGGTACTACAATACACTGATAAACCTTTTTACATTTCCCAGAAATGGGAAAGAATTTGATCAACGATGGCTCTATGACATCTAAATTGATTGTGTATCGTGCAAGCTTAATCCAATAATGCTTATTGGCCAGATGAGGTGATTATCGATGTAACAATGTACCAAGAGCAATGATATCTAATGTATATTTGTATTTCACAGAATTGCATTCTGTGCTTGCTACAAAACATTATGTGTACGTCTCAGTGTGAAAACTTATCGGTGGCTGAATGGAAAATAATGTGAGACGGTCAAATGTAATTTAGAACTAAAATTTACTTAAAGGGGATCAACAATCTGGCTCGTGAAACCTCATTGACCATTTTTGTCAAGAGCATCCAGACGGGTAAGGGGGGTCACATGACACAAACTTGGTACTGGCTGTCAGCTGTAAGCGGTTCGCAACCAAACGATTCGTCCCTACCAAGTATTTACGACTCTTTCAGGGCCCTGCTAATAAAACACTGGAAGTTAAAAATTCAGGTTGCAGACCCCCTTTAAACAGCACCAAAATAATAAAATCCCATCTTTGTGGGAAATATAAGGAAATCCGAAATCAGTCATCTCATCTTTGAGTACCATTTGCCAACCTAATTCTCAAGTTGGCAAGTCAAACACAGTACTTGTTTTAATAAAATAACAATCTTAGATTCAGTGGTAATGATGTTTTGATGCCTAAAATATAAAGGATTGATTCATGAGCAGTTAATGCCTATAAATTTGTTGTACATTCAAACCATTTCATTTTATAATTATGCTTAGATTTTCCGTATCTATAATGCTGAAATATTGATAGTCATGCAAAGGCAAACACCTTGACACAAAACCTTTACTTACAAATTATCTTTTGCAGAGACAATAATCATTAACCATTTATAAATTATCTCTATTAATCTATAACCTTAGAAATAACAAAATGGAGTTAGACCTTATTCAAATCCAAAACCATCCTGTCTCAGGGCGCGAGCAAATCTAGCTTCTGAGCCCAGGGTACAGATCAGTGGAGTTCACTGAGACAGGATGATCCAAACCCGATGCTATCATCTCTATACTATTTTCAAAACTACTGCTCTTATATTGATCATGAATACCAAACAAAGCCCAGTGGTAAGAGATCATAAATAAAATTTCATGATAATATTTATCAATATGAAAACTTAAAGGGGCAGTAGCACGTTTTTTGATAATTTAAAATTTTAAAATTCTCACTGATATGTGTACGTTAATGCTAAATGTATTATTTTGATAGTGTCAAAAATCTCTTAACACAAACCAATCATCCATAGTCAGAGGACAAAGTATGAAGATTCACTTAAAATCCATGGGCGGCCATTTTGTGTGATCACCTTTAATTAATTTTGTGTAAGAAAAAGGAATCACATGGCTTAACTTTACATTATATATTTGAATTATTACTGCTCCGTTTAGTTTAGATGCATTTTTTTTGTCTTTCAATTGGAACCATTTACTTTCATTTTCCTGACATCACCTTATATTCCCCCTAAAAACGTGCTACTGCAATTATTGAATAAACTGAGTTGTTTTGAATAAGGCTAAGGGGTCAATGTTTTTATGTTATATATTCTCATGAAAAATGATGCTCTCAATCAATCATGCTGTACAGTATAATATGCATATCACATTCAATATCAAACAAACTCCCTAATTCTCCTCAATATGAACAACACTGGAGAATACAATGCAACAAACTTTGCCTCGACAAACAAAATGATGTCTGATAATATGCAGATAACAAACACTAGTCATCAATTTGTTGAGGGTTGCTCTTGGGGCCAGCTTACTGACAACCTTATACAAACTTCAAACATAACCAGCTCAAAAATATTAATTAGATTTCGTAGTAAAATAAAAGAAAAACTTCAAAAAGTACCATAAGTTACACGGTTTTGGCTATCTCACAAGTAATTCTTAAAAAAAAGTATGAGAATTTTATTTTCAAATCTTTTTCGGACTAACAGCCAGTAAGCCACTTAAGGAACACATTTTTTCTTTATAGGTATGATTGAAATAATTGAGATTTCCTCACAAATCAAACCAAATATTACATGCAAATAAAACTTTACTTTGTTCTGACCAGTATTGAGGAAATGAACATTCCATTCTTGACAATGTACTTGAATATGAGATTGTAATTTCATTACAGAACAATGCTATGACGTCACTAACAATTCTGATAGCACACAGTTGAAAGGCTTATTTAAACACATAACACAAATAAAGTCCTATAATAAATAGAGTATCTGTTTCACCTTGCACCACTCTTGAAATACAAACTTTTCTACATCACTCGAGACAAACATTGTATCTGTCAAGGAAATATCTTCTCTATATATTGATCATGAGTTATTTGTTCCCAATGCAAGCAGCTTGATGAGTGGAAGACAAAGTTGTCGTGGACTCATTGTTCAGATGCCAGTACCACCAGTATATGTGATCTCCATGTTATCAGACTGCAACAAGATGATGTGATGACGACGATGCTTCATCCAATAGACCTATAGTAGATGACAGCTGCTATGGACGTGATCGCTGTGAGGGCAACAAAGGCCAAGGAAAGGTTACTGGCCGAGGGCTTGAATGTAAGGGCAGCAATCTGGAAGTGAGCATTGAGGCAAATATTGAAGAGTTTTTTATACACATTTTAAAAAGCAGATAATAATGGCATTTGCCAACATGATTCAATTACCTAATTTTTAACACAAAAAATATAAATAGGTAAAATGTGATTTGTGTTAAGTGATATTTAAGCTTTCCTGTACCCTACAAACAGGATTCAAACAAGTTTTTTACTTAGAGCTTGATTCTCTGGTTTGAAGAGATGAAAAGGTCTGGCAAGAAGTCAATCGCTCATATAAACTTCCTGTATTAAACTCACATCCTAACCATGTTTGTAACTCCTAAAACAATATGTGCTCCTTCTAGTTACTATTAAGAACTTATACCTCTTGCATGTATGCAACTGTGTTTTTAGTCCATGTAAAATACGATTAAATAGCACTGAGCAGAATGTAATTTCCTTTTGAATCTTATTCATTTGACTTTCATATTAAAAAACTTTTAATAAGCGTTCCATCAATTTTATAGGCAGAGTTGAATAGGGTATTTGAAATGATCAAGAAAAAGGCTTATTTGTATAAGTTGTTGAACTTAGTACGTTATAAGTTATCCCACTTACCCGGTATGTGGGAATAATGATACTGCAGCAATGTCAAGCTGTTTTCATTTATCAATTAAAGGGTAGTAGCAAGTTATTTACCGGTAAGTACACAAAGGATCACACAAAAACAAAAGTAAAATGTTTACGATTGCAAGACAGTGTTTTCAATCACAAAAGGAAATCACGAAACGCACAACATGTTGCTTAAGGTATGAGCATGGATTTTGAAATGGTCAAAATGACCACTAACATTTTTCACTTGATCCTTGATAGTTTCTTCTAAGACTAGATTTTCTGATTGAGTTATGCTATATCGGAGATTATTGGGGGAAACTTGAAGTAAATAAGTTTTAAAAATGTGCTACTGCCCCCTTGAAAGACTCTCCAAATCAATACATACCCATCCTCCCTGATCTGCTATCCATTTGGAGATCTTCTCAAGAGCAAATACTTTGACCATAGTTTTAATGATTTTCTTAAGAAAGTCGGGCACAGAGGCTGCGCAGTTCCGTAATACTGACATCGCCATTCTGAACCCAAAACACAGTAAAGCTATCACACGCCCCCAGTTGAGCCCATTGGCTATCATTCTGAAAAGAAAAGATTAGTCAATAAAGGTAACAATAACAAAATGATTGTAGTCGTTACTGACCCTCATAAACTGTTTCACACTTTCTGTGCCAAAGGTTTCAGTTAGTCTGCCTCTTAATTTGAAATTACACTCTAGGGGTCCGTTGCACAAATCAACAAATCAAATCAAATCAAGGTTACCCTTAGTGCCTTCTCTTTAATCTCTTAACATTGTACTAAGGCTTTCATGATTTTTTAAAAACTTTTTTCAAATATGTAACATTTTAGTTGTTCTAGATTTAACAATTTCACAAAGAAAAGAAATTAATGCATGTTGAATTTCATTTCCACACAAATGCCTTGATAGGACTGTCGCTTTAGGAGTTTTTTGCACTGGATGTATCATCAAATTGAATCAAGTAGTTTGGTGCAGTGATTTAGTCAGTGATTAAGACTGGCAAGACTTATGTATTGCACAATGCACAAGCAGTTGAAAAATCAACACAAGACAAGCCTTCCAGTCAAATGTCATACCTTGTTTAAAGTTCACATAACCACAAACATATCTCAATATATTCTTTGGAATATAGAAAGTCTGATTATAATATTGTATAGTGCGTAAAAGGTCGCTTCTCAAATACTAGTATGTTTAGTTTGGTAATTAAAGCCATTTTTGAAAGCCACTTTTGATGGGCCGCTTAGACCTATTTGACAACAAACAAGTGAATGCATGACTGGTCTGCCCCCCCATTTTGTGACATTATAAACAGAATCAGCCTCGTTATCTATACATCTATCGTAACAAAACCACAGGGGAAAAACCTAATAATTAACGACTTTCAGAAAATGTTTTCCACTCAGTTAGATAAATCATTTGACGACGTAACACTACCAAGCATTTGGTGTAATAAAGATATCCACATCAATGGTAATTAAACAATTATTTAGGCGGTATTTCAGTTGAAATAATGATGCATGACTCTGTATAGTCTGTTTATTACGTCACACCCGCGCGAGTTTTATGGCCCCTAACCCAGGTTGGTTTTTCACAGCCGATAATTACGCTGTCTAAATGAAAGGCTATTTAAAGGTGTTTATTGGACAAATTAACAAAAATTAAGTCCAGCTTTTATTTTTTTGAAAAATCTTTGAACGAAAATCGAGAAGTGGTGGGGCCGAGGTTAGTTGATGTTTAAACGATGACTTAAGAACTAACTCCATGCTTACTTTTTGGCCACATTGGCAAATGTATCATATAGATTGTCCTTGTTCAGGTTCAGCTGACGGAACATGTGATCAAACTCATCAGCGTAGTGGTCGTTGATTTCATCCCCGATCCTTGCAAGTTGTCTCCCTATCAATGCGGTTGAACTGAAAAATGAATTTGTTTTTAATACATTCAAAGGGACCATAGGAAGCAAGAAATAGCTTATCAAAGAGTAGGGGTAAAAAGCTTTATAGCTACAACTTGCTTTTGGTTTAATGCATTTTGAAACGGTACATTTTCAATGACCTCTAAACCATATCTTGTTTATTTGAAACAACATTTGATTCTATTCATTTATGTCAACATTAAATTTAAAAGATTTCATTTGTTTGTGAATACTGTTCGTTGTATTTTCTGTTGTGAACTTGCCAAACTCTGCGCCACAATACACACCCAAGCTTTGTGTACTTTTTCAACTTGTTCATAAGTGATATTAAGGTTTCCAGAGAATAAAGAAAGTAAAGAACTTATACACTAGAGTGAACTGCACTTAACTTGGCACCAATGAAAGTCAACTGGAATGGTTTACTAACCCTGGCTCAAGCTAGAAACTAACCCTGAAAGATTGTTGACAGGGATTACGGGTTAAAATAGAGAGTCAAGTATTTGATAGGGCCAAAGACATTTTAACGTAAATCAAAGGGCTAAAACGGATAGCACAAAATCAATGAACACAATTGTAGTTTAAAACATATATCATACAACTTACTTAATTTGCTCTTGATCTACAGCCAACAACTCCTGCATGCGTGGAGCCGAGTCATATGACTGTCGTATCTGATTCTGTCGGTACTGTTGATACAAAAAGTTCTTTACAATTCCTTCAGTTTGGTTTTGCACATTCAACTCTGTGTCAGGATGTATTTGGTCTGGGCTCGGCACCGCTGGAATCATGTAACGTTCGGACCGTGGTGGATGAATAAACTCATCATCGTCTTTCTCTTCATCACTGTCTAACCGATCTCCGTCCCAAGTCGCCATGTGTAGATTTGGGTGATACTCTTGTTGATGATTATAAGTCACATAGCAAATATTCTGTTCAGGCAGTACTCACGTAGCTCCTTCGAATATTTGTCAAGGAATCTGAATCATATAAAATAGGAAGAGTTTCTCAACTATTTTGAGACGACTTAACATGAAAACAGTCTATTTTCCAGATGATACGGTCCTAAATGAATTGCTTTCTGCTCACAGTTATAGAAATAATCCTTTAAAAATCCTCAAATTCTTATGTTGATATCGGATTCCGATTCAATAGCACCATAAAATGACAGATGTGTCAGTTTCATATTTGTTAGTAAAATATATATTATTAAGAGGTTTTCCTATCATAGTTTTTATTTCTATCTATTTACTACTAAAATCTTTAGAACATATGCGGGGAAATGTTGCATAGTAATCTGTAAACCCTACCACCATCTTCATCTTACCCTTTTAACTCTTCCACCCTGAAATATCGAGAATAAGTGTTATTTTCTACTTGAAAGGCCGTTTGATTGATAGTATTCTTGTTATCAATAAATCTTTTGCCCGCAATAAAGTTTTCACGACCTGAAATATGTGAAATACTCCTTTATTCGTACATAAACAACCAAGTACAAACCTTTGTTTTGATGTTGAAACTTGTCACAACTTCGCGTGCGTAGAAATGGTTATCGCTAAATCCTATACGCTCAGCGAGCATTCTGCGGGAGCATCTTTATCGACTTGTATACGCTTGCGCTGGCCAAATGTAGAAACTGGGCGTGCGAATGTGATGCGCTGGGAATAATGAAAATAATGGTGAATTTCTAAACGCAATGAAATAATGTAAGGCCTTTGATAGGCTCCTTGTATTGTATATTTTTTCTTTGTATTGTATTGTACCTTATCGAAATATTTAGAATTCAAACGCATATTTTTTCTTTGTATTGTATTGTACCTTATCGAAATATTTAGAATTCAAACGCATATTCCTGAAAGAGAACTTTCATTTAAAATTACAAATATGTTTATCTTGTGAAAGAACGCTCGCTGAACTGATATTATTATAAAATATTTATTCACATAAAGAACATTTTATCTATTTATGTTTCTTAAAAGAAAACCAACAAAGTAAAAAATGCTCGCGGAACGGATAGCCGGTAACCAATTGGTCATATTTATATAGGAAATGAAACTCAGAGGGTGGGTCTCTTCACCGGCGTGTATCTACCCTATGGAAGGTGATATAATTATGAAACGTACATTTATGCAAAGAGAAGAGATTGGCCTTTCATTTGAGATTACATATAAGTTTCTGTGCCCTTTAATGAAAGAACAACGGCGATGTAAAAGATGATCACGGAACGGATAGCCGGTAATCAATTGGTCTTATTTATATAGGAAATGAAACTCAGAGGGTGGGGCTCTTCACCATCATGTATCTACCCTATGGAAGGTGATATAATTATTAAACGTACATTTATGCAAAGAGAAGAGATTGGCCTTTCATTTGAGATGACATATAACTTTCTGTGCCCTTTAATAAAAGAACAACGGCGATGCATAAAATGCTCGCGGAACGGATAGCCGTCAAGCAATTAGTCATATTTTTATAGGAAATGAAACTCAGAGGGTGGGTCTCTTCAACGGCGTGTATCTACCCAATGGAAGATGATATAATTATTAAACGTACATTTATGCAAAGAGGAGAGAATGGCCTTTCATTTGAGATTTCATATAACTTTCTGTGTCCTTTAATAAAAAAACAACGGCGATGTAAAAAATGCTCGCGGAACGGATAGCCGGTAATCAATTGGTCTTATTTATATAGGAAATGAAACTCAGAGGGTGGGTCTCTTCACCAGCATGTATCTACCCTATGGAAGGTGATATAATTATTAAACGTACATTTATGCAAAGAAGAGAGAATGGCCTTTCATTTGAGATTTCATATAACTTTCTGTGTCGTTTAATAAAAAAACAACGGCGATGTAAAAAATGTTCGCGGAACGGATAGCCGGTAATCAATTGGTCTTATTTATATAGGAAATGAAACTCAGAGGGTGGGTCTCTTCACCAGCATGTATCTACCCTATGGAAGGTGATATAATTATTAAACGTACATTTATGCAAAGAGGAGAGAATGGCCTTTCATTTGAGATTTCATATAACTTTCTGTGTCCTTTAATAAAAAAACAACGGCGATGTAAAAAATGCTCGCGGAACGGATAGCCGGTAATCAATTGGTCTTATTTATATAGGGAATGAAACTCAGAGGGTGGGTCTCTTCACCAGCATGTATCTACCCTATGGAAGGTGATATAATTATGAAACGTACATCAATCTAAAAAGGAGAGAATGGCCTTTCATTTGAGATTACATATAAGTTTCTGTGTCCTTTAATAAAAAAACAACGGCGATGTAAAAAATGCTCGCGGAACGGATAGCCCGTAATCAATTGGTCTTATTTATATAGGAAATGAAACTCAGAGGGTGGGTCTCTTCACCAGCATGTATCTACCCTATGGAAGGTGATATAATTATTAAACGTACATGTATGCAAAGAAGAGAGAATGGCCTTTCATTTGAGATTTCATATAACTTTCTGTGTCGTTTAATAAAAAAACAACGGCGATGTAAAAAATGTTCGCGGAACGGATAGCCGGTAATCAATTGGTCTTATTTATATAGGAAATGAAACTCAGAGGGTGGGTCTCTTCACCAGCATGTATCTACCCTATGGAAGGTGATATAATTATTAAACGTACATGTATGCAAAGAGAAGAGATTGGCCTTTCATTTGAGATTTCATATAACTTTCTGTGTCCTTTAATAAAAGAACAACGGCGATGTAAAAAATGCTCGCGGAACGGATAGCCGGTAATCAATTGGTCTTATTTATATAGGGAATGAAACTCAGAGGGTGGGTCTCTTCACCAGCATGTATCTACCCTATGGAAGGTGATATAATTATTAAACGTACATGTATGCAAAGAAGAGAGAATGGCCTTTCATTTGAGATTTCATATAACTTTCTGTACCTTTTAATAAAAGAACAACGGCGATGCATAAAATGCTCGCGGAACGGATAGCCGTCAAGCAATTAGTCATATTTTTATAGGAAATGAAACTCAGAGGGTGGGTCTCTTCAACGGCGTGTATCTACCCAATGGAAGATGATATAATTATAAAACGTACATCAATATAAAAAGGAGAGAATGGCCTTTCATTTGAGATTTCATATAACTTTCTGTGTCCTTTAATAAAATAACAACGGCGATGTAAAAAATGCTCGCGGAACGGATAGCCGTAATCAATTGGTCTTATTTATATAGGGAATGAAACTCAGAGGGTGGGTCTCTTCACCAGCATGTATCTACCCTATGGAAGGTGATATAATTATTAAACGTACATGTATGCAAAGAAGAGAGAATGGCCTTTCATTTGAGATTTCATATAACTTTCTGTGTCCTTTAATAAAAAAACAACGGCGATGTAAAAAATGCTCGCGGAACGGATAGCCGGTAATCAATTGGTCTTATTTATATAGGGAATGAAACTCAGAGGTTGGGTCTCTTCACCAGCATGTATCTACCCTATGGAAGGTGATATAATTATTAAACGCACATGTATGCAAAGAAGAGAGAATGGCCTTTCATTTGAGATTTCATATAACTTTCTGTGTCCATTAATAAAAAAACAACGGCGATGTAAAAAATGTTCGCGGAACGGATAGCCGGTAATCAATTGGTCTTATTTATATAGGAAATGAAACTCAGAGGGTGGGGCTCTTCACCAGCATGTATCTACCCTATGGAAGGTGATATATTTACTAAACGTACATGTATGCAAAGAGGAGAGAATGTCCTTTCATTTGAGATTTCATATAACTTTCTGTGTCCTTTAATAAAAAAACAACGGCGATGTAAAAAATGCTCGCGGAACGGATAGCCGGTAATCAATTGGTCTTATTTATATAGGGAATGAAACTCAGAGGGTGGGTCTCTTCACCAGCATGTATCTACCCTATGGAAGGTGATATAATTATTAAACGTACATTTATGCAAAGAGGAGAGAATGGCCTTTCATTTGAGATTTCATATAACTTTCTGTGTCCTTTAATAAAAAAACAACGGCGATGTAAAAAATGCTCGCGGAACGGATAGCCGGTAATCAATTGGTCTTATTTATATAGGAAATGAAACTCAGAGGGTGGGTCTCTTCACCAGCATGTATCTACCCTATGGAAGGTGATATAATTATTAAACGTACATGTATGCAAAGAAGAGAGAATGGCCTTTCATTTGAGATTTCATATAACTTTCTGTGTCGTTTAATAAAAAAACAACGGCGATGTAAAAAATGTTCGCGGAACGGATAGCCGGTAATCAATTGGTCTTATTTATATAGGAAATGAAACTCAGAGGGTGGGTCTCTTCACCAGCATGTATCTACCCTATGGAAGGTGATATAATTATTAAACGTACATGTATGCAAAGAGAAGAGATTGGCCTTTCATTTGAGATTTCATATAACTTTCTGTGTCCTTTAATAAAAAAAACAACGGCGATGTAAAAAATGCTCGCGGAACGGATAGCCGGTAATCAATTGGTCTTATTTATATAGGAAATGAAACTCAGAGGGTGGGTCTCTTCACCAGCATGTATCTACCCTATGGAAGGTGATATAATTATTAAACGTACATTTATGCAAAGAGAAGAGATTGGACTTTCATTTGAGATTACATATAACTTTCTGTGTCCTTTAATAAAAGAACAACGGCGATGTAAAAAAAGCTCGCGGAACGGATAGCCGATGATCAATTGGTCTTATTTATATAGGAAATGAAACTCAGAGGGTAGGTCTCTTCACCAGCATGGATATACTCTATAGAAGGTGATATAATTATGAAACGTACATTTATGCAAAGAAGAGAGAATGGCTTTTCATTTGAAGTTACATATAAGTTTCTGTGCCCTTTAATGAAAGAACAACGGCGATGTAAAAAATGCTCGCGGAACGGATAGCCGATAACCAATTGGTCTTATTTATATAGGAAATGAAACTTAGAGGGTGGGTCTCTTCACCATCATGTATCTACACTATGGAAGATGATATAATTATTAAACGTACATTTATGCAAAGAGAAGAGATTGGCCTTTCATTTGAGATTACATATAACTTTCTGTACCCTTTAATAATAGAACAATAGCGATGTAAAAAATGCTCGCGGAACGGATAGCCGTCAAGCAATTAGTCATATTTATATAGGAAATGAAACTCAGAGGGTGGGTCTCTTCAACGGCGTGTATCTACCCAATGGAAGATGATATAATTATTAAACGTACATCAATCTAAAAAGGAGAGAATGGCCTTTCATTTGAGATTACATATAAGTTTCTGTGCCCGTTAATGAAAGAACAACGGCGATGTAAAAAATGCTCGCCGAACGGATAGCCGATAACCAATTGGTCTTATTTATATAAGAAATGAAACTTAGAGGGTGGGTCTCTTCACTAGCATGTATCTACACTATGGAAGATGATATAATTATTAAACGTACATTTATGCAAAGAGAAGAGATTGGCCTTTCATTTGAGATTACATATAACTTTCTGTACCCTTTAATAATAGAACAACAGCGATGTAAAAAATGCTCGCGGAACGGATAGCCGTCAAGCAATTAGTCATATTTATATAGGAAATGAAACTCAGAGGGTGGGTCTCTTCAACGGCGTGTATCTACCCAATGGAAGATGATATAATTATTAAACGTACATCAATCTAAAATGGAGAGAATGGCCTTTCATTTTAGATTACATATAAGTTTCTGTGCCCTTTAATGAAAGAACAACGGCGATGTAAAAAATGCTCGCGGAACGGATAGCCGATGATCAATTGGTCTTATTTATATAGGAAATGAAACTCAGAGGGTGGGTCTCTTCACCATCATGTATCTACGCTATGGAAGGTGATATAATTATTAAACGTTCATCAATATAAAAAGGAGAGAATGGCCTTTCATTTGAGATTACAAATAACTTTCTGTGTCGTTTAATAAAAGAACAACGGCGATGTAAAAAATGCTCGCGGAACGGATAGCCGACAAGCAATTGGTCTTATTTATATAGGAAATGAAACTCAGAGGGTGGGTCTCTTCACCAGCATGTATCTACCCTATGGAAGGTGATATAATTATTAAACGTACATGTATGCAAAGAAGAGAGAATGGCCTTTCATTTGAGATTTCATATAACTTTCTGTGTCCATTAATAAAAAAACAACGGCGATGTAAAAAATGTTCGCGGAACGGATAGCCGGTAATCAATTGGTCTTATTTATATAGGAAATGAAACTCAGAGGGTGGGTCTCTTCACCGGCGTGTATCTACCCAATGGAAGATGATATAATTATTAAACGTACATCAATCTAAAAAGGAGAGAATGGCCTTTCATTTGAAATTACATATAACTTTCTGTGTCCTTTAATAAAAGAACAACGGCGATGTAAAAAATGCTCGCGGAACGGATAGCCGGTAATCAATTGGTCTTATTTATATAGGGAATGAAACTCAGAGGGTGGGTCTCTTCACCAGCATGTATCTACCCTATGGAAGGTGATATAATTATTAAACGTACATGTATGCAAAGAAGAGAGAATGGCCTTTCATTTGAGATTTCATATAACTTTCTGTACCCTTTAATAAAAGAACAACGGCGATGCATAAAATGCTCGCGGAACGGATAGCCGTCAAGCAATTAGTCATATTTTTATAGGAAATGAAACTCAGAGGGTGGGTCTCTTCAACGGCGTGTATCTACCCAATGGAAGATGATATAATTATAAAACGTACATCAATATAAAAAGGAGAGAATGGCCTTTCATTTGAGATTACAAATAACTTTCTGTGCCCTTTAATAAAAGAACAACGGCGATGTAAAAAATGCTCGCGGAACGGATAGCCGGTAATCAATTGGTCTTATTTATATAGGAAATGAAACTCAGAGGGTGGGTCTCTTCACCAGCATGTATCTACCCTATGGAAGGTGATATAATTATTAAACGTACATTTATGCAAAGAGGAGAGAATGTCCTTTCATTTGAGATTACATATAAGTTTCTGTGCCCTTTAATGAAAGAACAACGGCGATGTAAAAAATGCTCGCGGAACGGATAGCCGATAACCAATTGGTCTTATTTATATAGGAAATGAAACTTAGAGGGTGGGTCTCTTCACCATCATGTATCTACACTATGGAAGATGATATAATTATTAAACGTACATTTATGCAAAGAGAAGAGATTGGCCTTTCATTTGAGATTACATATAACTTTCTGTACCCTTTAATAATAGAACAACAGCGATGTAAAAAATGCTCGCGGAACGGATAGCCGTCAAGCAATTAGTCATATTTATATAGGAAATGAAACTCAGAGGGTGGGTCTCTTCAACGGCGTGTATCTACCCAATGGAAGATGATATAATTATTAAACGTACATCAATCTAAAAAGGAGAGAATGGCCTTTCATTTGAGATTACATATAAGTTTCTGTGCCCGTTAATGAAAGAACAACGGCGATGTAAAAAATGCTCGCCGAACGGATAGCCGATAACCAATTGGTCTTATTTATATAAGAAATGAAACTTAGAGGGTGGGTCTCTTCACCAGCATGTATCTACACTATGGAAGATGATATAATTATTAAACGTACATTTATGCAAAGAGAAGAGATTGGCCTTTCATTTGAGATTACATATAACTTTCTGTACCCTTTAAAAATAGAACAACAGCGATGTAAAAAATGCTCGCGGAACGGATAGCCGTCAAGCAATTAGTCATATTTATATAGGAAATGAAACTCAGAGGGTGGGTCTCTTCAACGGCGTGTATCTACCCAATGGAAGATGATATAATTATTAAACGTACATAAATCTAAAAAGGAGAGAATGGCCTTTCATTTTAGATTACATATAAGTTTCTGTGCCCTTTAATGAAAGAACAACGGCGATGTAAAAAATGCTCGCGGAACGGATAGCCGATGATCAATTGGTCTTATTTATATAGGAAATGAAACTCAGAGGGTGGGTCTCTTCACCATCATGTATCTACGCTATGGAAGGTGATATAATTATTAAACGTTCATCAATATAAAAAGGAGAGAATGGCCTTTCATTTGAGATTACAAATAACTTTCTGTGTCGTTTAATAAAAGAACAACGGCGATGTAAAAAATGCTCGCGGAACGGATAGCCGACAAGCAATTGGTCTTATTTATATAGGAAATGAAACTCAGAGGGTGGGTCTCTTCACCAGCATGTATCTACCCTATGGAAGGTGATATAATTATTAAACGTACATGTATGCAAAGAAGAGAGAATGGCCTTTCATTTGAGATTTCATATAAGTTTCTGTGTCCATTAATAAAAAAACAACGGCGATGTAAAAAATGTTCGCGGAACGGATAGCCGGTAATCAATTGGTCTTATTTATATAGGAAATGAAACTCAGAGGGTGGGTCTCTTCACCGGCGTGTATCTACCCAATGGAAGATGATATAATTATTAAACGTACATCAATCTAAAAAGGAGAGAATGGCCTTTCATTTGAAATTACATATAACTTTCTGTGTCCTTTAATAAAAGAACAACGGCGATGTAAAAAATGCTCGCGGAACGGATAGCCGTCAAGCAATTAGTCATATTTATATAGGAAATGAAACTCAGAGGGTGGGTCTCTTCACCGGCGTGTATCTACCCTATGGAAGATGATATAATTATTAAACGTATATCAATATAAAAAGGAGAGAATGGCCTTTCATTTGAGATTACATATAAGTTTCTGTGCCCTTTAATAAAAGAACAACGGCGTTGTAAAAAATGCTCGCGGAACGGATAGCCGACAAGCAATTGGTCTAATTTATATAGGAAATGAAACTCAGAGGGTGGGTCTCTTCACCAGCATGTATCTACACTATGGAAGATGATATAATTATTAAACGTACATTTATGCAAAGAAGAGAGAATGGCCTTTCATTTGAAGTTACATATAAGTTTCTGTGCCCTTTAATGAAAGAATAACGGCGATGTAAAAAATGCTCGCGGAACGGATAGCCGATAACCAATTGGTCTTATTTATATAGGAAATGAAACTTAGAGGGTGGGTCTCTTCACCAGCATGTATCTACACTATGGAAGATGATATAATTATGAAACGTACATTTATGCAAAGAGAAGAGATTGGCCTTTCATTTGAGATTACATATAACTTTCTGTACCCTTTAATAAAAGAACAACGGCGATGTAAAAAATGCTCGCGGAACGGATAGCCGTCAAGCAATTAGTCATATTTATATAGGAAATGAAACTCAGAGGGTGGGTCTCTTCAACGGCGTGTATCTACCCAATGGAAGATGATATAATTATTAAACGTACATCAATCTAAAAAGGAGAGAATGGCCTTTCATTTGAGATTACATATAAGTTTCTGTGCCCTTTAATGAAAGAACAACGGCGATGTAAAAAATGCTCGCGGAACGGATAGCCGTCAATCAATTGGTCTTATTTATATAGGAAATGAATCTCAGAGGGTAGGTCTCTTCACCAGCATGTATCTACCCTATGGAAGGTGATATAGTTATTAAACGTACATTTATGCAAAGAAGAGAGATTGGCCTTTCATTTGAGATTACATATAACTTTCTGTGCCCTTTAATGAAAACACACACAATGTGAAATGCCACAAAAGTTTCAATTTTAGATCATCAGATTATTATATTAGAACTCTAGACATCAATTAGGAAATTATAATTATATCTTTAAATAAATTTACTATCAATATTGTCCATCATGATATGTGCTCTGACAGTAAAGGATCATGGAAATTTCACAATTCATGATTTCGATATGGTAACAATACTCTACCAAAGGTTTCAAGAGTATTGGAACAATAATTTCAATATAAATTCAGTAGAATTATTAATGCAAAGAGATAACTACTGAAGATGAAGCTAGTTGATGCAGAAATGTATACATACAGTGTAAATGCAGAATTGGTATACATACCTCAGAAAATATTTCAAATGGTTACTTTGACTGTGAATTTCTACAGAACTTTTGGCAAGACTTGATTTCTTTAGTAATAATCATCTTCATTTGAACTTCATACTTACAAAAATAATATCACCTTTAGAGTTTGTTCTCACAATAATATACTTAACAACATAATATCGTTAGCAAAAAGATTTATCTATGTCTCAAGTATAAAACAACATGTACTCTCTTATGATGAGTTTCTGAAATATCTTAAAATCAAATTTTCAATCTAATATCGTATTTCTAGGAAGAATAACAAAATAGAATTTTGTATTAGGAAATTGAACCAGTTGACAATGATACAAGGCGTGTAAATGAAGCTCTCATAACATTAACTATCAGTGTCCATACAACTTTCTTGTGCTGACTTTACTACAAACTTTACACATTTCATATCATGAAATATTGAATACACACTGACCTCTGTTACCAATGATTGGAATACTATTTTTGTAAATGTATTCGCTTACTTATGTAACTTGTATAAATGATTTGAAATGGAATACAACTAAAACAGCATTCAAAATATCAAATACATGTCACGCCTTTGTCTCTGTAACTTTAAAAGCGTTTTTATTAGAACAACAACGCTTAAATCTGTCGAGATCTGGATTTCTTTCTTCAATAGAGAATTGAGTCTTTCAACACCATTTGTGGTCGCCATTCCAATGTCCTCGTTGAATGGTCGGAATGCCATTGCCCATGTCTTTCTCTGAGTTTCATTTCCTATATAAATAAGACCAATTGATCATCGGCTATCCGTTCCGCGAGCATTTTTTACATCGCCGTTGTTCTTTCATTAAAGGGCACAGAAACTTATATGTAATCTCAAATGAAAGGCCATTCTCTCCTTTTTAGATTGATGTACGTTTAATAACTATATCACCTTCCATAGAGTAGATACATGCTGGTGAAGAGACCTACCCTCTGAGTTTCATTTCCTATATAAATAAGACCAATTGGTTACCGGCTATCCGTTCCGCGAGCATTTTTTACATCGCCGTTGTTCTTTTATTAAAGGGCACAGAAAGTTATTTGTAATCTCAAATGAAAGGCCATTCTCTCTTCTTTGCATACATGTACGTTTAATAATTATATCACCTTCCATAGGGTAGATACATGCTGGTGAAGAGACCCACCCTCTGAGTTTCATTCCCTATATAAATAAGACCAATTGATTACCGGCTATCCGTTCCGCGAGCATTTTTTACATCGCCGTTGTTTTTTTATTAAAGGACACAGAAAGTTATATGAAATCTCAAATGAAAGGCCATTCTCTCTTCTTTGCATACATGTACGTTTAATAACTATATCACCTTCCATAGAGTAGATACATGCTGGTGAAGAGACCTACCCTCTGAGTTTCATTTCCTATATAAATAAGACCAATTGATTACCGGCTATCCGTTCCGCGAGCATTTTTTACATCGCCGTTGTTCTTTTATTAAAGGACACAGAAAGTTATATGTAATTTCAAATGAAAGGCCATTCTCTCCTTTTTAGATTGATGTACGTTTAATAATTATATCATCTTCCATTGGGTAGATACACGCCGGTGAAGAGACCCATCCTCTGAGTTTCATTTCCTATATAAATAAGACCAATTGATTACCGGCTATCCGTTCCGCGATCATTTTTTACATCGCCGTTGTTCTTTCATTAAAGGGCACAGAAAGTTATATGTAATCTCAAATGAAAGGCCAATCTCTCTTCTTTGCATAAATGTACGTTTAATAATTATATCATCTTCCATAGTGTAGATACATGCTGGTGAAGAGACCCACCCTCTAAGTTTCATTTCCTATATAAATAAGACCAATTGGTTATCGGCTATCCGTTCCGCGAGCATTTTTTACATCGCCGTTGTTCTTTCATTAAAGGGCACAGAAACTTATATGTAATCTCAAATGAAAGGCAATTCTCTCCTTTTTAGATTGATGTACGTTTAATAATTATATCATCTTCCATTGGGTAGATACACGCCGTTGAAGAGACCCACCCTCTGAGTTTCATTTCCTATATAAATATGACTAATTGCTTGACGGCTATCCGTTCCGCGAGCATTTTTTACATCGCCGTTGTTCTTTTATTAAAGGGTACAGAAAGTTATATATAATCTCAAATGAAAGGCCAATCTCTTCTCTTTGCATAAATGTACGTTTCATAATTATATCATCTTCCATAGGGTAGATACATGCTGGTGAAGAGACCCACCCTCTGAGTTTCATTTCCTATATAAATAAGACCAATTGGTTATCGGCTATCCGTTCCGCGAGCATTTTTTACATCGCCGTTGTTCTTTCATTAAAGGGCACAGAAACTTATATGTAACTTCAAATGAAAGGCCATTCTCTCTTCTTTGCATAAATGTACGTTTCATAATTATATCACCTTCCATAGGGTAGATACATGCTGGTGAAGAGACCCACCCTCTGAGTTTCATTTCCTATATAAATTAGACCAATTGCTTGTCGGCTATCCGTTCCGCGAGCATTTTTTACATCGCCGTTGTTCTTTTATTAAAGGGCACAGCAAGTTATTTGTAATCTCAAATGAAAGGCCATTCTCTCCTCTTTGCATAAATGTACGTTTAATAATTATATCATCTTCCATAGTGTAGAAACATGCTGGTGAAGAGACCCACCCTCTGAGTTTCATTTCCTATCTAAATAAGACCAATTGATCATCGGCTATCCGTTCCGCGAGCATTTTTTACATCGCCGTTGTTCTTTCATTAAAGGGCACAGAAACTTATATGTAATCTCAAATGAAAGGCCATTCTCTCCTTTTTACATTGATGTACGTTTAATAATTATATCATCTTCCATTGGGTAGATACACGCCGTTGAAGAGACCCACTCTCTGAGTTTCATTTCCTATATAAATTAGACCAATTGGTTATCGGCTATCCGTTCCGCGAGCATTTTTTACATCGCCGTTGTTCTTTTATTAAAGGGCACAGAAAGTTATATGTAATCTCAAATGAAAGGCCATTCTCTCCTTTTTAGATTGATGAACGTTTAATAATTATATCACCTTCCATAGGGTAGATACATGATGGTGAGGAGACCCACTCTCTGAGTTTCATTTCCTATATAAATATGACTAATTGCTTGTCGGCTATCCGTTCCGCGAGCATTTTTTACATCGCCGTTGTTCTTTTATTAAAGGGTACAGAAAGTTATATGTAATCTCAAATGTAAGGCCAATCTCTTCTCTTTGCATAAATGTACGTTTAATAATTATATCATCTTCCATAGTGTAGATACATGCTGGTGAAGAGACCCACCCTCTAAGTTTCATTTCCTATATAAATAAGACCAATTGATCATCGGCTATCCGTTCCGCGAGCATTTTTTACATCGCCGTTGTTCTTTCATTAAAGGGCACAGAAACTTATATGTAATCTAAAATGAAAGGCCATTCTCTCCTTTTTAGATCGATGTACGTTTAATAATTATATCACCTTCCATAGGGTAGATACATGATGGTGAGGAGACCCACTCTCTGAGTTTCATTTCCTATATAAATATGACTAATTGCTTGACGGCTATCCGTTCCGCGAGCATTTTTTACATCGCCGTTGTTCTTTTATTAAAGGGTACAGAAAGTTATATGTAATCTCAAATGAAAGGCCAATCTCTTCTCTTTGCATAAATGTACGTTTCATAATTATATCATCTTCCATAGTGTAGATACATGCTGGTGAAGAGACCCACCCTCTAAGTTTCATTTCCTATATAAATAAGACCAATTGGTTATCGGCTATCCGTTCCGCGAGCATTTTTTACATCGCCGTTGTTCTTTCATTAAAGGGCACAGAAACTTATATGTAACTTTAAATGAAAGGCCATTCTCTCTTCTTTGCATAAATGTACGTTTCATAATTATATCACCTTCCATAGAGTAGATACATGCTGGTGAAGAGACCTACCCTCTGAGTTTCATTTCCTATATAAATAAGACTAATTGATTACCGTCTATCCGTTCCGCGAGCATTTTTTACAACGCCGTTGTTCTTTTATTAAAGGGCACAGAAACTTATATGTAATCTCAAATGAAAGGCCATTCTCTCCTTTTTATATTGATATACGTTTAATAATTATATCATCTTCCATAGGGTAGATACACGCCGGTGAAGAGACCCACCCTCTGAGTTTCATTTCCTATATAAATATGACTAATTGATTACCGGCTATCCGTTCCGCGATCATTTTTTACATCGCCGTTGTTCTTTCATTAAAGGGCACAGAAAGTTATATGTAATCTCAAATGAAAGGCCAATCTCTCTTCTTTGCATAAATGTACGTTTAATAATTATATCATCTTCCATAGTGTAGATACATGCTGGTGAAGAGACCCACCCTCTAAGTTTCATTTCCTATATAAATAAGACCAATTGGTTATCGGCTATCCGTTCCGCGAGCATTTTTTACATCGCCGTTGTTCTTTCATTAAAGGGCACAGAAACTTATATGTAACTTCAAATGAAAGGCCATTCTCTCTTCTTTGCATAAATGTACGTTTAATAATTATATCATCTTCCATAGTGTAGATACATGCTGGTGAAGAGACCCACCCTCTCAGTTTCATTTCCTATATAAATTAGACCAATTGCTTGTCGGCTATCCGTTCCGCGAGCATTTTTTACATCGCCGTTGTTCTTTTATTAAAGGGCACAGAAAGTTATTTGTAATCTCAAATGAAAGGCCATTCTCTCCTCTTTGCATAAATGTACGTTTAATAATTATATCACCTCCCATAGGGTAGATACATGCTGGTGAAGAGACCCACCCTCTGAGTTTCATTTCCTATATAAATTAGACCAATTGCTTTTCGGCTATCCGTTCCGCGAGCATTTTTTACATCGCCGTTGTTCTTTTATTAAAGGGCACAGAAAGTTATTTGTAATCTCAAATGAAAGGCCATTCTCTCCTCTTTGCATAAATGTACGTTTAATAATTATATCACCTTCCATAGGGTAGATACATGCTGGTGAAGAGACCCACCCTCTGAGTTTCATTTCCTATATAAATAAGACCAATTGATCATCGGCTATCCGTTCCGCGAGCACTTTTTACATCGCCGTTGTTCTTTCATTAAAGGGCACAGAAACTTATATATAATCTCAAATGAAAGGCCATTCTCTCTTCTTTGCATAAATGTACGTTTAATAATTATATCATCTTCCATTGGGTAGATACACGCCGTTGAAGAGACCCACCCTCTGAGTTTCATTTCCTATATAAATATGACTAATTGCTTGACGGCTATCCGTTCCGCGAGCATTTTTTACATCGCCGTAGTTCTTTCATTAAAGGGCACAGAAACTTATATGTAACTTCAAATGAAAGGCCATTCTCTCTTCTTTGCATAAATGTACGTTTCATTATTATATCACCTTCCATAGAGTAGATACATGCTGCTGAAGAGACCTACCCTCTGAGTTTCATTTCCTATATAAATAAGACCAATTGATTACCGGCTATCCGTTCCGCGAGCATTTTTTACATCGCCGTTGTATTTTTATTAACGGGCACAGAAACTTATATGTAATCTCAAATGAAAGGCCATTCTCTGTTTTTTATATTGATATACGTTTAATAATTATATCATCTTCCATTGGGAAGATACACGCCGTTGAAGAGACCCACCCTCTGAGTTTCATTTCCTATATAAATATGACTAATTGCTTGACGGCTATCCGTTCCGCGAGCATTTTTTACATCGCCGTAGTTCTTTCATTAAAGGGCACAGAAACTTATATGTAACTTCAAATGAAAGGCCATTCTCTCTTCTTTGCATAAATGTACGTTTCATAATTATATCACCTTCCATAGGGTAGATACATGCTGGTGAAGAGACCCACCCTCTGAGTTTCATTTCCTATATAAATTAGACCAATTGCTTGTCGGCTATCCGTTCCGCGAGCATTTTTTACATCGCCGTTGTTCTTTTATTAAAGGGCACAGAAAGTTATTTGTAATCTCAAATGAAAGGCCATTCTCTCCTCTTTGCATAAATGTACGTTTAATAATTATATCATCTTCCATAGTGTAGATACATGCTGGTGAAGAGACCCACCCTCTGAGTTTCATTTCCTATATAAATAAGACCAATTGATTACCGGCTATCCGTTCCGCGAGCATTTTTTACATCGCCGTTGTTCTTTCATTAAAGGGCACAGAAACTTATATGTAATCTAAAATGAAAGGCCATTCTCTCCTTTTTACATTGATGTACGTTTAATAATTATATCATCTTCCATTGGGTAGATACACGCCGTTGAAGAGACCCACTCTCTGAGTTTCATTTCCTATATAAATTAGACCAATTGGTTATCGGCTATCCGTTCCGCGAGCACTTTTTACATCGCCGTTGTTCTTTCATTAAAGGGCACAGAAACTTATATATAATCTCAAATGAAAGGCCATTCTCTCTTCTTTGCATAAATGTACGTTTAATAATTATATCATCTTCCATTGGGTAGATACACGCCGTTGAAGAGACCCACCCTCTGAGTTTCATTTCCTATATAAATATGACTAATTGCTTGACGGCTATCCGTTCCGCGAGCATTTTTTACATCGCCGTAGTTCTTTCATTAAAGGGCACAGAAACTTATATGTAACTTCAAATGAAAGGCCATTCTCTCTTCTTTGCATAAATGTACGTTTCATTATTATATCACCTTCCATAGAGTAGATACATGCTGCTGAAGAGACCTACCCTCTGAGTTTCATTTCCTATATAAATAAGACCAATTGATTACCGGCTATCCGTTCCGCGAGCATTTTTTACATCGCCGTTGTATTTTTATTAACGGGCACAGAAACTTATATGTAATCTCAAATGAAAGGCCATTCTCTGTTTTTTATATTGATATACGTTTAATAATTATATCATCTTCCATTGGGAAGATACACGCCGTTGAAGAGACCCACCCTCTGAGTTTCATTTCCTATATAAATATGACTAATTGCTTGACGGCTATCCGTTCCGCGAGCATTTTTTACATCGCCGTTGTTCTTTTATTAAAGGGCACAGAAAGTTATATGTAATCTCAAATGAAAGGCCAATCTCTTCTCTTTGCATAAATGTACGTTTCATAATTATATCACCTTCCATAGGGTAGATACATGCTGGTGAAGAGACCCACCCTCTGAGTTTCATTTCTTATATAAATAAGACCAATTGGTTATCGGCTATCCGTTCCGCGAGCATTTTTTACATCGCCGTTGTTCTTTCATTAAAGGGCACAGAAACTTATATGTAACTTCAAATGAAAGGCCATTCTCTCTTCTTTGCATAAATGTACGTTTCATAATTATATCACCTTCCATAGGGTAGATACATGCTGGTGAAGAGACCCACCCTCTGAGTTTCATTTCCTATATAAATTAGACCAATTGCTTGTCGGCTATCCGTTCCGCGAGCATTTTTTACATCGCCGTTGTTCTTTTATTAAAGGGCACAGAAAGTTATTTGTAATCTCAAATGAAAGGCCATTCTCTCCTCTTTGCATAAATGTACGTTTAATAATTATATCATCTTCCATAGTGTAGATACATGCTGGTGAAGAGACCCACCCTCTGAGTTTCATTTCCTATATAAATAAGACCAATTGCTTTTCGGCTATCCGTTCCGCGAGCATTTTTTACATCGCCGTTGTTCTTTTATTAAAGGGCACAGAAAGTTATTTGTAATCTCAAATGAAAGGCCATTCTCTCCTCTTTGCATAAATGTACGTTTAATAATTATATCACCTTCCATAGGGTAGATACATGCTGGTGAAGAGACCCACCCTCTGAGTTTCATTTCCTATATAAATAAGACCAATTGATCATCGGCTATCCGTTCCGCGAGCACTTTTTACATCGCCGTTGTTCTTTCATTAAAGGGCACAGAAACTTATATATAATCTCAAATGAAAGGCCATTCTCTCTTCTTTGCATAAATGTACGTTTAATAATTATATCATCTTCCATTGGGTAGATACACGCCGTTGAAGAGACCCACCCTCTGAGTTTCATTTCCTATATAAATATGACTAATTGCTTGACGGCTATCCGTTCCGCGAGCATTTTTTACATCGCCGTAGTTCTTTCATTAAAGGGCACAGAAACTTATATGTAACTTCAAATGAAAGGCCATTCTCTCTTCTTTGCATAAATGTACGTTTCATTATTATATCACCTTCCATAGAGTAGATACATGCTGCTGAAGAGACCTACCCTCTGAGTTTCATTTCCTATATAAATAAGACCAATTGATTACCGGCTATCCGTTCCGCGATCATTTTTTACATCGCCGTTGTATTTTTATTAACGGGCACAGAAACTTATATGTAATCTCAAATGAAAGGCCATTCTCTGTTTTTTATATTGATATACGTTTAATAATTATATCATCTTCCATTGGGAAGATACACGCCGTTGAAGAGACCCACCCACAGAAAGTTATATGTAATCTCAAATGAAAGGCCAATCTCTTCTCTTTGCATAAATGTACGTTTCATAATTATATCACCTTCCATAGGGTAGATACATGCTGGTGAAGAGACCCACCCTCTGAGTTTCATTTCTTATATAAATAAGACCAATTGGTTATCGGCTATCCGTTCCGCGAGCATTTTTTACATCGCCGTTGTTCTTTCATTAAAGGGCACAGAAACTTATATGTAACTTCAAATGAAAGGCCATTCTCTCTTCTTTGCATAAATGTACGTTTCATAATTATATCACCTTCCATAGGGTAGATACATGCTGGTGAAGAGACCCACCCTCTGAGTTTCATTTCCTATATAAATTAGACCAATTGCTTGTCGGCTATCCGTTCCGCGAGCATTTTTTACATCGCCGTTGTTCTTTTATTAAAGGGCACAGAAAGTTATTTGTAATCTCAAATGAAAGGCCATTCTCTCCTTTTTACATTGATGTACGTTTAATAATTATATCATCTTCCATTGGGTAGATACACGCCGTTGAAGAGACCCACTCTCTGAGTTTCATTTCCTATATAAATTAGACCAATTGGTTATCGGCTATCCGTTCCGCGAGCATTTTTTTACATCGCCGTTGTTCTTTTATTAAAGGGCAGAGAAAGTTATATGTAATCTCAAATGAAAGGCCATTCTCTCCTTTTTAGATTGATGTACGTTTAATAATTATATCACCTTCAATAGGGTAGATACATGATGGTGAGGAGACCCACTCTCTGAGTTTCATTTCCTATATAAATATGACTAATTGCTTGTCGGCTATCCGTTCCGCGAGCATTTTTTACATCGCCGTTGTTCTTTTATTAAAGGGTACAGAAAGTTATATGTAATCTCAAATGTAAGGCCAATCTCTTCTCTTTGCATAAATGTACGTTTAATAATTATATCATCTTCCATAGTGTAGATACATGCTGGTGAAGAGACCCACCCTCTAAGTTTCATTTCCTATATAAATAAGACCAATTGATCATCGGCTATCCGTTCCGCGAGCATTTTTTACATCGCCGTTGTTCTTTCATTAAAGGGCACAGAAACTTATATGTAATCTAAAATGAAAGGCCATTCTCTCCATTTTAGATTGATGTACGTTTAATAATTATATCATCTTCCATTGGGTAGATACACGCCGTTGAAGAGACCCACCCTCTGAGTTTCATTTCCTTTATAAATATGACTAATTGCTTGACGGCTATCCGTTCCGCGAGCATTTTTTACATCGCCGTTGTTCTTTTATTAAAGGGTACAGAAAGTTATATGTAATCTCAAATGAAAGGCCAATCTCTTCTCTTTGCATAAATGTACGTTTCATAATTATATCATCTTCCATAGTGTAGATACATGCTGGTGAAGAGACCCACCCTCTGAGTTTCATTTCCTATATAAATAAGACCAATTGATCATCGGCTATCCGTTCCGCGAGCATTTTTTACATCGCCGTTGTTCTTTCATTAAAGGGCACAGAAACTTATATGTAATCTCAAATGAAAGGCCATTCTCTCCTTTTTATATTGATGTACGTTTAATAATTATATCATCTTCCATAGGGTAGATACACGCCGTTGAAGAGACCCACCCTCTGAGTTTCATTTCCTATAAAAATATGACTAATTGCTTGACGGCTATCCGTTCCGCGAGCATTTTATGCATCGCCGTTGTTCTTTTATTAAAGGGCACAGAAAGTTATATGTCATCTCAAATGAAAGGCCAATCTCTTCTCTTTGCATAAATGTACGTTTAATAATTATATCACCTTCCATAGGGTAGATACATGATGGTGAAGAGCCCCACCCTCTGAGTTTCATTTCCTATATAAATAAGACCAATTGGTTATCGGCTATCCGTTCCGCGAGCATTTTTTACATCGCCGTTGTTCTTTCATTAAAGGGCACAGAAACTTATATGTAACTTCAAATGAAAGGCTATTCTCTCTTCTTTGCATAAATGTACGTTTCATAATTATATCACCTTCCATAGGGTAGATACACGCCGTTGAAGAGACCCACTCTCTGAGTTTCATTTCCTATATAAATTAGACCAATTGGTTATCGGCTATCCGTTCCGCGAGCATTTTTTTACATCGCCGTTGTTCTTTTATTAAAGGGCAGAGAAAGTTATATGTAATCTCAAATGAAAGGCCATTCTCTCCTTTTTAGATTGATGTACGTTTAATAATTATATCACCTTCAATAGGGTAGATACATGATGGTGAGGAGACCCACTCTCTGAGTTTCATTTCCTATATAAATATGACTAATTGCTTGTCGGCTATCCGTTCCGCGAGCATTTTTTACATCGCCGTTGTTCTTTTATTAAAGGGTACAGAAAGTTATATGTAATCTCAAATGTAAGGCCAATCTCTTCTCTTTGCATAAATGTACGTTTAATAATTATATCATCTTCCATAGTGTAGATACATGCTGGTGAAGAGACCCACCCTCTAAGTTTCATTTCCTATATAAATAAGACCAATTGATCATCGGCTATCCGTTCCGCGAGCATTTTTTACATCGCCGTTGTTCTTTCATTAAAGGGCACAGAAACTTATATGTAATCTAAAATGAAAGGCCATTCTCTCCATTTTAGATTGATGTACGTTTAATAATTATATCATCTTCCATTGGGTAGATACACGCCGTTGAAGAGACCCACCCTCTGAGTTTCATTTCCTTTATAAATATGACTAATTGCTTGACGGCTATCCGTTCCGCGAGCATTTTTTACATCGCCGTTGTTCTTTTATTAAAGGGTACAGAAAGTTATATGTAATCTCAAATGAAAGGCCAATCTCTTCTCTTTGCATAAATGTACGTTTCATAATTATATCATCTTCCATAGTGTAGATACATGCTGGTGAAGAGACCCACCCTCTGAGTTTCATTTCCTATATAAATAAGACCAATTGATCATCGGCTATCCGTTCCGCGAGCATTTTTTACATCGCCGTTGTTCTTTCATTAAAGGGCACAGAAACTTATATGTAATCTCAAATGAAAGGCCATTCTCTCCTTTTTATATTGATGTACGTTTAATAATTATATCATCTTCCATAGGGTAGATACACGCCGTTGAAGAGACCCACCCTCTGAGTTTCATTTCCTATAAAAATATGACTAATTGCTTGACGGCTATCCGTTCCGCGAGCATTTTATGCATCGCCGTTGTTCTTTTATTAAAGGGCACAGAAAGTTATATGTCATCTCAAATGAAAGGCCAATCTCTTCTCTTTGCATAAATGTACGTTTAATAATTATATCACCTTCCATAGGGTAGATACATGATGGTGAAGAGCCCCACCCTCTGAGTTTCATTTCCTATATAAATAAGACCAATTGGTTATCGGCTATCCGTTCCGCGAGCATTTTTTACATCGCCGTTGTTCTTTCATTAAAGGGCACAGAAACTTATATGTAACTTCAAATGAAAGGCTATTCTCTCTTCTTTGCATAAATGTACGTTTCATAATTATATCACCTTCCATAGAGTAGATACATGCTGGTGAAGAGACCTACCCTCTAAGTTTCATTTCCTATATAAATAAGACCAATTGATTACCGGCTATCCGTTCCGCGAGCATTTTTTACATCGCCGTTGTTTTTTTATTAAAGGACACAGAAAGTTATATGAAATTTCAAATGAAAGGCCATTCTCTCCTCTTTGCATAAATGTACGTTTAACAATTATATCACCTTCCATAGGGTAGATACATGCTGGTGAAGAGACCCACCCTCTGAGTTTCATTTCCTATATAAATAAGACCAATTGATCATCGGCTATCCGTTCCGCGAGCATTTTTTACATCGCCGTTGTTCTTTTATTAAAGGGTACAGAAAGTTATATGTAATCTCAAATGTAAGGCCAATCTCTTCTCTTTGCATAAATGTACGTTTAATAATTATATCATCTTCCATAGTGTAGATACATGCTGGTGAAGAGACCCACCCTCTAAGTTTCATTTCCTATATAAATAAGACCAATTGATCATCGGCTATCCGTTCAGCGAGCATTTTTTACATCGCCGTTGTTCTTTCATTAAAGGGCACAGAAACTTATATGTAATCTAAAATGAAAGGCCATTCTCTCCTTTTTAGATTGATGTACGTTTAATAATTATATCATCTTCCATTGGGTAGATACACGCCGTTGAAGAGACCCACCCTCTGAGTTTCATTTCCTATATAAATATGACTAATTGATTACCGGCTATCCGTTCCGCGATCATTTTTTACATCGCCGTTGTTCTTTCATTAAAGGGCACAGAAAGTTATATGTAATCTCAAATGAAAGGCCAATCTCTCTTCTTTGCATAAATGTACGTTTAATAATTATATCATCTTCCATAGTGTAGATACATGCTGGTGAAGAGACCCACCCTCTAAGTTTCATTTCCTATATAAATAAGACCAATTGGTTATCGGCTATCCGTTCCGCGAGCATTTTTTACATCGCCGTTGTTCTTTCATTAAAGGGCACAGAAACTTATATGTAACTTCAAATGAAAGGCCATTCTCTCTTCTTTGCATAAATGTACGTTTAATAATTATATCATCTTCCATAGTGTAGATACATGCTGGTGAAGAGACCCACCCTCTGAGTTTCATTTCCTATATAAATTAGACCAATTGCTTGTCGGCTATCCGTTCCGCGAGCATTTTTTACATCGCCGTTGTTCTTTTATTAAAGGGCACAGAAAGTTATTTGTAATCTCAAATGAAAGGCCATTCTCTCCTCTTTGCATAAATGTACGTTTAATAATTATATCACCTTCCATAGGGTAGATACATGCTGGTGAAGAGACCCACCCTCTGAGTTTCATTTCCTATATAAATTAGACCAATTGCTTTTCGGCTATCCGTTCCGCGAGCATTTTTTACATCGCCGTTGTTCTTTTATTAAAGGGTACAGAAAGTTATATGTAATCTCAAATGTAAGGCCAATCTCTTCTCTTTGCATAAATGTACGTTTAATAATTATATCATCTTCCATAGTGTAGATACATGCTGGTGAAGAGACCCACCCTCTAAGTTTCATTTCCTATATAAATAAGACCAATTGATCATCGGCTATCCGTTCAGCGAGCATTTTTTACATCGCCGTTGTTCTTTCATTAAAGGGCACAGAAACTTATATGTAATCTAAAATGAAAGGCCATTCTCTCCTTTTTAGATTGATGTACGTTTAATAATTATATCATCTTCCATTGGGTAGATACACGCCGTTGAAGAGACCCACCCTCTGAGTTTCATTTCCTATATAAATATGACTAATTGATTACCGGCTATCCGTTCCGCGATCATTTTTTACATCGCCGTTGTTCTTTCATTAAAGGGCACAGAAAGTTATATGTAATCTCAAATGAAAGGCCAATCTCTCTTCTTTGCATAAATGTACGTTTAATAATTATATCATCTTCCATAGTGTAGATACATGCTGGTGAAGAGACCCACCCTCTAAGTTTCATTTCCTATATAAATAAGACCAATTGGTTATCGGCTATCCGTTCCGCGAGCATTTTTTACATCGCCGTTGTTCTTTCATTAAAGGGCACAGAAACTTATATGTAACTTCAAATGAAAGGCCATTCTCTCTTCTTTGCATAAATGTACGTTTAATAATTATATCATCTTCCATAGTGTAGATACATGCTGGTGAAGAGACCCACCCTCTGAGTTTCATTTCCTATATAAATTAGACCAATTGCTTGTCGGCTATCCGTTCCGCGAGCATTTTTTACATCGCCGTTGTTCTTTTATTAAAGGGCACAGAAAGTTATTTGTAATCTCAAATGAAAGGCCATTCTCTCCTCTTTGCATAAATGTACGTTTAATAATTATATCACCTTCCATAGGGTAGATACATGCTGGTGAAGAGACCCACCCTCTGAGTTTCATTTCCTATATAAATTAGACCAATTGCTTTTCGGCTATCCGTTCCGCGAGCATTTTTTACATCGCCGTTGTTCTTTTATTAAAGGGTACAGAAAGTTATATGTAATCTCAAATGTAAGGCCAATCTCTTCTCTTTGCATAAATGTACGTTTAATAATTATATCATCTTCCATAGTGTAGATACATGCTGGTGAAGAGACCCACCCTCTAAGTTTCATTTCCTATATAAATAAGACCAATTGATCATCGGCTATCCGTTCAGCGAGCATTTTTTACATCGCCGTTGTTCTTTCATTAAAGGGCACAGAAACTTATATGTAATCTAAAATGAAAGGCCATTCTCTCCTTTTTAGATTGATGTACGTTTAATAATTATATCATCTTCCATTGGGTAGATACACGCCGTTGAAGAGACCCACCCTCTGAGTTTCATTTCCTATATAAATATGACTAATTGATTACCGGCTATCCGTTCCGCGATCATTTTTTACATCGCCGTTGTTCTTTCATTAAAGGGCACAGAAAGTTATATGTAATCTCAAATGAAAGGCCAATCTCTCTTCTTTGCATAAATGTACGTTTAATAATTATATCATCTTCCATAGTGTAGATACATGCTGGTGAAGAGACCCACCCTCTAAGTTTCATTTCCTATATAAATAAGACCAATTGGTTATCGGCTATCCGTTCCGCGAGCATTTTTTACATCGCCGTTGTTCTTTCATTAAAGGGCACAGAAACTTATATGTAACTTCAAATGAAAGGCCATTCTCTCTTCTTTGCATAAATGTACGTTTAATAATTATATCATCTTCCATAGTGTAGATACATGCTGGTGAAGAGACCCACCCTCTGAGTTTCATTTCCTATATAAATTAGACCAATTGCTTGTCGGCTATCCGTTCCGCGAGCATTTTTTACATCGCCGTTGTTCTTTTATTAAAGGGCACAGAAAGTTATTTGTAATCTCAAATGAAAGGCCATTCTCTCCTCTTTGCATAAATGTACGTTTAATAATTATATCACCTTCCATAGGGTAGATACATGCTGGTGAAGAGACCCACCCTCTGAGTTTCATTTCCTATATAAATTAGACCAATTGCTTTTCGGCTATCCGTTCCGCGAGCATTTTTTACATCGCCGTTGTTCTTTCATTAAAGGGCACAGAAACTTATATATAATCTCAAATGAAAGGCCATTCTCTCTTCTTTGCATAAATGTACGTTTCATAATTATATCATCTTCCATTGGGTAGATACACGCCGTTGAAGAGACCCACCCTCTGAGTTTCATTTCCTATATAAATATGACTAATTGATTACCGGCTATCCGTTCCGCGATCATTTTTTACATCGCCGTTGTTCTTTCATTAAAGGGCACAGAAAGTTATATGTAATCTCAAATGAAAGGCCAATCTCTCTTCTTTGCATAAATGTACGTTTAATAATTATATCACCTTCCATAGAGTAGATACATGCTGGTGAAGAGACCTACCCTCTGAGTTTCATTTCCTATATAAATAAGACCAATTGATTACCGTCTATCCGTTCCGCGAGCATTTTTTACAACGCCGTTGTTCTTTTATTAAAGGGCACAGAAACTTATATGTAATCTAAAATGAAAGGCCATTCTCTCCTTTTTATATTGATATACGTTTAATAATTATATCATCTTCCATAGGGTAGATACACGCCGGTGAAGAGACCCACCCTCTGAGTTTCATTTCCTATATAAATATGACTAATTGATTACCGGCTATCCGTTCCGCGATCATTTTTTACATCGCCGTTGTTCTTTCATTAAAGGGCACAGAAAGTTATATGTAATCTCAAATGAAAGGCCAATCTCTCTTCTTTGCATAAATGTACGTTTAATAATTATATCATCTTCCATAGTGTAGATACATGCTGGTGAAGAGACCCACCCTCTAAGTTTCATTTCCTATATAAATAAGACCAATTGGTTATCGGCTATCCGTTCCGCGAGCATTTTTTACATCGCCGTTGTTCTTTCATTAAAGGGCACAGAAACTTATATGTAACTTCAAATGAAAGGCCATTCTCTCTTCTTTGCATAAATGTACGTTTAATAATTATATCATCTTCCATAGTGTAGATACATGCTGGTGAAGAGACCCACCCTCTGAGTTTCATTTCCTATATAAATTAGACCAATTGCTTGTCGGCTATCCGTTCCGCGAGCATTTTTTACATCGCCGTTGTTCTTTTATTAAAGGGCACAGAAAGTTATTTGTAATCTCAAATGAAAGGCCATTCTCTCCTCTTTGCATAAATGTACGTTTAATAATTATATCACCTTCCATAGGGTAGATACATGCTGGTGAAGAGACCCACCCTCTGAGTTTCATTTCCTATATAAATTAGACCAATTGCTTTTCGGCTATCCGTTCCGCGAGCATTTTTTACATCGCCTTTGTTCTTTCATTAAAGGGCACAGAAACTTATATATAATCTCAAATGAAAGGCCATTCTCTCTTCTTTGCATAAATGTACGTTTAATAATTATATCATCTTCCATTGGGTAGATACACGCCGTTGAAGAGACCCACCCTCTGAGTTTCATTTCCTATATAAATATGACTAATTGCTTGACGGCTATCCGTTCCGCGAGCATTTTTTACATCGCCGTAGTTCTTTCATTAAAGGGCACAGAAACTTATATGTAACTTCAAATGAAAGGCCATTCTCTCTTCTTTGCATAAATGTACGTTTCATTATTATATCACCTTCCATAGAGTAGATACATGCTGCTGAAGAGACCTACCCTCTGAGTTTCATTTCCTATATAAATAAGACCAATTGATTACCGGCTATCCGTTCCGCGAGCATTTTTTACATCGCCGTTGTATTTTTATTAACGGGCACAGAAACTTATATGTAATCTCAAATGAAAGGCCATTCTCTCCTTTTTATATTGATATACGTTTAATAATTATATCATCTTCCATTGGGAAGATACACGCCGTTGAAGAGACCCACCCTCTGAGTTTCATTTCCTATATAAATATGACTAATTGCTTGACGGCTATCCGTTCCGCGAGCATTTTTTACATCGCCGTTGTTCTTTTATTAAAGGGCACAGAAAGTTATATGTAATCTCAAATGAAAGGCCAATCTCTTCTCTTTGCATAAATGTACGTTTAATAATTATATCACCTTCCATAGGGTAGATACATGATGGTGAGGAGACCCACTCTCTGAGTTTCATTTCCTATATAAATTAGACCAATTGGTTATCGGCTATCCGTTCCGCGAGCATTTTTTACATCGCCGTTGTTCTTTTATTAAAGGGCACAGAAAGTTATATGTAATCTCAAATGAAAGGCCATTCTCTCCTTTTTAGATTGATGTACGTTTTATAATTATATCACCTTCCATAGGGTAGATACATGATGGTGAGGAGACCCACTCTCTGAGTTTCATTTCCTATATAAATATGACTAATTGCTTGTCGGCTATCCGTACGCGTTCCGCGAGCATTTTTTACATCGCCGTTGTTCTTTCATTAAAGGGCACAGAAAAATGTATGTAATCTCAATTTGAAGATAGATGATTTCCTCTATTTATAGATATACGTTCCATGATGGTAGAGCCTTCAATTGGGTAGATACACGCTGGTGAAGAGACCCACACTCTGAGTTTCATTTCCTTTTGGCCTATAAATAAGACCAATATTTAGATTACTGGCTATCCGTTCCGTTTACATCACCGTTGTTCTTTCATTAAAGAACACAGAATCATTCGTGTAATCTCAAATGGAAGATCAATATCTCCTCTATTCATAAACATATGTTTCGTAATTATAGCATCTTCGATTTGGTAGATACACGCCGGTGAAGAGACCCACTCTCTGAGTTATATATCATATCGGCTTTTCGTTCAGCGTTTTCATATAGGTGTTGTTCCAAATTCATTCTCTTAAGTTAACGTGAATATGAATTTGACTTTCCATAATATAATAGTTCCCTTCTGGGTAATAAAGTGTTATCTTATCTCATACACATTCAATAAAGGTAACTTTTATTGTGTTATTATGTTGGAGTTTAATTGTTACAGCAATTAGTTTTAATTTCCATAATGTTCGTTATAGGCTGTAGAAAGTGACCCATCATCAAAGTTGGTCTTTCAAAAGTCGCCACATTAACACCTTTATATCGATTTTTAAAAATGTTCAGTAGATTTATAATGTAGGTGCAATATGATATGTAACCGTACAATTAGAAGCCCGACACTATCGCACGCGCGCTTTGTGCAGTTGGCCATCTACCGCAAGCGTATACAAGTCGATAAAGATGCTCCCGCAGAATGCTCGCTGAGCGTATAGGAATTAGCGATAACCGCGTAGAAATGGCGAGAGGATCTGACGTCAGCTGCATTTTAGTTCAACTGGGCCGATCGCGTCTTTGCGCTCTGCAGACAGGACCCAGTAGAGAAGGCTCCGAACGCATAATCATAGGAGTCGCTTATTGTAGTAATGCAGCGAAGTTTTGATAACCTCTGTTTTGAAATGCTATTTTCTATTTTGAATATGTTCAATCAAACTTTTTAACACATTTAGGGTCAACATTGTTACTGATTAAGGAAATACAAACCTCAAATTGTGATTTTGGCATCTTGAAAGAACGTACCGTATTTCCTCGAATAGACGCCCCCGGCTCTATATTTTTCAGACCCCCTTTACCCCGGCGTGTATTCGAGACCCGGCGTCTATTCGAGGCCGGCGTCTATTTATTTTTAGTAGGAAATTTCGTCCACGTTACACGTAGAGGGGAGCAGGACAAAAGACCCGGACAAATGCCACCCAGACAAAAGCCACCTGAACAAATGCCACCTAGGACAAAAGCCACCTTGGACATAAGCCACCTAGGACAAAAGCCACCCACTTATTTATTGTAATATACTAATAACATGAGTATAATTATACTATATTATGATACCATACGATATTATTTAGTCGTATTATTCATCCACTAGCAATATTCTCAAGAAAAAAAAAGATAATTTAAAAACAATTTTTTTAACCGATACCGAAGAAGCAGTGGACTTGGGTCTGATTGGTTAATCTTATGTTAATCTTGATGTAGTTAAGAATAACTTAATATTTTGTCACAATATATTTGTTTAATGCTTTCAACATATTTTTATTTCAAATAATGAAACAAGATTTGCGAACAAGCTACTGATGGATTATTTGAACGCCGCTCTTATACATGGTACATAAAACTGGACACAAACACAAGAAAATGTGAAACTTCAAAAGCTTAGAAGAAATTGTGTAAATGTTAACAAGTAGATTAATAATATTTTAAATGTTGCTGGGTATGGTGTAATGTAATGTAAATGGGTGGGTTTTGTCCGGGTGGCTTTTGTCTGAGTGGCTTTTGTCTTAGGTGGCATTTGTCCTAGGTGGCTTTTGTCCGGGTGGTTTTTGTCCGGGTGGCTTTTGTCCGGGTGGCTTTTGTCCTAGACCCATGTAGATGGATAATACTTAATTTGCGTTTAACTACGTGAGCATTAATTAATCAACTTATCACCCGGCGTGTATTCGAGGCCCGGCGTCTATTCGAGACCCGGCGTGTATTTACTTCTAACAGCCATAGCCCCGGCCTCCATTCGAGACCCGGTGTGTATTCGAGGCCCGGCGTCTATTAGAGGGAATATGGTTATATGTTACAATTAATATAAATTACGGATCCCAACTTTATTAATGTTTTCAGAGATGAATTCCTCATTTTGATGAGATGATGTACATATTGTTTATTCTTGAAAATAATCATACTTAGAATTTTGAAGAACATTATTCTGATGGCTGAGTTTGATCAAACTCGAATCGACTGTATTCCTGTGAAGAAAAGTTTCAGCAGCCCCTGAAACAAAATATTTAAAAGACCCACGCAAGTCTATATGGTAATAGCAAGTCTAGATCGCTGCCGTTTCAGGTTTCTGAAAACGAACAACTTCAGTTGACTTATTTCTCTTTTGATAATAAATAGTTGTGTTTTGAAGATATTTTCATTTCAGAGACTAAAATTTATTCTACGGTTACGGCTTCGGATAATATGGCCGGAACTCGGCAACTTTGTTTGCAGTAGAGAACTGTTGAGACTATACACACTAAGGTACCAGCATGCACTAAGTACCACATATGGTTCGCTAGTTCCCCTGGATTGCAGATTTTACCGCAATGCATAGTCACAAGGGTGGTACGGGCTTTCTCCCTGCAATAATACGTACTAGCAGCCTCGATAAAAGTGAAATTCTCTTGAAAGCGGCGTAAAACCTCTGATTACCTCACCACACATAACTGTGCAAATCTTTACGTGAAAGCAGGCCATTAAACTTATAAAAGCGCACATAGCCTAAACATGATAGATACATATATGTGATCTATGTGTTCATGTATCTTTTCATTCAATTTTACTTGGAATTATCGTTGAACAATGTTGATATTAGATATACACCTTATAATCTGTAATGATAAACATCAATTTTTTTTCATTGTCAGTTTATTCATACGCAGTGTCTTTCACCCCGTGTGAACGTGTACGCCAGAGCTATAATCCCAGAAGGGAAATGTACGTTCCCCAATGCTGGCTGTAAGTTTCGTATTTAATCAATCATTGTTACCTTTTTTTATTTCTGATCTTCATAGATACTATTTGCTAAAACCCATCACGCCCTAAAAACCTATTTTCGACTTCTTCTCCATAACCAAAAGGCTTAGAAAGCTGTATAGACTCTTTGACTAGCAACGAACTACGCTCTTGAGAGCGCACACAATGATAAGTTGAGAGCGTACGCTATAAATACATTTTGTTGCGCCTTGGAAGCGTACACTGGTTGTTTATATGACCGTGTTATCTTCAAACCAGAAATTCTGCTTAACTGTAAACTTTCTAGTCTTTATATTTCGCCAGATTACTTCTAATAGGACATAAAAAAGTACGACAGAACTTTAAAACATTTGGATCAGTTGGTGTCATAGTATGACTGAAATCCGAAATTCAAACGTGTATCACTGACGGCAGTGCCATGTCTCGTCCGATTACTCTTTGCATAGAGTTAATGGTTGAAACTTGATAGAAGTATAATGTATTGAATGCTCATTAACAGCATGAAATATCTCTGCTTAAAAGTGGATATAATATGAGTTATTTAAGAAAACAACAGACAGCAGACAACACGAAATTTACCGCCAGCAGTGGGGAGCGTACATTTCCCTTCTGGGAATATAGCTCTGGCGTACACGTTCACAAGGGGTGTCTTTATTCAAATGCATCGATGTATAGCGACACAACAGCGAGACAAGAATGGATTCTTTCATATTTGTTAAACATATAGGTTAGCTTCTTGTACATATATTCACAAACCTTGTAGTGAGCGTTATAAAGTGTTGAAAGAGAAAACTGTTGATAAGCAACATTTTTTGAACGCATAGTCTATTTGAGCTACTGAAAACAAAATACTTCTACTGATGTGACGTCTTGATGATATAAGTGTTACATCAAAATGTTGACGTATTCATGACAGAATCTTATATTCGAAACCCGGGATTTAGTTATCGGATGTTTGGGTATGTAAAAACTTTTAATACTTTGCTTGTAAGGAAAATTAAAGAGAAAATGGCAAGGAAGTGAGAACTATACAGACAAAATCAAAATGGTATTAATTATAGTCGACAGTGAATGTATATGCTGGACACTACATAATCTACCTGAATACGATGAATGATTACATGTTTTAAGACCGTGGAAACAACAGGTGTCATCTCCCAAAAGGAAACGACTAGTAAAAGGATATGGGACTCAACCGTAAGACAAGGCACCGTTTCTTGACACTCTGCATTCTCCATTGTGACCGATATCTTGCAAAGGTCACCACCAAACACTGAAGGTAAATTTCTATAATAATAATAGTAATAAATTTATAAAGCGCCTCGTATCCATCCAAGAGGTTGCTCACTGGCGGTAGCATGTATGTACACTATTTACAAAGTCAGGTTAAAAACAAATGAGGAGACTGGAACAGTTAGGCATGAGATTTGGTGAACAGGAAAGTTTTTAGTATTCTCTTGAAGGTCTCTTTTGATTCTGTTTGCCGGATGTGTTGTGGGAGTGAGTTCCATATGGCAGGTGCACACCTAGAGAATGCCCTGTCTCCTATGCTCACTTTCTCCATTTTAAACATGGCATTTCCCTAGAAAACAACCTACACCGAGATAGGTTCAGTTGTTTGCATGAAACATCTTAAAACAACAGCATAAGACGTCAATCAAAAGTGTGACGACAAAGACCCATGTGAACGAAATAATACCTTTTACATTAAATATTATGAAACTTAAAGTTCACATAGCCACAAACATATTTCACTATTTTCTTTGGAATATAGAAAATCTGATTACAATATTGTATAGTGCGTTAAAGGTTGCTACTCAAATATGTTTAGTTTGGTAATGAAAGCCGTTTTTGAAAGCCAATTTTGATGGGCCGCTTAGACCTATCTGACAAAAACAAGTGAATGCATGACTGGTCACGCCCCCATTTTGTGACGTCATAAACAGAATCGGTCTCGTTATCTATACATCTATAGTAATAATACCACAGGAAATAAACCTAATAATTAACGACTTTCAGAAAATGTTTTCCACTCAGTTAGATAAATCATTTGACGATGTAACACTACTAAGCATTTGGTGTAAAAGGATATCCACATCAATGGTAATTAAACAATTATTTAGGCGGTATTTCAGTTACTCTGTATAGCTAAAATAATGGTGTTTTTTGGACAAATTAACACAAATTAAGTCCAGCTTTTATTTTTTTGAAAAATCTTTGAACGAAAATCGAGACGTGGTAAGGTCGAGGTTAGTTGATGTTTAAGTAAAGTATAATATATAAATGTGAATTCAAACCATCTTTTATTCAGTTCGTTGAAGCGATTTACTTTAGTGTGTTTTGTTTTTTAGATGTATTTCAGAGACTGCAAATAGATCAATGTAATTTGGATGATGAGCACAATTCAATTAATTTCATTGCATCCTCAAATACGTTCCCTTTCCTTTCATATCAACTTCATTATGCATTCACCTAGCACTGTTTGAGTGAAGTATATTCCTATCACGATGATCTGTAACTCTTGATGTATTTGTTGTTCTATTTATTCTCCCTTTTGATACGTCTGGACAGTACAGGTAGGTCATATATTTGAAGCCTACTGCCATAAGTATTTCACATTATTAAATTTTCAGATTCTTGTTTATAACTCCTTACCTTATATACTTCGTATTTCGGTGTTTGCTTTAGTTCGACTCGTTGTATTTCATTGTACCAAAAGTTTGAATTTGTTTGAGTAGATGAAATACTTTTTCTAGCCACGTACTTGAAAATGATACTCTTAAAACTACAGGTACACATTTGGCAGTGATTATGGAACACTGGGGTCCAAATTTCAAGAACTTATTTTTATCGAGTATCTTACAAAGCTGTCATTTGGATTTGTTTGGGTAAAATACGTAAGGTATATTTTAATGGTACTATTTTCACCGAAAATGGTTTTAATCGATAGAGTATTGCACCAAGAAGGAAATCTGAATTTTAGAATTTTGACCCTGTGCCTCATTCTGAAAACGCAAGAATTGTTTCTGGCATGTCGCATATTTGTCCTTTAGTATAAATATCTTTTTCCTTTACAACTTGCTTTAAAACGTTCGACCTTTAAAATTCAAGTTACGAAATAGTGACCATTTTTTAATTTTCCAAAATGATGATTTGACATAGGAAATCCTAAACAAATGTTTGTTCAGCAAAAGTTATTTCTAGAATATCCTTTAGTTTAGAACTTATTCTATAAATCGGGGGCGGGGGTGCAATTATTTACAGATGAACACTTTAAAGATGATATCTTTTTGTATCAAAGAAAACTCATTCAGGCGGATCCAAATTGTGTACTGTTAGACATTTATATGACAATCTCTTTATCTTAAAGATGCTGTATCATACTTGCAATATTTTAAAAAGTATTTTTAATGTATTCGTTGTATTTTTAGAAAAATTTAGCGACCAACCTAGGGAAAATCGGACCAAAATTCAATTAAATATGAGATAATTTACCAAAATTACGGAAACGGCAGCCAACATAAAGGCGAATCAAGTGTGGCCATCTCACAACTTCCGGTCTCTAAATATACGCTTGAAAACCGTCTTTGTCGCGCACGACTAGATTTTCTTTTCTTTTTCTCCGAATAAAGTATTCGTTGCTGCCAAAGTTGATACCCATCGAACGCTAGTTGTGACACGGTGCAAATCCTACACGCGTAATGATTACGTCACCGAAAGCGGGTTCGTTAAATGCTATGCCCTTTCTACAAGGGGTACTGTGCTTTGGGCGTCGAAATAAGTATGTTATTGTTAATTAAACAATCTAAATATGATATCAAAATTTCGACGAAACATTTTTCTACAAAGTGATGTATTTCTTTTCTCAATAGCTAAATTTCAGCCTGAACCGCATGCAAGTATGAAACAGCATCTTTAAGACATTATTTCATTGACCAGAAAGTCACACACATAGGAATCCAAACGGAAGCGCCACTCATGGCCTGGGACTTGTCCATATAAAGTATAATACCCCCCCCAATAAAAAAAAATAAAAATTGGCGACCATGATACTTACAAAAGGCATGGTTTTTTAAACTTAAAATGGAAAATAATGCAGGAAATATGATGTAAAATATAAATAATCATATTAGGAGTTTGTGCATTAAAACAGATCAGATGAGACTTATATAGATACATGGTTTGCATCGTAATAGTATTGAAATTGGTTAAACAAACATGATTGTTATTCTATTTCTTGTTCACCGATATGCTTTGATAAATGTTTCTTAATTCTTGATATAATTCGGTTGTTACTGCATTTTTTAGCATGTTGATAAAACCGTCCTTTCATCTAGTTGGTTTCAGATAATCCACATATCCTCGTTTCACCAGGTCTTTAAGTTTCATATTGTCATTTCATCAGATCTTTAAGCTTTCATGTTGTCATTTTATTAGATCTTTAGCTTTCGTATTGTCATTTTATTAGATCTTTAGCTTTCGTATTGTCATTTTATTAGATCTTTAGCTTTCGTATTGTCATTTTATTAGATCTTTAAGCTTTCATAATGTCATTTTATTAGATCTTTCGTATTGTTATCAGTTTTCATAACGTCTTTTCATAAGGTCCTATATCTTTAACAGTATCTTTTTATAAGGTTTCATAATATCTATTCATTCAGCAATATAAAACTTGAATGATGTCATTTGTTGAGGTCATAAAGATTTCCTTAGGTTTAAATATAGATTTTATAAAGAAGCTTCATTGGTCATTGAGCTTTACTTTTCTCTATAGTTGCTAATTACAAGTTTTCATTTAATAAGTTTTTAATAATTCATTTTACCAACAAAAATTTGTTTGCAGGCGGTAACATATAGACGTAATCTGTTATCAAGTGTCACGCTATGAAGTCCGACGATCTGCTGGTCGCTATAGGAGAATTCGGCCCTTACCAGAAGCGGGTTTATTTCCTCGTCTCCTTGACCGCTGTTATAGCCGCCTACCAGGCTCTCTCACCTGTGTTCCTCCTGGAGATTAATGACTACAGGTAACACATCTTATCTAAAAAAAACCCCAAAAAACCAAAACCCCCTAAAACACACAGCTCCTTATATAACCTTTTCATTAAAAAGTACCTGCTTATATAATCGTTACTGGTTATAAGAGGCAGAAGATGGGTTTAACAATGTCCAAAATAATTTGTTTATGTCAAATTTATTTTCACCAGAAAGTCAAACATCTCTATAGCCAATCCGATCAGCTGCAAATTCGAATTCTGTGAGTACTTGGGTATTGTGATCAACCGATTTCAACTAAATATGTCGATGTATAGTTAAGTATGTTATCTATGACGTAATTAAGGGTAGAAAATCAAGAAACGTTTGCAACTAGACCTTAGTTATACATGCTATATTGCATGGACTAGAAGGAAGTTTTAAGTACCAAGCAAGTTCCACCGGACATTCTTGTGTGGCCATTATTCACATAGGGGAATTGATTCTCATAGCTTAAAAAAAATATTGTACTGTGGTTTCAGAACTGCATTCTTGATTCAAAAACGTTGTCTTTCAATTGGTAACAAATAATTTCGTTTTCATATTGTTATTTTGCAGTGTATGCTGAGCACATACGATAAAATACCTTCGAATTTAGATTTCAAAACTTAACTTGAGCTTATACATATTAAATGAAACGTGATTACACAATACACATTACATACATACGTAAATGTGGAAACCAGACGCTGATTTTATTAGTTCAAATACTTCGTGAAACATATCATGCTGCGCCTGAAAAGCATAAAATCTATTTCAAACGCCAAGCTGTAATAACTGCCCAAAACGGAGACAACCCAAGTGAAATAGAGCATTTTAAAACAACAATCATAACGTTTGAATATACATGCTATACTCATACTTTCATAATTCAAAGAGGGTCTAAACATTGTCGTATTTCACGGCTGTATTGATGACGTCAAAACTACATTGTATATCCATATTTACATGTGCACCTACACGTATGAGAAAATTTTAATGCATAATTTTCACTAGTGTAAGTACTCACTAAACATCAACTAACCTCGACTTCACAATTTCTCGATTTTCATTCAAAGATTTTTCAACAAAATAAAAATTGGACTTGATTTTTGTTAATTCGTCCAATAAACACCTTAATTAGCCTTTCATTAAGACAGCGTAATCATCGGTTAGGGGCCATAAAACTCGCGCGGATGTGACGTAATAAACATACTATACAAAGTAACGCATGATTATTTCAACTGCGAAATCAGCCCCGCTGAAAGCGCTTGTACAATCTCCAACTTAAGTAAGTAAGTTTCAACTGAAATACCGCCTAAATAATTGTTTAATTACCATTGATGTGGATATCGTTTTTTACAGCAAAGGCTTAGTAGCGTTAGTGTCCCTTTGACGCACTATGTATACAATATTGTAATCAGACTTTCATATATTCCAAAGAAATAATGAAATATGTTTGTGATTATGTGAACTTTAGACACATAAAATAGAAAATTCTTCCTCACATTTTGAAGTGGCAAAATCAACATTTGCTCGATATGGGCATTACTTATGTCACTTCTTCTTATCTTTCCTCTTTAAGGAGTTGGTCGTGATAATCTTACACACAATGGCGATCAAAGCGTTCCGAAGGAACATCGATTTCTATAGATACAGCCGTTTGATATCGGGGAAAACAGGAATGCGAGGTTTTTTTATATAATCGTTATCGAAATTTTAGTTACAAATCTCCTTTAGTTTCTGGAGGGGTTAAACTGGTAGACATACACTGGCAAAAAAGAAGAAGTATTCATTCTAGTAACAAATTATGTTACCTTTTAAAATCCAATGAAGTCTATAATATAGCCTCGGATACGTGTCTATAAATACATTTCTTAGAAATGCATAAGAAAAATCATCCTTTATTAGGATAAACGCATATAAGAGCGTCTTCACTTCAAAACACACATGGATGCCCTTCCACGTCAAGGCAACATTGCGTTCATATTATTTTTCTTGGTAACAACTTTGATGCTTTTTTCAATACAACTGATTTTCTCCTTCCATAACAGATGCAAGATTCCATTCTACGAAAACGACACATTCGCCGTCCAAAACTCTTGGCATGCTGCCATTATAAACCAAACCATTCCCCTGGTGATGGATTCCAAAGGGGAGACAACTCAATCTCAATGTCGACTGAATAACATCACCTCTTTGATCCAATATCAAAATACGACCAATTACACTCAATATGAATGCAAGGAGTGGGTGTTCGATACATCTATCATCGAGACGACAGCTGTTGGTGATGTAAGTATTATGTATTTTATTTTAGATAAAACAGTTGAACTTTTGTTGTGAACCATTAATTAGTTAAAGATTTATATACAAATTAGCTAATGTTTAATTACAGAATATCACAAATTGAATTGACATTTATGCCGTACACTCAACTTCAGTCATTGTCTTAATGAATCATGAAACGCCATGAAAAATCATGTTGACTTATCATTATTAAGTTAATATGCCACTTTCAAGGAAGAGTCTTTGTTACATGTAAACACATGGATTTCATTTACTTCAAATGGTGAAGCCACAATGTTGTAGACATAAATTTCAATATAATTGTGAGGAGGAACTTCGAAAGTTCGATGGCCCTAATGGGAAAATACAACAAGTAAAGGTGATAAAAATCTAGTTAATGCAACAATCAACAGACAGACAAAACCCCTCAGTATTCTGTTAGATGACAAGATTGAACGATTCAACTGAAATATAGCTAAAGGCCTGAGGGGCCGTTCGTCGGATCTGAATCCAACAAAACATCTATGGAACCTCACCCAAAGAGTATTTTTAAACCGTTCGGTTAAATGGAACTGACTGATTATTCAATGATTTTGATATAAAACTACTTTCATTACTTATTCTGTGATCGGAAGAATGCCAGAAGTGATATGAACATCGTTGATCTGTTGATTGTATTTCATTTTTCAGTTTAACATGGTCTGTGAAAATGAAATTCTTCGGTCTCATAGCAATATGATAGACTTTGCTGGCGGTTTATTTGGTGCCCTCACGTTTGGGCCCATCGGGGACATGTAAGTGTTCTTGAAGAATAGCATATCCATATGCATTTGCGCAATCCCTTCACAATCAATTATCTACATACAGGTTTAAGTACAGTGGCTTAAAGACGTTCTAAACCAATATTTTGTTGCAACAGAATTCACATGGTAAAATAAATCTTTGAGTTGGAACGATGTATCAAACAAATCTCAGTCAAACATGTTTTGTATTTTAGTAGTTTCTTTTTTATATAATCCTTCTAGCAACGTGAGCAGCATCATATTTAAACAAGCTTTAAAGTATGGTATTTATGTATGTGATATGGCTATTTTACAGGTTTTGACCAGAAACATGACATTTTCAAGTAGGAACGATTGCGATTATCATTATGCAACCCGATATTACGAAATTCTCACAAATGTCCAATTCCTGAAAATATTGTAGTATAAGAGGTTGCATCCTGTAAAACAGGCGTCTTTATTTCTATCGCTTCACTACGAAATAGACCCTGTAGTCATACCCGTTATATCCGCCGATTCAGCAAAATGGAAAGTCCATTTTCTATTAATAGTACACCAATCAAGAAACGCGTCTCATTTAGATGCACGGTTCAATACTCCGACTCGAGAATTTTTGTCTATACTTTATTTACTATGTGTATTATCTAATAAATCGATGTTATTTTATTGTAATATTGATTGTTTGATAAGCATGTTAGATTAAGTTTGAAGACCTGAAGATGAGTCTTTAATAAATGTGTTTCCGGTGTATTCCAAATGATTAACACGACTTAAGCAAAATTCATATTCTTCTTTGGGCCTCTTCTTCCTTATCGTACAGTTACATTACTCTCATGCTGCGATTTCGGTATCTTCAGCAAGCCGCTAAATTTTAAGTCTTGTATTTTCAAGGACAAACATTCGTGCAGTTTAAATCATTTGCATAAAACAAATGTACAATGGTCAAAATTAAATTCAGGACTGAACCATTATGAAAACAAATGCAATGAATCATTAAAACTAGATGTCAACATATTTGTGTTAAAAAATACATTAACAACGAGCAGGAAATGGTTGATTAATGAGTAATGAGAGTAAGTTTATTTGAAACGGGGCGTCACACGACTATACACGGAAAGCTTTGATTGGATCTATAGATAAGCCATAGACTTTGTTGTGATTGGTAGCTGCCGTGTCGGAGAAAATAAAGGGTATGGTTACAGGGTCTATTTCGTAGTGAAGCGATAGAAATAAAGACGCCTGTTTTACAGGATGAAGAGGTTGTAGCTGACAGACAACTTCCGATATTTATATTGACTCGCCCTACAAACCTTTGACTTTTTCATTCATTTGACAACGTAATCTATTTCTTTCTCCTTTAATATCTTTAAATAGACATTCACGTTATTGGCTATGAATACGTAACCTTGTGAAGTTGCAATCGAAGTCAGTTGTACTTTAATATTGCCTCAAATTTTCCTATGTTCCCGAATTCGCTGGAAACACTAAAACCTACTAACATCTGCTCAGTGAAAATTTCTTAAAACATACTTAATTTGTTTTTATTTGTGGTGCAACGTTTCACTGCATATAACAAAGAGGGAATTTTTTGAATAACTGGTTTTGGTATACTGTAAGTAAATGTGTTGACATAAGATTTTATTTGTACACACATTTCAGATTTGGAAGAAAAACTGCACTGATCGCTTCCATCCTTATCAACAGCGCAGCGAACATCGCTATAGCCCTAACTAGAAACTATGCCATGTTTGGGATCATCAACTTTATCCTCGGTTTCACGGGGATGGGCATGTTCATCCTTGCATTTGTGTTGGGTAAATATATGTGGAGCACAGTGGTGTAGTGGTTAGCATGCTGGCCTCTCACGCCGGAGACCCGGGTTCGAATCCCGGTGGAGACGCCTAAAATTTGTGACTTTGGTCTTCTGCAAAAGAAAAGAGAAACCTCTATTTCACTCATTTGTAAATGAAAAGATTGATGATAATGCTTATGAAACTAGATTACGTCTTCTGTGGATTTCATTTGGCTAACTTTACAAAGGAGTTTGTGTATTACCATGGGTATTGTCTCAACTACAGTATTCAATTTAAAAGTGATGTCCCCTCCCTATCCAAATGTGTCCCCTCCATATCCAAAAATGTCCTCTCCCTACCCGACTTTCTGGGTCCACTCCGCCGACTATTCGGCGAGTCCACTCCGCTGCCATGTTGATTTGTTATTTTGTCAATAACTTCGTAGTTTCTGAACCAAATTAGTTCAAATTGAACAGAAATCTTCATTATAACCAAGCACTGATATGCGCGACAACATGTATGAGATTCAAGGTCGTTAAGGGCATGATAAAAGGCATTTAAAAGTCTCCCCTCCGCTTCGAAAATGAAAGTGAGATAAACATCAACTTGACATCATAAAAACGCACATTTCTTGCAGTTTGTGAACCAAAACTCATAGGGAATGTATTTAAGATTCTATTCCTGACTACCACAGTTAAAGGTGACCATCTAAACCTCGTCGATTAGGAGAAGGGAGCACTGAAAGCAGACACCTACCTCTGTTGACCTGTCCCGTCCGCCATTGCTATTAGTCCACTCCATACCTGGTACACGACAGTGAATAAACTGTAAAAGGATTTTAAAGATAAAAACAAGAAGGTTTAGGATATTTGTTTTTATGTTGATTCAATTGAGTATGGCATGTGTACATTAAAAATGACACCAAGCGCAGACATCACAATGTGTATTGTAAATTTATATTATATATCAACAACTGATTACATCATACCTTGTTTGGAGATTTAGTTTTTAAGATACTTTACATTTTTTTTTACATTTCCACCTTTTCCCTCAACATTTCGATCCATATTCTCTCTGGTCTGTCCAGTCACTTTCACAGTATTGTCATCCTCGTGATTAATTATTGAAATATTGTTATAATCAATCTGTTTCAGCGGTAGAGTTGGTAGGCCCCTCAAAGCGCACAATGGCTGGCATAGTAATCGAGTTTTTCTGGTGTATCGGACTGTTCGTCCTGACTGGTGTCGCCTACCTCATCAGACAGTGGAGACACCTGCGGCTAGCTCTCGGCATTCCCTCTGTACTCATCATATCATACTGGTGGTACGTATGTACACTCAGGCCTCCGCAAGGCATATCTCGTGCCAGTGTCGATCACCTGCTAATAAAAGCCTTGCTTCAAGCGTCAGTCAAAATTCATTAGTGCAGCAATCTCATCGGCGATATGAAGTCACGATAAAATTATCAAGTTAATGTTCAGTAGTCAGAGAACTTTCACATATGTGCATCAAGGCTTAATAAGAATGGATCTAGACTGTTCAAAGTTTGTCTTACGATTGAGGTTGTGAACACTGTTAAATTCCCAAATATGTAGAAAAAGTAAACCGAAATAATCATGTTCCTAACATTACCCGTATTCCGAAACACATTCGGGTCAAATGGAAGAAAATCAAGCGGAGAAAACAATGTGAAAAAGTCAAAACCACCAGGCAAGAAAAGAGAAATGAGGAGTCCAACGGAAAGTTGAAATTCTATTGTATATCTTCTGTGGGTTGCTACCAAAATACATCCTACTATAACAAATTTTGCGTATTTGTTGATGCAGCTCCGACGAGGTTGCAGGTTGATTACAGCAGAGACAGCGTTCAAACGATAGTCTACTTCCATGAGATATTTCTGTCACAGGTTGATCCCCGAATCTCCAAGATGGCTGCTGGCCAAAGGCAAGAGGGAGGAGGCGGAGGAGATAGTGAGGAAGATAGCGGAGTCCAACAAGGTGACTCTGGACGAGAGTCTACTGGAGAACCTCAGTATAGAGGAGGACGAGGAGGACACGGAGAGGTTCTACAGTCTCTTCACCTCGCCCTCCATGGTCGTCAGGGCTGTCATCATCTACTTCAACTGGTAGGTGTCATTTTCCCGGGGAAACTTCAATTCAAGGCATAAATCGGTACAAGTTCTTTTGCACCTTGAACAGAACAACTCTCGAAGTTTCTGCTAATCGCCAGCTAGGACGATTTTCTAATTCAGAAATTCAGACTACCGTGACCAAGGCTAAAACTGCGTAATGTGTTTAATGTATACATGATAAGGACTAAGGTTTCTTTATCGCGCTCTTAAAATTGGTCACTTGTAGGTATAAACAGCATGCTTTTAGTTTTTTAAATTTATATATGGAAATATTTTATACCATCTTTCGACATCCATGGTTAGTGGTCAACGTACACTAATGAGTCTGCTGTTTGTTGGTATGTACATTCTAATGACACGCCTTCAGGAACCTACTGACATCCTACATAGAATTCAAGCTAGAGAGGTTCTCGTTTATGTAGTCTGTCATCCAGACACTAAAGCAATAATATTTATAGTCTAGATCGCTCAGCTTTAGGAAGTTAAAGCATCTTCTGGGCTCCATTTTGTTATAATACATGATTTGTTTAAAAATATTATCAATATTGATAAAATACTTCTGAGACTAAATGTTAGTCTATCGTTTACACATATTAAACCTTTTCAACATGCTCTAATCTAATCAAATTACCATTTATTGTCACTGGTATCATTTTTTAAAAGAATTGATGCAGTCATACAGTTTTCATTCTCAAACCATCATAATGTTTAATTTACATTCTCAAATCAAGGTTCGCCATCACCATCGTCTACTACGGACTGAGTCTGAACGTGGGCAACATGAGTGGCGACATCTACCTCAACTTCTTCCTGTCGAGTCTGATGGAGGTTGTTGCTGGGGTTGTGGGACTCATCATGCTAAGGTACATGGGCAGGAGGACTGTGCACGCTATCAGTATGGTGGCTGGGGGTCTGGCCTGTCTCGCAACCATCTTCCCTGTGCTGTATGGGGGAAAATGTGAGTACAATATCGGTAGTTTAAGATGATATAAATTACTAAAGAAAAAAGGAAATATTTTGTTTTCTTACCTGTATTCTCTACCATCACCATATCCCCCACAAATACTAAATTAACTTAAACCAGTATGGTTGCTGGGTCCCTGTCTGTCTTGCACCATGGTCCCTGTGCTGTATGGAGGCAAATGTGAGTACAAAATCGGTAGTTTAAGATTAAAGAGGATGTGAAGTACCAGAACATTTTCAAACAAAAAAGGTATTTTTTTGTTCCGTTACTTTTAAACCACCATTACTCCAGCCCCCCAAAAAACAAAAACACTAAAAACCAGTATGGTTTCTTTGGCCTTGACTGTCTCGTAAATCTTCCCTGTGCTTTACGGAGGCAAATGTACGAGTACGAAAATCGGTAGTCGTAGATAACATGAAGTGAATATCTTTAGCAACTGTGGTGTTCTCTGACTTCAAGAAACTACAATCGCTCAATCCACACACATACCACCCAACCATAAACACACATCAATCCACACTTTCGCTGTTCAATTGTGGTCTATTACTGGGAGGTTGCTGGATGATTCCATTCCCAAAACTTAGACACGAGTTGAGAAACTAACAGTGTCACCTTTGACAAGAAACTTTGGTCAAAATGTGCTTCTAAACAGTTAATTGGGTACCTTGTTTGGAATTGTGGTCCGTATTCGAAAATTCGAAATATAACTGTGTTTTTATCTCTTCACAGTCGTAATCAATTCATGGAGTTCTATATATTTCTGCCACGTACATATGTACAGCACTATCATCTTGTGGCATGGCTGAAGGTCATGCACATTAATCAAGATTAGAAAATGACCTTGTTGTTATTCATCCCATGATGCTGACTTGTGGGAAACTTCTGCTTTGCATGCAAAGTGACACAAAAGTACACAAATTATGCATCACCGAATATTAATGATGTCAGTGAATAAGTCAGTGGATATTGATATTTGGATTTATCAGTAAATCAATTACATTTTAATCTTGAAAGTGATTTGTTGATATTGTTTTTTTAATTGCTGAATTGGCGGCCGTTAATCTTTTATGGTTCAATTTAAACTGGAGTAGGGATAACATGATAAGGTTTTTCTATAAATGTTTTAATTGTATCCATATAAACTTAATCATTGTTGTAACTGATTTATTTTCTGATGTCCAGAAAGACAAAGTGACCTAAATATTTTAATTGAACATTTTACCTGATTTAATCTTAAATGTTGTTGATAATGTCAAAGTCACCTCAAAATTTGAATAGATCTGTTCACCTGATTTAGTCTATTTTGAAAAAGACAACGTGGTCTTAAAATTTATCCTTTTACCTGATTTGTTTGTTACAGTTACCATAAAATTTGATGTCATCTTTTGTCTAGTTGTTGTTTAACAGAGTGACCTTAAATTCAAATTGATAATTTTACCTGCTTTAATTAGTATTTAGTTGTTGTTGAGAAAGGCAAAGTAACCGTCAATTAGTGTAATGGTAAAAACGTATTTGTGTGTGTGTAAATGTTTTATTGTTGAAAAGGCGATCTAATTTCGTACGTTAAACGTTATAATAAAAATGCTTAGAACTAATTCTATCACGATTAATACTACATTTCATGAACAAGACCAAGTTAATTCAAACATTTCAATGTCAATTCCAATAATCAACACTGTGTTTATTTGTTCCAAGCCACAGAATGGGTGCTTGTAACCTTGGTGATGATTGGTAAACTGGGGGCATCAATAGCCTTTGGTGTGATCTTCATCTTCTCTGCTGAGCTCTTCCCCACTGTGGTGCGGCAATCTGCTATAGCGTCCTGCTCGCTCTTTGAGGGCATTGCGGGCATGGTGGCTCCTTATATTGCAGATCTGGTAAGTCGTAATTATGACTATCGTACTCGGTATATAATAAACATTGAAGTATGTCATTCAGTTATAGCTTCCTTTTCGCTGTTTGAGGGCATTGCAGGCATAGTATCACCATATAATGCATTATAGATCTGGTGTCATTAACGTTTAACTTCAGTCAGCTATAACATCTTTCTCGCTTGAGGGCATTTTAAGCATATTGACCCAATATTGCAGATCTGGTAAGTCAGCAATATAACGTTCTGCTTTGAGCTCATTGTAGGCATGTTGGCCCCAGATAATGCAGATCTGGTAAGTCAAAATCATTAAAGTTTGTCAGCTTAATCCTTCTGCGCGCTCTTCGGGGGCAATGTGGGCCTGGTGAGTCATAAACGTTGAAGTTTGTCACTCAGTTATAGCGTCCTTGAGACAATGCAGGCATACATGTAGTGCCACCATACATTGCAGATTTGGATATAGAGATTACATAACGAGTTAGTGCTGAATATCGAAAATACTTCAACGAGATATTTTCAAATGTTTCAAAACTTGAGTTGAAATATATCACGTGTTTTGTGATCTATTTATTACACACAAAAGGGAATTTCTATTTCTTTGAAACAACGATCAAACCATGTGAGACAAAGTTTCGTAATGAAACATTGGGGGATACCTCTGTGTTTGCAAGAGCAAAAACATAGTCCCGTTTGACTGATTTATGAATGAGTGAGTAGTACTAAAAAGGGTATTCGAGCACGTGCTTCTTGCGCGTCAAAGTGTCTTGTGTCAAAGCGCAAGGCGCGAAGTAAATGTTTTTGGCTTGCAAACTCCATGCACTTCATGCTTATTAGCCTGCTTCAAGACAAAGTTTGACAGGTTGTCCATTTCGGTTTTTGATTTCGAATGTCTAAGACGCGTAATTAGCGTCCAGATAGACAGCTGAATTTCGACAGTGGTTTCTCCTTGAAAATGGCTTCCTTTGGATTTCCAATAAAAAGGGTACTTTAATCATTTACATAACAAGTTTAGTCCAAATTTTATAGCTTATCAATGAACAAACAATTTCGTATCATTATTAAATTATTTTGGATATTTCTAAACTTATTTTCCTAACAGTACCATTTTTTTTATTATTTCTTGGTTTTGTTATTTCTAGTGCAAACTAAAGTCTTCAATGTTATTGGGTGATTTCAATATTTTAATTCAAGCAAAACGTGTTAGTATTATGATTGTATTCCAGCTTTTTTAATTTTATTATTGATTCTTTCAGTTCTCTTCTATGTCTTTGTTGTCGATAAATTGCTTTGAACCTTGTGAAGGAAAGGTTTACTAAAGTGTCTTTGCATCAGATGTCAGAACTGTTCTTTTTTGCACAAAGCAGGGACCAGTCGATTTGGATGGTCTAAATGACATCTTGAAGCATGACAAGTGTAGACAATAGATTTTTTTTCTATACACTGTTCTTGTTGTTAACGTCAATTTTCGACGGGGGATCTTGTGACCTTTGTGACAATTACTTGTTGATGTTTTGTCCTAATCGTTCTCGTCACGGTGTATATATATTGTTGATTGTGATGCCTTTCAGGGGAGGCATCAACGTTTTTATCATTGATTTTGGTTTCAGGGTGTGCATGTGAAAGGTCCCATCCAAGACGCCTTACCCCTTATTGTATTTGGTTGTCTGACAGTTGCTGCGGGGTGTCTCTCCTTGTTACTTCCGGAAACACGTAACCGGAAGTTGCCCGATACAATAAGGGATGCAATTAACTTTGGAAAGAATGACGATGAAACTCTTGGAAATGAGACTTCCAACCATAATTCAAAAGAACAAGTATCTTGATGATGTTTTCTATATACGAAGACGAAGTGTATAGGTGATAAAGTCTTTATATTATACCCGATCGCATATTTTTTCATCCAAATGTGAGGTATTTCATTTTGTATATCTTTGTTGTTATACCTGTTATGTTTCATTGACTTTACTGCTAATTTTTCTTTCAAATGTCCTAACCTTAGTAGCTTTCACTCCATACATTTACTAAAAACAGAGAAATAACCTGGAACTAAATACAATATAAACCATGCTTTTTTAAAATAAAAAAACGACTTACTTTTGGTTATGGTTAATAACGTCCTACAGCAGTGGCGTACGCGTCAAGGAAGGGAAGTCAAATAAGGTGCATAATATCGACAACATCGTTTTCTAAATCAAATGATATATTTTATCAATTTTAAACATTTCAAAAACTTTATGAAAGTGCGATTTAAGTATTCCATGTGTCTATGGTCAATATCAAAACGGAGAATAAAAGGATTCCTGTAGAATGAAATTGTGCAAAGTTCTTCACAAGACATATATATATAAACAGACTCAACCTGACGAAGTTGAAAACTTAGTAGCATATCTTTTGGATGTTGTTTTATTGTCGGCTCCTATATTTATTATCCCCCGCCACGAAGTGGAAGGGGGATATAGGTTTGAGCTCCGTCCGTGCGTCCGTCCGTCCGTCCGTGCGTGCGTGCGTGCGTCCGTCCGAGTTCAAGGAGCCAATTTTTCTCAGAAACCGTTAAAGGTAGGATTATCAAATTTTGTGTGTGCCTTCAGGGTATCAATACCTTGATGGAGTTCGAAAATCAGAACAGCGCAATTATTTTTTCCGGAGTTATTGCCCTTGTTACGTTTTTTGGGACTCTGTTCGAGGTATCTTCAAAGGAGCCAATTTTTCTCAGAAACTGTTACATATAGGATCGTCAAATTTGATGTGTGCCTTCAGGGTGTCAATACATTGATGGAGTTCGAAAATCAGAACCGCGAAAATATTTTTTCCTGAGTTATTGCCCTTGTTATGTTTTTTTGGACTCTGTTCGAGGTGTCTTCAAAGGAGCCAATTTTTCTCAGTAACCGTTTAAGATAGGATCATCAAATTTTGTGTGTGCCTTCAGGGTATCAATACCTTGATGGAGTTCGAAAATCAGAACCGGGCAAATATTTTTTCCGGAGTTATTGCCCTTGGTACGTTTTTTGGGACTCTGTTCGAGGTGTCTTCAAAGGAGCCAATTTTTCTCAGAAACTGTTACAGATAGGATCATCAAATTTGATGTGTGCCTTCAGGGTATCAATACCTTGATGGAGTTCGAAAATCAGAACCGCGCAAATATTTTTCCGGAGTTTTGTGTCATGATATTTTTGAGTACACTCGAGTATTTAGGAGAAGGTTCTGACTTATAATAAGAACAAATCTGGCGGGGGATGTTGATGACTATGTCTTCTTGTTTTAAGGATGCTTTAAATACTAAAGAAATGGATTATAAAAGATTATGAAATTTGGATTTGATTTTCTTGTGACATGCGATTTTTGTTTTTTTACTTCGTTCCCTCGAGGAAAGTGTATTTAAAGATTTATTTTACATTCAATTCCTTTGATTGTAATATTGTATTATTCTGCAAAGTAAACAGTTCCAATGTATTCAGCTCATGTTCCATGTCAGATTCTTGTAATGAGGCATTTAGACAACTAGTTATTATTCCATGCTTGTCGCGTCTTAAATCATAAACTGCCAGGCAAAAGAGAGTGAACACATCTTTTTAAATCACTATTATTCAAAAGCTAAAGATGGGAGAAGCTTGAGGTAAAATGCTTTGGATAGTTTATTCATTTTCGAAAACATCAAAAACCATAACTTTAACGTTTAATGCCAGTTGACAATAGAAATACAGAAATAAGGTCGATTCTTTTAGCGTTGGTATTCGTTGCCCAGATTTGATCAACTTTCAGAGGTTATTCACGTTTTCCTGGTGTGACTTTTGACGGACGGGTGTAAGGTGTTTTTTTTACGGAGAGGATGGCCAACATTTATAATGCCTAGCAATTGTACATCTATGTCAAGTGATCTTACATCAGTACGAAGGTCACGTGTTTATCAATATTTTCCAATTTTGTCCAAAATGTGTTAATATGTTAATTTAACTAAAGTAAATGTTTAGACCCTGTGTATAAGATGTTTACTGTCCATATTCTTATTATAAATTGTCCATAAATTCATTTTGAAAAATGTTTACTTTCTTTTGTTTTACAGTGTATTTATTTGAATTTCATATCTCACAAGTATATCTGAAATAAATATTTATAAAGAAATCCAATTTGTGATTATTTTGGGTAGTTTAATATGTAATATAAGCCCTTTATCAATTTCAATATGACATTTATCTTAATTAGATTAATAAGTAACTACTTGAAACAATCAATCGTTAATGCATTACTTACTTATTGACAGATGCTCACTGTCATATTATCTAGTAAGCATAGTTAAGGAAATAAAAACAATGTAAATATTTATTGCCACGCCTTATATAACTACCAGGAGAGTCTATTTAAAGTTAAACCACTTCTGAAGATATATACACAAAGAACTTAATTAAGCACCTCCCTATTTTGTAAAATGAACTTGGGTGCTCTTGGACCACTTGTATTGACCACTCCAGATATAACAATTGCTTTGTTATTGAATATTTAATTGTAGTAAAAATCGCTTATGTGCAAAAATAATGAAAATATGAGAAAAACTGTGAGACTACTGAAATTTGGCCAAATATAACTATTGTCACAGGGGGAAAACTACACATTAAACTTTGGATGTTATGAATTAAAAATAACATTGCTGATCCCTAGTTGACATTCATACACTAAAACCCTTTTTATCATGCATTATAAGAGGCTAGCAAGACATTGAATTTTCAGTACTTTTTCCTTAATTTTTTTTATAAAATGCCTACAATCTAAACATCTGTAAGTAAATTTGAGATTCCTTGAGTTGAACTTGTTGATCAAACACTTCTCCTTCCTTTAGATAAGCCATTTTCTTTGACAGTGACCAATTAATGTCTCTGTGAAGTTTTTTTAAAATTCGATATTTAATAATTTTGTGATTTTGAAGGTTCATACTGCTTTAACGATTGACTTTTGCTATGGGGTTATTAACTAAAAAATCATCAATTCACTCAAGAACATGATAATTATCACATTGCAGCAAAAAATATTGACTTTCATTTTCAATTTTAAGGTAACTTGCATTTTGACTAAAAAATACCAAGTTTTTGTAAAGCAAGTTTTTCAGTGACAGTGAATCGTAAACCGTATGATTTTTTTGTTTCCACACTGGTGGATGACCATTCTATCAAAACATCCTTATTGTTTGCCTGTACATTTGTTTTGTTTATTATAAGCAGTGTTTTTCTGTTTGAAAAAGTGGGGGGGTGCTTAATTAAGTTCTTTGTGTATATAAACCACAATAGCTTATCAAGTTTACTTATTGGTTTTTCATAGTCATCGACGTGACCCTTCCATTTGTAATTAAGTCAAATTTCATAGTGGAGCATTTTTTGGCGATTAACATAGTTGAATGTGGACTGATTTACACAGTAGAAATCAAAACAATAAGAAATCAGTATTTGGTGTAACCACGTTGTGGCTCCTGCAAAATGTCTTCCTATCTACTGAGCTGTCTGTGAGACTGTTGATTCCATGATGTCTTGCTTGATTCATTTGTCAGAAGACCCCTGATTATAACAAGAACCCCAATGTGTTAAGATAAGTTGCAAAACATGGTGTGAAAAAAAATCATAGTAGCAATATATTTGTTATTAGTGTATATTCAAAAGTAGTGTTCAATCTTTATGTGTTTTGAAGTACTGCCAGGCAAAAGAAAGTACACCCTTCAGTTGAATTCATCATATGTAAGATTTTCGATTACAAATTTTCGAGTTTTAGATGTTGTAATCTTTAACCTATAAGAGCAAGAGTTAAATTATCGTTCAAAGAGAACTTTTAGCTGTTCAGATATTTTCTTCTAAAAAGTGTTTTTTTAAAACAAATTGTTCCAAAATTATTTTTAAAATAACGCAAAGGTTCGTTAGCAAAGAAGACATTTTTTATGTGAAATCAATAAACGTGCCTTTTTTTCACATGTTAACAGCATTTTACACATGGAAGGGGTTACGTTATTGTAAATTCTACTTTTACCCCTGCCTACATTAAACAAAGATTGTAAAACAAAATATTAACCATACACAAATTGTTTTATTTAAACTATTGAAATTGTGTAATTGTAAACATGCCATAATTAAATAAACACATGTCTCATAAATATTAAGTAAATTTAAATAAACTGTGGTGTATACCTTCTTTTGTCTGGCGTTATAGAAAATAAGTTCTGCAAACTTTCTTCTTGGTGTATATTCAAACATAGTGTTCGATCCTTAAGTGTTCTGACAGGTTGCACAACAGGATAAAATCAAGAAATATCGGTGCAAAATTTTCTTCCATGTGATTCTAAGTAATGTTTTCGTCCTTGTTTATGTGACCACCTTCCATGTATCAGTTTCTGACAAGATGACCTTTTCAACAGAATATAATGAAATTTAAAGGCAGAAACAATACAAAACAAAAGTCTCTCATTGCTCACTGCAGTTTCTGTTTTATGGTTATTTGTTCTGAATAAGATGATGCTCATTTGTAGAATTATTGGTAACAAAGCATCTGTATATATATATCATTATTCCGTACATTTGGTTTTGTTCGCACAAGTGGAATGACTCGGTAGTATTGTCGGATACCATTATAATACAAACTCATAATATCGATGCACAATTGGAATCACAAACATGTATATGTTTGGTTTTTTGTGACTGGCAGTAAGATCCTTTCATTGTAGCACAGAAGAAAGGAAAAGTTCGATAGTGGTTAAATCTTAAGCCATCAGCAAAAGAACCCCCCCCCCCCCCCCAAAAAAAAACCAACCCCCCCCCCAAAAAAAAAAAAAAAACAACAACAAAAACTCCCAAAGATTTCTCCGATCCGCTTATTGGTGTCAAGTCAGCTAACCAATTGGGTTTGGCGTGATTAACAATCGATTCATTTAGAGAAAAAAAGCATAGCGATCGGGTCATTTAACGAAAACTTCAAAGAACATATTTAAACGTTATATTTGGTGAAATAGTATTCAGCGGTTTCAGTGACCAGGGTAGATCATAATGTTATAGATTAAATATTTCCATATAGCTCCATTTCCAGACAGAAATTACGTGAACTCGGCAAATCTGCAAATACTTATCATCAAATGTATACTTATTTACAACTGTCCATTTTACTTGTACCATCGTAAATAGTAGTTAATTTTAACGATATTATTTGTATTTAACGATATAAAACAATATTATGTTTTCACGATTGGGTAATAGAAAGTTCGAGGCCACAGCTCAAGTCATTATCCACTTAGACACATGCTCAAAGTCGTTTTGGCCCACTTTGCCTCATATCATCTGTGTTTAACTTGTATTAATTCAATTGTTAATAAGAAGGTACTAGCCGTAAATTTTGTTTGAATGTCATACAAAGTTAGTTGGTCTGTTCAGACATGGCACAGTTCGTGTCACTGCACACTCGCACTATGTTACCAAGTGACCACAGAAGGAAAACTAAGAATCTATGAATAATTTAGCTAATGAAACTATATGCGCATGACCGTACCTTGAATCACATGTTCACACACAACACACGTGGTCATATTCACTGCACATGCTTCACATGCGACCACGTGACCACATGGAAGAAACAACATGTCGGCCTTCCTGTTACCACACACTTTACACCTCCATCGATTTGTTCTCACTCTGCCCATAATTGTTAGCGGTTTGTCCCTTCCTGTCATTACCTGATATAAATAACATTGTGTCAGGTATTTGAAGAAGAATCATTGAATTAAAATTGATGTTGTTTAGGAAATAGAATGAAATGGTTCAACAAAAGAAAACAAACTCAATCTAAAAGTTTTGGTCTGTTAGATTGTTTAATTGAAGAAAAATATAATTAAAAAGAGGTTTTATTAATTTGTATGCCTTATTTTGTGTATTTAGATCTTTAGTAAAAACCAAAGGTAGAATAACTTACTTCTAAAGTTCACACAGGACAGTTGAGAGAAATTTCAGACCCTGTTCTCTGCAGTGATATTGTAAACGGAACAAATGTCAACCTGGATATGGATTAAATGTAAGGTCTATTTCTATATATACATTACGCGATCACATGCAACCTCGTGATAACATCTATTAATAGGTACGCGTCAACTATATAGATACATACATTATAAGTAAAGGATATTAACCTGTCCCACGGGTTTTATTGAAATGTAAACATGAGGGGTGAGGGGAAACCCATGGGCCGTAGGTTAATATCTGTCATATAAAGCGAAGGAAAGGACGAAAAATTCGGTAAAAATATTGAAATATATAATAACACTGAACGTATCGCACAAACGCAGCCAATCCTTGCAAGTTGTCTGTTTAACAGCAGCTCTTCACGAAAGACTTAAATATACACTTTGCATACGATTTTAGAATCAAATGTAATATATATTAACATTATGTATATAAAAATTACAGAGTCAGTGATGACACAACAAAATGATCATTTGCTGACAACAAGCCTCGGTAGCTCAGGCGGTAAAAGCGCTGTTTAACAAGATAGAGGTTGCGGGTTCGAATCCTGCTTGAAACGTTAAATCAGAATTTGTTAAAAATTCAAATTTTACAAATCCATTTGTTTGTTTCGTAATGTTTACACGTTATGAGTCTCGTCATTCTCTCCCCACAGAGGCAACTCAGTCATACCTGAATTAGCCTCTGTTCCATTACGCCTAGATCCTGGGGTTCCGGCAGATTGCCCTAGCGGCAAAAAGTTGTTACTTGAGATATCTCCCTTATCTGCAGCCAATGAAAACACCTTTTGGATATCAACGACTTTGGGAATTATCAACGGTCGTACAGTGACTTTCGAAAGTATTATGCCTTCAGGTTTATTTTTCATTAACAGTGTGAGTCTGTGAGAGAGAAATATTTGAAAATCAGATATGGATAGGGGTTTTCATTAAAAACATACTGTTTTATAATTGTGTAAATTGTTCTTTGTTTTATGATAAATTTTATTTAAATAATCTACGAAATAATAACTAATGAGAAGGTAAAAAAGCGATGTTTTGTAGAAGGAAGAGTTATCTCCCCTGAATGCCGAATCACCGGGAATAGCCGGAAGTAGCCGAGCTTTTGCGAATGGCCCCCTTTTGAAACGGCGTCGCTGATTGCACAACTAACTTCGATTGCCTCCAATCAGATTTCTACCTTTCTATCCCGTGAAGTAGCCGTAATAGAACAGAGGCTAATTCAGGTATGACTGAGTTGCCTCTGTGGGGAGAGAATGGAGTCTCGTATAAAATATAAAATATATAATAAAGTAAAAATAAAAATTATTCTAGAATGTCCCTGGGATATTCTAGAATGTCCCGGTGAGAAGCGATGTGACATTGAAAGCAGGTTTACCCGAGAAAAGAATTACCTCCAAAATGACACGATTATGACACCTGAGGTTTATATGTTCATTTTTGAACTCCCTAATAAGATCGACGTTAAGAAACCATCAAACATTTCAAACGTGGTTCATCTGTGTTAATAGTTTTCAAAGCCATTCAACTGTAAGCTGTAAGTAAAATTTAGTAATAAAGTGAGCGCTGAAAGCAATCACGCGCATAGAATGTGAAACCAATTTTATTCCCAAGACTAATATCAATCGATATCATGTCAAGCCACATGCTATCCATATTCGGTAATTGTTTTAGATTGAAGACTAAATTGTAGAGAAGGTTAATATTGTCAATAATATACTCAGAAAGCATGCTCATTCACTAAAAATAGTCTGTATTTTGTGCAAAAATATTTCTTACAAAAACAGATGACGATGTTCAACTTAAAGTGAAATATAGAAAGTTAAAGTGCTAACGTCAATTTTCAATGAAAATGTAAATATTAAGAGAATTTTTTTTTTAAAAAGAATTTAAATAAACAGAAACATATTGGTTTCATTCATTTATTGAATAAGCTTTAGGAAGGATTTATAGGAATAGCAATATATTTTGTATACTGATAAAGTTATTTCAGAATAGTTTTCAGTTAAATCTTTAATTATTGACATATTAGCATATAGTTATAGCAAGATTAGAAATTGCAGTAAGAATTTAGAACATGTAATGGGACCTTAACTATTGAATACATTTAATTGTGTCCCTTGATACAGGCAAAACAAACTTAATTTCAAAAATATATTTCATTCTAAAACAATCTAAATAAATTTAGATCAACAGGTTTTATATTTGGTCATACTGTTGATCTAACATTGGCCCGTAAGGCAGGTCGTCACGGTGACCTCTGACATCAGCCTCTCGGCCAATCAGAAAACTTGCCCTAGCTCGCTGGAAGTTAAAAAACTCAGCAGCGCATCTTTTGAAATGGATGATGTTCGGAGCTTTGTCATTCGGAGCGGATTGCTTGGATGTATTAATAGATTAGATTTTTTCATTTTGAAATGATTTAGCGTATTTGCTAGTTGTCGATGACAAATGATAATTGCACGTCGCACAGATACTAACGTGGCGAATAATAATCACAAAGTTAGAGCTTGATAAATGCCAATATCTGCGAAAATCCATATGCAAGGGGAGGTAACTCCTTTTTTATCAAACTCGTTTCTACTAATTTATTTCATTGTCATCCAAATAATGTTTAAAATAGTGATTTTTGTCAATCATAAAACTAAAAATATTTCATACAACCAAAATAAAATCAACCTATTGATATTTTTCTTATCAGTATCGAAAACAAGATTTATTTTTCACAATGCACACTGTTATTGAGAACAGGCCATAAGCCATCATATATTTTTTCCGTTCATTCTTTGAAATAGCGACTATGAACTGTTTGTAACGTCGAATTTGATTGATAAAATCGCGAATTCGTTATTTGCATACGAAAGGTCACCGGGACGACCTCTCACACTGGTCAATGTTAGATCAACAGTATGACAAAATAAAAAATCTGTTGATCTAAATTTATTTAGATTGATTCTAAAAAAACAGATTTTAAAATCAAATGTTTGTTAAAACGAAATGAAAAAAAAACAACATTTACTAGATTACTATAATACTGACTATTACTACTTAATAGAATTATCACAAGTGACTATAGGTCTACAGGAATACAAATGGAATATAAAGCTAAATAATGTATAAGTAAGTATAGTAAGTACATAAATACAGAAGTAACAACAAGCAGTAAACGAGTAAGAACAGCAACATTTAGTAAAATATATAGAAACATGTTAATTAGTGCAAAAAGTATTTCAATAGAATTCCTAAAGAGTCATCCCTCGACATATGAGTCGTATATGCTTATAATTACATAATAATATATAACTCATAGTTAAGAACGGAGTGACCATTTAAAGGGGTTGTAGCACGTTTTTTGATAATTTTATATTTCTAATATTTCACTGATAATTGTAAGTTAATGCTAGATGTTTTAGTTTGACAGTCTCAAAAATCACATTACACAAGCCAATCATCCATAGTCGGAGGACAAAGTATGAAGATTCACATAAAATCCTTTGGCGGCCATTTTGCGTGAACACCTTTAATTCATTTTGTGTAAGAAAAGGGAATCGCATAGCTAAAGTTTACGTTATATATTATTAGTACTGCTTCATTTAGTTTAGATACATTGTCCTTCAATTAAAACCATTAATTTTCATTTTCCTGACATCACCTTATATTCTCCATAAAAACGTGCTACTGCCCCTTTAAAAGAGAAGTAAAGTATACTTATTGTGTTGTTATCTAGGTTTGGTTAAAATCTTGGCTAGGTGGTAGAAGGTGGAGGAAGGTCAAAGGGTTGCAACCAAGTGGAATGATTTTACAATCAAGAAATACCTTTGGTGGCATGTGGTCCTGTACAAAATTCTGTCGACCGCTATCAGTATAGTTCAGCAACAACAGGCGCGGCTCGCTGGCCGAGTGGGTAACCTGCTCCTTGCTGAAAAACTGAGAGTTTGAAGGGTTGATTCCCTGCCCCACACTGAGATACAGATTGATAGACTTGTTGTATCACCTTGGGCAAGAGACTTCATTCAATATGTGCCTCTGTTCACCCAGCAGGAAATGGGAACATGGTAAAAAGATTGTGTTGTGTTCTAGCGTCATATATGTCAGCATATGGTAGACCAGGGTAATGATACTCCTATAGCGCCTTGAGCAATCACTGAGTGGATGGATATGTGCGCTCTATAAATGGACATATTATAATTATTAATACCACCTGATGTTGTAAAAAAGGGTGGCCTCAAGGTGTTATGGGATTATGTTCAACCTTATGACAACAATGTTGGTTTATGGGTGTTTAATGTCATTGACAATGTCACCATACGTTAAGGATTCTAAAAAACAAATGTACGTGTTTTCATTGGCTGCAAATAAGGGAGATATCTTTTATTGCAACGTTTAGCCGCTAGGGCATTCTGCCGGAGCCCACGGATTTTGGCTAATAAGAACAGAGGCGTGCTCGGATAAGACTGAACTGCCTCTGTGGGGAGAGAATGGGAGAAGACCAAAAAAAGCAAATATTGCAAAATCTCTTGTCCACCTCACTAGGCCATTAAATAATTTTCACATAACGTCTTGAAAATAATCTATCATATCATAGAACGCCAAGTTCAATTTCCTTAGTTTTTGGACGAAAAAACTAAAAAGTCAATGCTAAATATTGGTATGGAGCATAAACACTGTAAAAACAACTTTTGAATGTGTAACGCATGGGTTATTGGACGTTGTATCCGTAACATTTTCGTAACATCAACGACTTCAGGTATCCTATGCACAATGAATACTGTTATAACCATCATGTATTACCGACTTTACGGAGAGGACACCTTGTATCCGTTGAGTGGATTCTTAGACCAGACGGATTCCAATACGTTGGATCGTAGACGGAGTGAAGGGTTGATTCGTAGACACGACTGCTGATAAATTACAGCTCATTACCGAAAGTTTGTTGACTTACTTGTGTACCTTAGTGCAAATATCATGCATTTCGGATCGAAACTGGACGTCAATCAAATAACTTTAGCATAACTGACAGAGAACCACGCCTTGAAAATTGGTAATAACGATTCATTATTTTTCGGGTTTTCTCATTTCTCTCGTAAAAATATTAGCAGGATGACACATTAGAATATTTTATAAATTCTAATTTCCCAAAATTTCTATTAACGAAATGAATATTGACTATCTGAGAAAAAACATCAGCTCTGTTCCATTAGTTTGTAAAGGAAAAAAAGAAGAAAAGAAAATTTTTGACTTTTGTTAAAAGCTGTTGATCCCTCATAAAGGATTTGGTTGAGTAAAACAAAGTCTTTTTGAAATTTTGACCCTGCCGCAACTGTTTAAGATATACGGTTCTGTTAAGGTTCAATAAATCTGCCCTTATGAAATGTTAAAAAATCAACCGTATCTTTTTCAGTTTGGCATTGCTACTAGCCTACTACATGATATTTGCATTAGGGTACACAGGGTAAATATTTTCGAACAGTGTGTCAACGAACCAGTCTGGTCTAAATAATGGAATCTGACAGGTGTCTTCGCCTGGCCGCCCTTGGTGTTGGCTGACGTGTTGGGAGGTTTTCAAGAACGGACACCTGTAATAATGAGAATATTACTGAATAAATAGAGAAATATTAGGGATGTTTTACAAATATAATAGCAAAATATGCTAATGCTAATAACATGCCATTTAAAATCAAGAAAAACTCAAAAAACCATTTAGCTATTCGAGCTAAATGTACATTCAACATAGAGACTTTTTCCAAATCAACCAATCAGAATCGATGTTACAATTCGATGCTTACCGGGCGAGGCCTTTTCCCATAGAGACGGAGGATGTGGAGGCAATTCGGCATGTTGTCGCTGTGGGCCTTTACAGGGTCCTCCCCCTCCTGTAGATATAGCCAGTGGCCGCACTGAAAGCAGGTCAGCCTGCCACTTTCTGAGGACATAGGAGACAATGTCACAAACCTTTGCATTATGAAGCAGTACCGAGGTACGATAAATCAATGACTACAGGGCGCTACGTCCATACCGCATCATGGTTAAGTTGTACAAGATTTACAGTTCATGATCAGCCACAGGAATTGAAAATTGGGGGGGGGGGGGGGGGGGGGGGGGGGGGATTGTTAGCTATATTAAATATACGTTTTAAATATTGATTATATTCAAAATCCTGCGATTTAAGCGAATATATTACTAGTTCTGTAGACAGTCACAGGTTCGCAAGTCAGTCTTAATAGATCACTTTTGAAGTAAGCATCAGCACTATCATTCTCGATTATCCAGAGTTTACGTTCCGATTAGTGGAGCACTATGGGTTGTTTCATGTCTTTATAATAATTTTGTCGAAGGCCTGAATCATTACCTTCATACATACTGTTGGCATCTAACACATTTCCTCCTCACAGAGGTTGCTCAAGATGAGATTAATGACTTGAGCTCCCTCTGTTGGGACTGCAAAGAAATACCAAAAACCCGCATATGATTAAATTTAAAACATGTACTCACGTCCCATAAAAAAGCCACATTCAGCTAAGTAGTCTGAAGCCACGCCCTCTATCCTGCGTTCTAAGAAAGTCGCCTTCCTCTCGTCAAGATGGCGGCGGTTCTCAAAGGAGGGTTCCCCCTTCCCATGTTGGAGGCACCATTTAAGTGCCTCCGACATTGTCGGTTTGTCTGCGTCTTTTCGGACACACATATTCCGCATTAGCTGCGGAATGCCATGTGTGTCCTCATAGCAGTAGCTTCTTTGACCCCCCGCCATCATAGTTCATTGTCTTCTCGATGACGGTTGATGACGGGCTCTGAGTAATCCTTGTAGATGAATCTCGTTTTTGGATGGAATCCAGTCTCTGGAATGAATTCAAAATTGTATTTCATATTCGACAATATTGATCATGACAATAACTATACCACGCAGTTCCAAATGTTTCTTGGTAAACGTTGTGAGGACACGGCGCAATTACTCATAGTGATGATCAGAAAACAAATGAGTTTTACAAACCATTGAAGATATTTGAAAGAAATTCCGTTAGTAATTTGATTTTCTTTAAGTATAAGGAGTTTCATTGGATAAATGTAACAATTTAAGGACATTTTCCTAAATCGCAAATGACAGATGATGTTTTCATTTCTGAGTCTAAATTCACCTAAACAACGTTCGGAGAGATTCTTTGAATCTATTTGAAACCGTATTGGAAAAAGAACCATCGGATCCATGATCAAATTAAGCTGTCCATATATATGTTCTTGATCGGTGTGAATGTAGAAAGGACAAAGAAAAAAAAGGTTAAATAGCTTCCTATGCTAATTGAATCTTACATTACGTTTAACATGTTGGCTCTATTTCAGCAATATTCTAGTTTAAAATGCATCGGAAAAGAAACATTTTCCAAAAAACATCTATTTTCAATATATTTGCACCTGTAATTTAAATAAAACTTAAAATGCTTAGGTAACGGAATACTATTCACGTTATGTAATGAGATAATGATTCGAAAAAAGCAAGAGCGATAATAATTGAATGTCTAAAGACTGAGAGGAATTTAATATCGTAGAATAAGGGGAAACGATCAAGTGATTTTACGACTATAACTTCATGGATAGCTTCTACTATTATTATTAAAAAAGGTGAAATTGAAATGATAAAGTATATGTATATTTGAGTTAGTCTCAAATACATCCCTTAAACAGTTAGTAATCAATTGTTTAATATTTTAAAATTCTTATTGATACAAATTCTAATCAATAACTTTTACTAGCCTCGTTTTTGAATATTTCCTCTTCAGAAGTAATAAATCTCAAACAGTATAAACGCAACAAGACTCGTTGCTTCGACAAAATTGAAGAAATAATATTTCGATTGCTCCCTCATGGTAGGTTTATGACGAATACCTATTTAAAGAAAATCGAACTATGTTCCAAAACAGAAACCATGTAACGCGTGGCTTGTCTATTTTGGATGACACATCACGCTATACGCAAGTTATTTTTTTACGGTTGTTTTCTAAAGTTAGTTGATTTTTGCTATGATCTAACATGCCGATAAACAAACAATTAAATAAATGGTAATTAAGATGTGACTTTTCAGATATTGTTTCTTCATAATGAGAAAATATTTGAAAAGAATGATTTAAAATCACGTTTGTTTAATGAATCAATAAAATGCTCTAACAGGAATCTTAATCAACAAAGTTCGACACAAGTGTCACATGTTTTCTTCACATTTCTGGTGCAAACAATAAGCATCTGCGACCATGTTTTGGTTGTTTTATGAGCGCAATAATTTATACCCAATTTATACGGCAAACATTTGCTCATATATGAATAAATCTACTCACGTGAGCAAACGCAAATTTGCTATGCGTTTATGGTTCGTTTCAAGAATCTTAAGTACCGTATTTCCTCTAATAAGCGCCGGGTCTCCAATAAGTGCCGGGCCTCGAATAAGCGCCGGGGGTCATAGGTAGTTGAGAAAATAAGCGCCGGGTCTCCAATTAGCGCCGGGCCTCTATTAAGAGGAAATACGGTATATCCGTAACAAAGACACATAATCTGCCATTTCAACATTTGCCATGGCGATGATAAGACTGAAAAATCGTCGAAGATTCAGGAAATTTCCGTATTTACTTAAGTTTGGGTATTTTACTTGGCACATCAAACACCAGAGAACCGAGGAAGACGAGACACAGAAGATAGTTTGAAAATACTGTTTAAAGGAATATGGTGATCTGAATTGGAAATAAAATTTCAGAATGAGTCAAGAAACATTCACATTTATTTGTGGTAGACTGCAGGATGAATTATCACCGGCTGAGCGAAATACATTTGAAGAGTCATTGAGTGTTCAAAATAAAGTTACAATTCCAATATACTGACTTTCTTTAGGGTTGCATGAAAATGCTTTTACTTACCTGTAGCAAATTAATTGACACCTACCCACTACAAGGTGCAAATTTGCATATAAGTAAATGCGTCTATGCGTCCACAAATACACACATAAGTAAAATTTGCGTATATGCAAAAAGACGCACGTAAGTCAGTGTTGCTGTATAAATCGGGTATAAGTTTACATTGTGTGTAACTTAAGCGAGACACACTAGTGATAAAGTTCAGTCCTACCTTAATTTGTGATAAGACGAATAAAGCAGAAGGCACAACACAGGTTATCTCCCTGTCCACACGTCCGAGTGACTATTGGATTATGATGATCAAACCACACAATATCAAATAATCACAAGAATGATTGAAATACAACCACTGTGCATGCTGTAATTGTTGAAGTGTTTCATCAAAACTGTCGAGTAAAACTCAACTCAAGTCTATCTATATTTAGAACAGTTAAGGGAAAACCCTAAAATGTCTATTAATAGAAGGGGATTCCAACAAAAATAGTGTCTCTAACTTCTAAAAATAGTTAAGGTCATCTTTGTCATAAATAACGCAGATCCGTAGCGAGCACTGATTTCATTTTGTACTGCCAACATATGAGTTAATGTATCGCATCAGATGTAGTTGAAGATGACTAAAACAACCGTAAAAGTATTAAATAGGCATTTTGACTTAAAAAGATACACTACTGCCAAAATTTGAGCTATATTATTGAAAAATAACCGTAAAAAGTATGAAAGAGACATTTTGACTTAAATAGATACACTTCTACCAAAACTTGGGCTATAATATTGAAAAATGTGCACCCCCCCCCCCCCCCCCCCCCCCTCCCCGAGCCCGAAACGGATGCTCTACTCTAGGCCTGTAAGTTAACGTGTCTATTTCACTGTTGCCGCATTTGTTATTATTTTCAATTTTCTATTCAGTTAAAAATCTGAAATCATTTTGTCCAGTTGTATCTTAATACTATTGTTTTTGCAAGGGCCAGGTATGGTAGGTAAGATAACTATTTAAGGTAACTATAACGTGTCTAAAATATATCATGCTTTATCATTTCATACAATGATATAGAATACTAATCACTGCATTATTATTCAAATATCATGAATTATCTCATTGTAACAATAATTCATATTTTGAAGATTTTTTACGTATATTGGTTTCCTTTCGTTTAAGCCCATGTTCAATGTTGTAAGATTCTTGTGGACAACCCTTTCATGAACATTTATCTGTTTTTTTTAAAAATCTAAAACCATTTCTTGAATTCAATGCATGTCACGTTTTAAATCATATTTATTTGAATTTCATATATCACAAGTATTATTGAAATAGATATTTATAAAAAAAATCTAATTTGTGATTATTTTGGGTAGTTTAAACGAAAAACTGCGTAAGGATTTAATCATTTTCAATGTGACATTGATCTAAAGTTGATGAACATGTAATGCCTTGAAAAAAAAATCGTTGATGCATTAATTACTTTCTAAAAAATATTACTGTCATGTTATCTTGTCTGCATACAAACGTGTAAAAATGTATTGCAACGCCTATTTCTATAACTATCAGGAGAGTCTATTTCAAGTTAAACCACGTCTGAAGATATATAAACCAACATAGCCTTTATAAGTTATATGTTTTTTTCACGGTCATCGACGTAACTCTTGCATTTGTAGTTAAGTCAAATTTCATAGAAGAACACTTTTTGGTGATCAACCGAGTTGAATTTGGACTGATTTATACAGTGGACATTAAAGCAACAAGGAATTCAGTATTTGGTGTAACCTCGTTGTGGCTCCTGCAAGATATCCCCTCATTTATTGAGCAAGTGAGGTGTTAGTGAGGCTGTTATGCATTTGTCAGAAGACTCCTGATTATAACTAGAAACCCACGATGTGTTCAGATAAACAAAACGTGGTATGATTTAAATTAGAGTAGCAATATTTTGTTCTTAGTGCATATTCAAAAGTAATGTTCAATCCGCATGTGTTCAGAAAGACTGCCAGGCAAAAGAAACTACACCCTCAGTTGAATTCATCATTTATGTGATTTTCGATTTTTTAGTTTTTGATGTTGTAATCTTAAACTGATAAGAGCAAGAGATAAATTATCGTTCAAAAACAACTTTTAAGCGTTTTGAAATTTTCTTTTCAAACAGACATTTTTTACAAATAAATTGCTAAAAAATAATTTTGATATAACACAAAAGTTCATCAACAAAGAATAATTTTCTTTATGTGAAAATCAATAATCACAATCACATATTGACAACATTTTAAACAAGGAAGGGGTAACGATATTGTAAATTCTATTTTTACCCCTGCCTACATTAAACAAATAATAAAAACAAATATGATTAATATTTACCAGACACAAATTGTTTTATTCAAACTATTGCAAATTGTGTAACGTGCCGTAATAAGATAAACACATGTCTCTTAGATATCAAGTACATTTAAATAAACTGTGGTGTGTACTTTTTTTTGCCTGGCGGTATAGAAGATAAGTTGTGCAAACTTTCTTCTCGGTGTATACATGTATTCAAACGTAGTGCTCCATCCTTATGTGTTCAGATAGATTGCACAACAGGATAAAATCAAGAAATATCGGTGCAGTATTTTCTTCGTAATTCCATGTGATTCAAAGTAACGGTTTAGTTCTTATTTTTATGTGACTTTTCATGTATCACCTTTTGACCAAATGACCTTATCAACATAATATAATGATATTTAAAGGGCAGCAGCACGTTTTTACGATGAATATAAGGTGATGTCAGAAAAAGGAAATAAATGGTTTCAATTGAAAGACAATTTATTTAAACTAAATGAAGCAGTAATAAATCAAGTATATGATGTAGAGTCACCTTTAAGTCATTTGTGTAAGAAAAAGGAATCGCATGGCTAAACTTTACATTATATATTTGAATTATAACTGCTCCATTTATTTTAAATACATCGTCTTTCACTTGGAACCATTAATTTTCTTTTTCCTGACATGACTTTATATTCCCCCTAAAAACGTGCTACTGTCCCTTTAACGTACAATTATCAGTGGAAGATTTAATAATATAAAAACTTCAAAACGCGTGCTATTTCCCATTTAAAGGCACAAACAAATACAAGACAAAAGTCGCTCACTGCCCACTGCTGTTTCTGTTGTATAACAATGTGTTCTGAATAAGTTCATGCTCATTTATGGAATTATTGATAACAATTTCAAAGCATCTGTATAAATCGTTATTGAGTACTTATGTTATTGTTCCACACTATTGGAGAGACTTGGTAGTGTTGTCTGATACTATTATGATAAAAACTCATAATTTTGAAATAGAAAAACAAGTACTAATTAAGCGGTATATTGTCTTATTTGAAATCGATTTGAAATTTCTTGGTCAGTTCTTGTCAGTTTGAATCTTGAATTATAACAGAGAAGAAATAGAAAGTTCATTAAAACATAGATCGCTTATACGCTCTTGGATCTCACGACAGCTTACCAATTGAGATTGGGATTAACATTCAATCAATTCATTTACAGTAAAAACCATAACAAACAAGCCATTTTACGTAAACGTAATTTGATATAGACATTATACTTAAAATTATAGTTTGTAAAATAATATAAACGGTATGAGCATTCAGTGGTACCGGTGGCCTAGAGAGAGTAAAATGTTTAATTTATTATATTAATATTTCCATATTGTTCCAGTTGAAAAGTTTAAAGCCACGAAACTGGACCTTTAACTCAGCAAACGGGCAAATTGATAACCTAATTGATCATGAACTTGTTAGTTATTAACACTTTATAGTTCACTTGCACCATCGTTAAGGGTACTTTAACGAAAATCAATATTGGATTAGTGAACTGATGAAAGTTTTGAAACGATATCTATGGCAATTTTCCGTATCAGTACATACTCAGAGTCGTATTTGTCTCATATTTGGCGACGGTTTACGTATTTTATGAGACTATATGCGCATGACAGTACCTCGAATCACATGCTCACACACAACACACGTGGTCATATTCACTGCACATGATTCACATGCGACCACGTGACCACAAGGAAGAAACAACATGTCGGCCTTCCTGGTACCACACACTTTACACATCCATCGATTTGTTCTCACTCTGCCCATAATTGTTTGAGGTTTATCCCTTCCTGACATTACCTGACAAAAATGAGATTGTGTAAGATATCTGAAGAAAATTAATTATTAAGAAAACTGATTATGATGAACATTTAAATTATTGTTTTTTTAAAAATATTCTCAACTGAGAAAATAGATAAAAGAATAATTGCATTTCAAAATCAAATCCTTGATTTGTTAGATTGTTTAATTGAAGAAAAAATATGATTTAAAAAAAGATGTTTTATTTTTTTCGTCATGTCTATATTTGCCTATGTATTTAGGTTTTTAAGTAAATGCTAAAGAGTGAAATTTGTGAAACTTACTTCTACGTCAATACAGTTCAAGAAACAGTTCAGAACAGAAATTTTCAGACTTTTCCCTGTGCAGTGATATTGAAAAGAACCCAATTTCTATCAGGACATAGATTAAATGTAAGGTCTATTTCTAAACATTACGATCACATGCAACGTCATGCATGCTGGCTGATTTATATTTATAGGTACACGTCATCTACATAGATAGCAACAACAACCGACGTGTTAAGACGGAGGTTAGAAACCAAAAATCTATTTAAACGTATTTCGTCTGAGTTAGATAGTTTCAGCAAGGGCATGCTTATTATTTATATTTAGGATTGCTTAAAGTTTATATTTGAATTCAGTGACTTAGAAACCAATTCAACTGTTAGTTGAAAGATTAAGAGACATCAATTGACCGTTCGAAAGGAAGTTCTCTAAAATTTATGATGTCGATAATACGTTTTCTACCCAATATTATTTCATATCATGTCCAATTACATGCAAAGTAAAAGATAGAACTGTTGTCGAACATGACAAAGCTAAAATGCATTCATTCACCGAGATACTGAGGCAAGCTAGCTAGGTTTCCATTCCATTCGCTCATGCAAATATTTTGTAGCATGCATCGGTAGTTATGTTATGAGTAAAGAAAAAAAAAACAATGAACCACTCTTTGATAAGCTTTATTAACTATTGCTAATGAAACATCTACCATTTATAAAAGAAGAGGGTGCGTAAATTAAATAAAATTCATGAAATTGTATATCTATTTTAAATCAAATATAATAGTATTTAAGTAAAGGATATTGTGGGAGGTAAAACTCAAACACACAAAACTTGTAAGTTTATCAGGAAAAGTTTGGAAAAAATTTAGCATATGGAAATTGTTTTTGTACAATGATTAAGTCGCAATAAAAGGGAAGCTTTAAATGATATTTACCCTTGTAATATAATTAATCGTTTAGATCAATTTCTCCGTGAAATAATATGAATTATTACAAGCAATAAAAAGAATAGCTAGATATACAAATCACATCAATACATGGATACATCTACAATATCAAAGTATGAATAAGAATACACAAGCAAGAAAGAATAGGATAAACAGATTAATAAACAAAGATAAGAACGAGTTTAGACAAAAACAAGGCAATTTGCCTTATTTTTGTCTAAAGGTGTCAAGGTATAATGGTAGCAATCTATGTGTATTTTGGTTCCAAATAAGTAACTTGTAAAATAAGATAGGTTGTTTAAGTCTATTAATTACTTATTCTGAACATTGGGGAGGAGGTTTGGGTTTGGTGAGTACGGGAGGTTGGGGGATATGGTCAGAAAACCCTGCAACATCAACGTATTAGTACCCAACAATGCCCCTATAACGGTACAGGCAAGAGCCTCGTATTGGTGGTAATTTATAAACGGATTCTGAAACAAATAGTCCCGAACCCAATCGTCCTTACATCCGGATACTGCTATTATAACAAGGCAAAAGTGAGCGCAGCTCACATACCCCCGCCTGTAGTTTGACCGCCTTTCTTTGACGAAAATAGTGAAAAGTCATGTTCTGATAAGTCCTAGGATTGTTACCGTATTTTTCCATCACATGATATAGAAAATAACATAAAAATTTAATTTGTCTGAATAGGTGTGAACTGGTATAACTATGATAATAATTTTTTTTTAACAAACTCTCACCTTCCATTCAGTTCCATGTAGGTCAATTATATTCTTTGCAGTGGTATCAACATTCCAATATATGTATTCTTTGCAGTGGTAACAACATCAGTCATGTTCTATTTTCATACAGTGTCCATATGAGTATCACAATAGGTCACAATCCCTTTCTTTTGGTTACTTCCCAAAAGAAAACTTGAAGACAAAACAGTCACATTTACAATGTTTATACGGTATGTGTTTGTCATTAGGAAATATATTTAAATTTTACAAGCTTGATCCTCAACCTACTGTTTTCGGACTGTTTTGGTTCAAAATTTCAAAAATTATTTGAACTTTGGAATTAAAACCCCTTAAAGGCACAACAGCATCATATAGGTTACTGCCTACCAAGTTTGAAAATTCCAAGTGGTATAGTTTTTTAATTATGCTCCGGAACCGAGACAAAGTCCAGAAATCGGACGGTTTTTGGTCAAAATTTCAAAAATTATTTGAACGTTGGAGGTGAAACCCCTAAAAGGCACAACAGCATCATATATGCTACTGCCATACCAAATTTGAAGTTTGTAAGTGGTATAGTTTTAGAGTAATGCTCCGGAAACGATTTCGGACGGACGGACGCACGGACGGACACGCGGAGCGCTATTTACCCCCGACTACGTCGTAGCGGGGGTATAACTAGACGCAAGTCATTTTATTGGCATTTATATTAAGCAACACAAGGCATTTGCCTTTTTGATATCAGTTTTAACGTAGGAGAAACGGAGAAACAATAACGTTGTTTTAGCAGGGTTTGTTGAGACAGGGTAGTTACTTTGTTAATGTGAGTGCAAAATGCCACCATACCTCCGGTCAAAGAAGCAGGTTGCCATTTATGTGTAGTCATCACGGTTCCTAGACATACAACACAGTGATAACCCGGGAGAGTTGCGAAATTCTCAGCTTCTTTCGAAAATAAGTTTATTTCTGATGGTCATGATGTGGCATTTGGCACAAACATCTTGCCGAAGTTTGTTGAACCCTTTCTTGTCATGAAAGAAACTGGAAAAAATAACTTAGAGGTATAATTTATATTTCAACAGGTTGTCAGTCGAAAAAAGTTCATAACCCATACTATTTTTGTCCAATATAAATACTATAAAACAAAACAGATTAACGACACCGATAAAATTGAATCTACGAGCCCAAAGTAATGTCTCCTAATTATTTAGAAACAAATGCCTGTATGGTATATAGCACTACGTAGACCTTACCTTAAGCATCAGACTTGCATTGTTAAGATACGATTTTCATGTTATGTCATTACCGTATTTTCCCCAAATCATTTTGTATCATTCATTATATGAAAGAGGTACGGCAAGTTGCAAAACATTCGATCAACCTTAACATTGTGATATTTGATAAAAGATATCATCACTGATCATAACAAGTAACAATATAATCGAATGAAAATAAACACCAAATGAAACTTTTTTTTCGTTGAATAGGCAATTTGATAAAAAAAAAATTTCAAAATGAGTGATCATGATATTTAACTTTTATCAAAATCCCATTCAATAACTGGATATAAATAGTACGAACAGACCGCGCCGTGTCTGCGAACCAGCCACACGAAGGAACCACGAGTCTTTGCTGTTCATTCCGAGAACAGCCGTCTTCTGGCTCCGGATGGTGTAAGTGGACGTTGAGGCAGGTTGCCGAGTACAGAGACCTTGAAATTAGAGCACAAATTGTAAATAGAACGATGTTTGGTATTTGAAAATGGACTTGTAAATGAGAGAAAATGAAAAAAAAAATGTTTGGTAATTGAAAATGTACTGTAAAATTAAATTAAATTAATTTAATTAAACAGATGAAGCAGGTCAAACCACTTCACAGCTATAGGAATATATTGCATGCTTAGTCTCTAAAGCCGTTGGTATCCATCTTTTTTATTTATATCCCAGAGCTACTCCACTTGTAACAAAGCTTAAGTAGAAAGGACTGAAGGTGGTCACAGAGATTATTGTTCGAACTACAAAACTGTACATGTTACCGGCCGGGGTCTCTTTCCGTGAAGACGGCGAATGTGCTGACAGTTTGGGAACAAGTCGGAATGTACGATGATCGGGTCCTCCCCCTCCTGCAGATGGAGCCAGCTAGCACACTGGTAGCATGTCAGGCGTCCATTAGCTGGGGAAACAAGAAATACCCTTACTTGGTTTCAAAACTTTCATGTATCTTATAGTACTGGGGGCCGTTGCACAAACCAGCTTAATTTTTTTATCAACTATGTGTCATCATTTTTATTACTGGCTGGTTGAAATTATAAGTGCAAGAAAGCCGCTTATATGACTCGCTTGTAGGTGGAGCATTTTGGCTGCGACACAAACATTGTGACACAAAACGATTTAAGTTCACGTATGATATAACACAATGTAAATCTTAAACAACAAGAGTTAAGAAAAAAGTTTTACTTCAGACAATAATCATTTGTATAGTGTCATGTATCAGTAGCATTGCCGAGTATTTGACTTATTTGAGAAAAAGGTATACCAGAATAACAAAACACGAACTAATCAAGCATTTGAAGTCAGTTGGCTATATGCACTCACTGTCTAGGAAGAATCCACACTCGGCCAGATGGTTGGAAGTCTCTTGGTTGAAGTGGCATTTACGGAGCGTTTCCTTCCTCGTGTCTAGAAAACGGTACTTTTTGCGGCTAGGTTCGCCTACGCCATGCCTCAGACAAGCCCTTATACCATTTGTCATGGACTCTCTGTCTTCATCCTCCTCATGGACACGCAAATTCCTCAGCAGAGGGGGAATGTTTTGCGTGTCCTCAACAGAATAGCTCCTCTGAACCACCGCCATCATAGTTCATGGTCTGCGTAGAGCAAACTTTTTTTATTTTAATACCCCAAGTCTCTTCACAGCGGTCAGACAAATATATTTTAGCAAAGATCGGGAATGCAAAAATGGTAGCTAATTTAGCTGAATTCCTTTTGGTATCTTCAGAAAAGAGGGTATTATATTCCAGTGCCTCCAGTTTCTGAAAAGAAATTTACATTTAACTTTAAAACTCAGAATTTTTTTACTGCTCAAAATAACAATATTAAGCAGTGCAGGATTCTCTTGGAAAAGTCATAAGGATATTAAGTGAATACATGTATCTAATATAACTTATTTGGAAAACATTGCAAATTCTCTGCCCAAGGCATTCAATCTGTATTTATGGCCATTATGTAATTATAATTGACCTTGAAGTGCGTTCAGAAACGTATTTGAAAAACATTTAATCATTTGATTATTAAAGGGTTTCGAATATGTTATCTGAACGGCCTAAAAAGAAATAAAAAAAGTGACAGAAACAGCATCTAAATGGGTATTATTTTCAATATGTTTCTAAGATTGTGTTTTCAATTACATGTTTCTATAGATTATATTCTGTCTCCAAAAACTATTTCTAAAAAGGATAATCTTTTTAAATATAAGAAAGGAGATTTTTCTGACTTCAGATCTAGATGGCTCTTCAAGAGGTTATTTTAATGTGAGTATATAACTGAAATATATAACTACAACATGGGTGTAAGACTAATGTTTCTAAATAATATCAATATCATATTCTACTTATTAAATAAAAAAGAAAAGACAAATTTCTGCTTAAATCATTGGTCCATTTATTAAAATATGTGCAGCGATAACAATCAACAGCTGTCTTTCAAATGAATAGTAACGGGGTTTGTTATGCAACACATTCTTCAACGAGATATTGATCCGGAAAACGAGAGTCAAGAACAACAGAGGTTGAATGTAAGAAAACTACAACGGTGTTTAAAGGGGCAGTAGCACGTTTTTAGGGGGAATATAAGGTGATGTCAGGAAAATAAAAATAAATGGTTCCAATTGAAAGACAGTGTATTCAAACTAAATGAAGCAGTAATAATTCAAATATATAACGTAAAGTTCAGCCATGCGATTAATTTTTCTTACAAAAATGAATTAAAGGTGTTCACACAAAAATGGCCGCCAATGGATTTTATGTGAAGCCTCATACTTTGTCCTCTGACTGTGGATGATTGGCTTGTGTAATGAGATTGTTGACACTGTCAATATGATACATTTAGCATTTACTTACAATTAGAAGTGAAATATAGTAAATGTAAAATTATCAAAAAACGTGCTACTGCCCCTTTAAACAAACCGGTCATTGGAACAAATATATAGAGAAATGTCCGAAGTCGTTGCGAATGTATATTAATAAGCGACAACAGTGATTTGATGAAAGAAAACTGCGACGCTATTTGAACAAAACCGGTGACACTAAACGCATTAGTTCATACAATAAGAATATGTAATGTAAAATAGCGCGTATCACATATCTCAAATTTAATCCCTTAAACGATCTTGTGGCAGTGTAATATAATAATGAAATATTTCCTTATTTATCAACATCATCATAGCTTATACAAACCTCGTCTTTGACAAATTTCCTCTTCAGAAGTAAAAACGATATCACATACGCAACAAAAACTCGTTGCTTCGATAACGTTGAAAGAGACTATATTAAACTTTCCTATAAGCAGAAATATATATATATATATATTTAGAAAAGGCAGGTTTATGACGAATAACATCTTTCTATACATATCATACGATGTTATAAAAATAAGTCCACGTATGTTTGTATGAGTATAGCAGCGCGTTTGAACTATTTTCGACGACATGTCACAAACATTTCTGTTCTTTTCATTTTGTCTACTCTCTCTGATGATGAATTTGTCAAAAGCACGATAACGTAAATATCAACCATAAGAATGAGTTCAATGATATTGTTAAATCACTTCGTCCTTAGAAAAAACTGTCTTTATTTTGTCAAATTAATTCAGGTTAAGATTTTTCTTTTGATTAGCTCCTAAATAAAATATAACACATTGTTATATTATTATATGGATATTTATATAGCGCGGATATTTATATAGCGCGTTTAACATGTTCGTCTGCATAACATGCAGCACAATATCTAGTGTTGTGTGAATGACCTAGTTTTCATATCTAACAATAAAGTTATATTTAGCCCCCCAGATTATATGTGAGGACAACCGTAAACATCACACACGGATTTTTAACTTGCACTGTATAACTAAAGCGATACAGCATTATCTAAGTACTAGTGAATTCTGATAACTTCCTTACCTTTGATATGAGGAAATCACAACAAGGGTTTTCTAACTGTCCAACACCCGATCAGAGGCTTTCTAGGTGATGACGGGGTTCAATACAATACACAACCAGTAAACACTAGGATGATTGAAATTGAACTGTTTACACCTGATGTAACAGTAAAGTATATCTCCTTATTGCCGACTAAACATAACTGACCAAAACTAGTTTCACAGACAAACAAAGAAAACTCCCTAGACGTCTAAAGATAGCAGGGGAATTCCAATGTTAATCTATGTCTATAAATAGTTCCAAATCATGTATTAATTTTAGCGTAACGTCAACGATTCATAGTAGTCGAATATGTTTTCATGATTTATTTTTATAACCATTTTGGACAATTGAGTCATTTGTTATTCTAAGCAATCCTGCGTATCGAACTAAAACCAGGTGGTAAGGAAGCACACACACAGTTTGTTTACAATTACTAATATCTAAAAATACATGTAATGCAATTGATTAGGACTCGATTAACCTCAATAACACATATTTGCAGCCACTCCAGTCAGGCTGATATATAAGTTTGCTTGTTAAATGTGAGCAGGGTTAAGAAATAACAATTTATGTACCAAAACTCTAACCATGTTTAATATTTTATTAATGAACAAAAACGAGGAATTGAGAACGAGGAACGAGAAGTTCTTTTTTAAAAATCGAAAACCACTTTGAAGTATTCTTCCATGGATGATTCAACACCTACACTTTTCGCTTTTAGAAACCACGAGAATGTGTTTATAAATAATAAGCAACTCTGTATTCTGTTTTAAAACTCATTATATATATGATATATATATATTTGTTATCTCGTGTTGTACAGTGATAGAGTTATGATAACGTCTGCACTAGGTCATACATTATCAGTCTTTCGTGTAACAAAAATCATTTTCCGCAGATTTCACGTGGAAGTGTTCATTTTCATTGATGACAATGATGATAAAAGTGAATAAATATTTAAACCACCTGTATCGTTCTTTTTGCAATTAGGCGAACAAATATTGATACTTGTTTTACGAAATCTCCTTACATGATTTCTACTAACTTGAAAAGTATTTGATACACATACCTCTCGTTCGAAAATATATACTTTTACCAAATCTGTTTACCCCAAACCTAAAAAGAGAGAACAGTGTCTATATTTGATCAATATCTGTTCTTTATTTGCATTTCTGTAGAAAAAAAAGGAAAAAGTTTCATCTCCACTCAATAAGTAAAACTTACTTGGTTCTGATGCCTTCATTACATATTGGCCCCAAAGCACTAACTTTATTTTGTCTGTCCTTAAATTAACATGAAAATGCCTGTTTCTTACCATAAATATTTCCGTGCAGTGATTCATTGTAATCCTCCAATGATAATAACAAGTTTGCATACCTTGATGTTTACAGTGCATATAAATAATGCAGAAGAATAACAAAACTCAATGGAATTAGGTGGTAACGGGTTGTTTATTTGAATAAAATTCCTCAGATACCTTGGTCAGATTTTTATTTCGTCATTTCTCTGAGAAAATTGATTCTTGAAAAACCCGTTTCTGACCTCATTTAACTTGAAGCAGTGACACGCCCCTTTTCGATGATACCAAAAGTTAAACCGCTTACTCCAAATTTTTTTCACTCTAATAGGAGAGTGCTATTTTGTATATTTCTCTTTCTCTTGTTTTTATATTTTTTATCACTTTTCCTTTTCCTGGCCGATGACCATGCGCGTCGTCAATCGTTGGTTTGAAAAATCAAGGACACGGCGACAGGCCGAAATTCTCAAAACGCATGCTGCACGTGTCACTCGCTGAAATATACATCTCGCTCAAACATCAAAGACACGGCGACATGCCGAAAAAAATGGCCGCCAATGGATTTTATGTGAAGCCTCATACTTTGTCCTCTGACTGTGGATGATTGGCTTGTGTAATGAGATTGTTGACACTGTCAATATGATACATTTAGCATTTACTTACAATTAGAAGTGAAATATAGTAAATGTAAAATTATCAAAAAACGTGCTACTGCCCCTTTAAACAAACCGGTCATTGGAACAAATATATAGAGAAATGTCCGAAGTCGTTGCGAATGTATATTAATAAGCGACAACAGTGATTTGATGAAAGAAAACTGCGACGCTATTTGAACAAAACCGGTGACACTAAACGCATTAGTTCATACAATAAGAATATGTAATGTAAAATAGCGCGTATCACATATCTCAAATTTAATCCCTTAAACGATCTTGTGGCAGTGTAATATAATAATGAAATATTTCCTTATTTATCAACATCATCATAGCTTATACAAACCTCGTCTTTGACAAATTTCCTCTTCAGAAGTAAAAACGATATCACATACGCAACAAAAACTCGTTGCTTCGATAACGTTGAAAGAGACTATATTAAACTTTCCTATAAGCAGAAATATATATATATATATATTTAGAAAAGGCAGGTTTATGACGAATAACATCTTTCTATACATATCATACGATGTTATAAAAATAAGTCCACGTATGTTTGTATGAGTATAGCAGCGCGTTTGAACTATTTTCGACGACATGTCACAAACATTTCTGTTATTTTCATTTTGTCTACTCTCTCTGATGATGAATTTGTCAAAAGCACGATAACGTAAATATCAACCATAAGAATGAGTTCAATGATATTGTTAAATCACTTCGTCCTTAGAAAAAACTGTCTTTATTTTGTCAAATTAATTCAGGTTAAGATTTTTCTTTTGATTAGCTCCTAAATAAAATATAACACATTGTTATATTATTATATGGATATTTATATAGCGCGGATATTTATATAGCGCGTTTAACATGTTCGTCTGCATAACATGCAGCACAATATCTAGTGTTGTGTGAATGACCTAGTTTTCATATCTAACAATAAAGTTATATTTAGCCCCCCAGATTATATGTGAGGACAACCGTAAACATCACACACGGATTTTTAACTTGCACTGTATAACTAAAGCGATACAGCATTATCTAAGTACTAGTGAATTCTGATAACTTCCTTACCTTTGATATGAGGAAATCACAACAAGGGTTTTCTAACTGTCCAACACCCGATCAGAGGCTTTCTAGGTGATGACGGGGTTCAATACAATACACAACCAGTAAACACTAGGATGATTGAAATTGAACTGTTTACACCTGATGTAACAGTAAAGTATATCTCCTTATTGCCGACTAAACATAACTGACCAAAACTAGTTTCACAGACAAACAAATAAAACTCCCTAGACGTCTAAAGATAGCAGGGGAATTCCAATGTTAATCTATGTCTATAAATAGTTCCAAATCATGTTTTAATTTTAGCGTAACGTCAACGATTCATAGTAGTCGAATATGTTTTCATGATTTATTTTTATAACCATTTTGGACAATTGAGTCATTTGTTATTCTAAGCAATCCTGCGTATCGAACTAAAACCAGGTGCTAAGGAAGCACACACCGCAGTTTGTTTACAATTACTAATATCTAAAAATACTTGTAATATGCAATTGATTAGGACTCTATTAACCTCAATAACACATATTTGCAGCCACTCCAGTCAGGCTGATATATAAGTTTGCTTGTTAAATGTGAGCAGGGTTAAGAAATAACATTTTATATGTACCAAAACTCTAACCATGTTTAATATTTTATTAATGTGAACAAAAACGAGGAATTGAGAACGAGGAACGAGAAGTTCTTTTTTAAAAATAGAAAACCACTTTGAAGTATTCTTCCATGGATGATTCAACACCTACACTTTTCGCTTTTAGAAACCACCATCCTGCTACATCAGCGTATATGTCTCCGCTTAGGCTACAATATTTTGGCAACAATAGGTTGTAGCCTAAGCGGAGACATATACGCTGATGTAGCAGGATGAGAAACCACGAGAAATATGTGTTTATAAATAATAAGCAACTCTGTATTCTGTTTTAAAACTCATTATATATATGATATATATATATTTGTTATCTCGTGTTGTACAATGATATAGTTCAGAAACTACTGCACTAGGTCATACATTATCATTCTTTCGTGTAACAAAAATCATTTTCCACAGATTTCCCAAAGCTTCCCGTGGAAGTGTTCATTTTCATTCTGTAGAACCCACACGTGCAATGAGCATGTGATTATGTGCAGTTTATATGCGTGAGTGAATGCTTGAGTTGCACAGGTTATATAGCCGTTTCACTTGACTTGACGTTTATTGAGGATTATTGATGATGGTTTAAAATGTCCTTGTTGACAATGATGATATAGTCACAAATATTGATACTTGTCTTACGAAATCTCCTTACACGATTTTGACAAACAAACTAACAAAAGTATTTGTTACTAAATATAGCTCTCGTTCGAAAATACATACTTTTACAAAACCTGTTTACCCGAAACCTAAAAAGAGAGATCATTGACAATATTTGATCAATATCTGTTCTTTATTTGCATTTCTGTAGAAAAAAAAGGAAAAAGTTTCATCTCCACTCAATTAGTAAAACTTACTTGGTTCTGATGCCTTCATTACATATTGTGCCCCAAAGCACTAACTTTATTTTGTCTTTCCTTAAATTAACATGAAAATGCCTGTTTCTTACCATAAATATTTCCGTGCAGTGATTATTGTAATCCTCCAATGATACTAACAAGTTTGCATACCTTGATGTTTACAGTGCATATAAATAATGCAGAAGAATAACAAAACTCAATGGAATTAGGTGGTAACGGGTTGTTTATTTGAATAAAATTCCTCAGATACCTTGGTCAGATTTTTATTTCGTCATTTCTCTGAGAAAACTGATTCTTGAAAAACCCGTTTCTGACCTCATTTAATTTGAAGCAGTGACACGCCCCTTTTCGATGATACCAAAAGTTAAACCGCTTACTCCAAATTTGTTCACTCTAATAAGAGAGTGCTATTTTGTATATGTCTCTTTCTCTTGTTTTTATATTTTTTATCACTTTTCCTTTTCCTGGCCGATGACCATGCGCGTCGTCAATCGTTGGTTTGAAACATCAAGGACACGGCGACATGCCGAAATTCTCAAAACGCATGCTGCACGGGTCACTCGCTGAAATATACATCTCGATCAAGGTGACATGTAAACGACTCTCGTGCCAGATGTGTCACTGCTTTCCAACATTGTTCTCTCAGAAATGAAGAAAGTAACACAATCTTCCTTTATAACAGCAATCACAATGATAGAACTTGATAGGAATTATTAAAGATCATATCGATTATTGAGAACTGTAGATATGAGCATGGCTCAGACTGTAAATCATCTTCATAGCTTGGTGGGAAGTCCCCATGCTCAATCGACTTGTTCCTTCTTGTTTAGAGGCACCATTGCACACCGCTCCCCATGGTACATAATGTACTATTTCATTCACAATTACAACTAAGTTATATAAGTTACCATATCTTTTCTTCTTAAATTGTCCATGCATTTCTAACTGATACGAGATTTTCATATGCACTTATGCAACGTTGCATTGAATATCATAAATGAGGATATACATCTGATTTGTCAGACATGGTGAAGACCAAAGCCCACAATCAAGGAGTTTTATAGCATATAGCTATAAAAATCCTTGGTATAAAACAACATCCCTGAATATTCTAAGGAATCAGTGTAGGTACAGATGAACCTGAATCAAGAATTCGTTTATTCTAGTTCTTGAACAAAAACGTTAAGAAGTTCAAAAGTGCCATGCAATCATTAGTCTTATCTGTTCTCTGCAGTTCCAGCTTTCCGTTTTGTGTATTACATATATCGTCTTAACTTACTAACAGGTAGAAAAGAAACTTATTGCATCACGAGATATCGAAAGTAGTTTCTTTTGTCTCCATTCTCAAACTTTACCTCGATAAGTGAGGAGATAGTGAGACTCCATTGATAAATGATATATAAAAGTCTACACCCCTTTGAAATGTATAATGAAAACGATGAGACGTCGATATTCAAATCGGAAAGTTTACAGAAGTGTAAAATTCATACTTGTTAAAACCTAATAAAATGAGTTTTAAAAATTTGCTCAACTATAAAATCTTGTTATAAATTTGATACAAGGATCTATTAAGCACATTAAAGAGCCACTCCGTGAGTTGTTTGGGGTCACACATGGCAATCTTTATAAATATTGTCATTCGAACGAGAAGCATTAACTTGTACAGGAATATATCATCTTAGACACAATAGACGTTCAATAGTTACAATGGGATTGTTTGAAGTCGGATTGTGATCGAAAACCGGACAATATAACGCCCGTCAATCAGCCAAACGTTATTTTCGAAAGTTATCTAAAGCAGAATAAGAGTTTCGAGTTGATATTGTTTGATAGATTATATAAAAAGTACTCATGTAAATTGGAGGTGTAAAACTGACTTCCAAGAATAGTTATGACTGTAACAGGATTGTTATTGAAAACAAAAATTTATCATATAATTACCATTTAGGGATGAAAATGTGAGATGTTTTGGATTCATATAATTTATTATGCCATCGACGTTCGTTTAAACAGAACAAGCAGAACAACAAGTGTTTGATTTTTGTGAAAATCGCAGAGTGGCTCTTTAGAGAAAAGTGATATGGTATATCTCCGAGATGTAAGTAACTTAGTTATAAAAGTATCATTATGATTTAATCACTTTTGTTTTTGTATTAAAACGGGGAAGGTATAGAGTGGGGGCCGGGGAGGCAGTGGCAATGTTGTCTTTAAATAGAACCGTGTCGTCGTCTTGTTGCCATGAGAGGCGACGAAGGGCATGACGTCATTTCCGTCTGAAACAGAACAAATCACTACCATGATAACTCGTTATGACGTAGTTGATATAGTGTAAGTATTTAATACTGCTTCCCTCTTTTTATAAGAACTTTGTAATTTTGTGAACATAATTTTTAAATATTTTTTTTGGTTAGAACCCCTTTTTCCAAATAATTTCACAATGGTATTGGTAAGTCAGAGGATGTCTCAAAACATATAAAGCAATTATACATGATTCTTAAATACAGGTCCTTGCAATATTTCAATAAAAACAAGTTTGCTTGAAGATAGTAGAAGTTATGAACTGATGACTGATAGACAGTATGGTTTTGCTATGTCTATAGCTACTTTGATAACCTACAAAGTACCTTGACACATGCAATAATGGCAGAGTATTAGTTCAAATACATACGCCGCTTCTAGGACGTCTGTCCTTATGTCCGAGGTTCCTGCAAGTCTGTTTGCAGTTCCTGAACAAGTCCGCATGGATGTTCTTAGGATCCGTTCCTTTCATCAACCGCACGACTTGCCCACAGTGGAAACAGGTGAGACATCCATCTGAAAAAAAAGTATTACTAGTAATTACAAGTCCCATAATATTATGCTTGAATATTAGTATTTTTTCTTTAGGGCCGTCTTATTTATAGAGGTTATTACAATCAATCTTTTCACGTTATTTAAAAAATATTTGCACAAATGACTTTGATTGCATCCAATCAGGGTTCTCAATTCTAGTCGGAATTATGCTTCTATCATAAAGTGAAGATCAGGATATCTGATTTTAGCTACTTGTGTAGAAGAGAAAATGTGAACCATTCTGAGTATTCAACAACATAGTCATTAAGCCAATCAATCAGGCCTAAGAAGTTTTAAGAATTCATTGAGTAGTCCCGTATTCTTTTAATATTTTTCAAGGAACTGACATACTTTAAAGCAGGCGTAGGGCATCCCCTCCCTCAAAGAATAAGATTTGAGGAATAAAACTTTAAAAAAATGCCCTTCCGATAATTACAAGCTAAGCCCCCCTTCCCTAAATTTCCATTTTTTCCCTTGTCAACATCTTGATAAAAAAGCTTGATGCGGGGGTTTGAAATGACGCGGGCGGAAACCAGAAACAAATTACTTTTTTTCTAGGCCTAAGATGCCTTGGCTAACAAAATCGGGACCTACCCTTCATAAAGAACCCTGCCTGTGCCAAATCAAGGGACGTATCAGCCGTTATGTCCCTCCCTTTGAGAGACCGTCTCCGCTTCTCTATGCCTTTGTAATTGGGATGGACACAGGCATCGGACGTCCCTTCCTTGTAACAGACCTCGCAGCGTTCTTGAAGGGTCAGCTTACAGGCCGGGTCAGAGGTCACGTCACTAAGATCCAGTTCCTTCAGCAGGCTAGGCATGTTAGCGATGTCCTCCATTAAGTAACGCGCCCTTCGTTGGTCCTATGTAAATATTTAGTAAGTCTTTGTAGACGGGGTGACATTTTAGCTAAATTATGAGCCTATATCTTTATTCATTTTCGATAATCCAGAGTTCACGTTTCAATAATGTTAGTGGAAAAAGTATCGGAACGTAAACTCTGGATTATCGAGAATGATCTTTATTAGAGGTATTGGGTATTTGTTCTTTAAGTATGACAATGTTGACCTTTCTGAATAAAACATTACTGGCTTATATAAGTCTTGCTGTTCTTTACCAGTGTTTCTGTGCCAGCTCTTTGACCATGTGACCATAAATACTTCAGAGGCAGTTGCTGATAGAGCGAGTGCTGCGTTTTCGCTGATATAAGTTTGAACATTTGTTAATATCATCATTAATATAAGGCTAATATTCATGAGATACTAACAATCTGATTCATAGTTATTCAGATTTGATTAATAGAATAACATGTATCTTTGCGATTAATAACAACGTATAATCTGGTTATCACAATTACAAGTTAAACAAAATAAATAACAAGAGAGAGTTACATCACTTACCATACTCTATTTTCTGCAAATGGATATATAATCTCACGTTTTCTCTTGAATATGTTTTGTAAACTGTTTCTCAAATATTGAATACTTCACATGCTTTATCTATGTACACTGAATTGTGTTGGTTATGTAAAGTGAAATAAGCAGCACATATATATAGGGAAGCCCTCACTGATGAATAAGCTGTAGTTATTAATAACGTGTGTACGTGATGTACTGCAAACACTAAACCCACCCTGGACGGAAGGTATGTTCCCGTCTTTGAATAAAACGGATCGCCCGAACGTAACTTGCTTCCACACCCTATCAAATGACAAATGTCTATTTTCATCACCTTAGTTGTCAATCACTTCCTTCTCCGTCAATCTTACACAACTAATTTGTTGCGATAATCATTCCTTTAAAATGTTTGTGCTATAAAAAATGTATTCAGTAATATAACAGGAGTAAGAATTTCTATATTGATAACTAAAGGTAAAGCTTGTATGTATAAAATGTCCATGTGTTGTATCTATTTTCGGCGTTTACGTAAACACTGTCATGTCTATATATATATCAGTAATGGGGCAGTTCGAACGTTGTGTTTATATTTAACAGGAGCATTGTAATTGTTCCATTACGAATAGTTATACTTAAACAGGACATTATCTATCTTTATGTAGTACAAAGTCGTCCGTACACTTGCTAGTATTTTGAAGCAGTTTGAAACAAGTTACAACAATAACAAGGAACTATCAAGTTTTGCGATGTTTATTACATGTTCTGTATTGCATTAGTATACATGACATGAAATAAGAGAAATGTACTTCGACCTAATATTCTTGAATACTCATTATGGAGAATACATTGAAAGTAATGAACATTAATAACTTTACACCCTTTCTTTACATTATGTTAAAAATAAATTATATAATGTGTCTCTTTGTCTAGCATACATTCATAAAAGAATATCAATTCTCGTGCCAGTAAAACGATATTTCCCTCGCTCTCGCTCGGGAAAATATCATTTTACAGTCACTCGTGTTGTAAAAACAATATGACATCTCTGCTTGGGTATTAATCTCTATTTATTGTATCATGAGATATCGAAAGTAGTTGCTTTTGTCTCAATTCTCCAACCTTACCTCGATAAGTGAGTAGACAGTGAGCCTCCATTGACAATTGATATGTAAAAGTCTACACCTCTTTGAAATGGAAAATATGAAATCGAAGTTAACAGGAGGGTAAAAGTGGTACTTGTTGAAACCAAATAAAAATTGATTTTTCAAATTTGCTCAACTATGTAATGTTGTAAATTTAAAAGAAGGATCTATTAACCACATAAGAAAAAGGGCAATTGTATATCTCCTAGATGTAAGTAACTTGATTAAAAAGGTATCATTATGATAGAATCACTTTCGTTTTTGTATCAAAACGGTGAATGAATAGAGTAGGGGCCGGGGAGGCAGTGGCAATGTTGTCTTTAAATAGAACCGTTTCGTCGTCTTGTTGCCATGAGAGGCGATGAAAGGCATGACGTCATTTCTCAAAGGGGGTCAGGGGTATAAATTTTGAAAACTTTTGATTTTTCAAATTTTAAAAAATACACTCTTATGGATGTTCTCTATCAGGAATGATAAAGATATTCATGATTTATTAACCAGTTAAAGGTACAAAACGACTTTAATTTTGAAAAATACATTGCGGGTATGGGGAAAATCAAACTTTAAAGCTGTTTTCTGCTCTTTCTGGCCAGCAATGCCTTTCAGTAGAATTTCTTCTCAAACACCTTTAAAATGATATAATACTTTCTTAGGACTATATTCAACTTATAGAACAGACTTTAAAAGACTTTTTGTCAATTGGAAATTCATTCATATTAAGGAGTTATGGCATTTTTCTCGAACCTTTATGTCGAATCATCACAGATTGAGTCCAAATGACTATCAATCTCAACATCATCTGAATCTTCTATTTCACTAAAGTCCAAGTTTATGTTGGATATTATGTCAGTCAGCTCTTGTGGGAGGATGTTGCCCTTTGTCCATTGACATTTCAGAGCATTTGTTTCAAGTGTCAAGAGACTTATGTTTTGGACAGGTTTTTGTTATTCAAAGAACATTTCCAAACAAGACATGGCCTTGTGCCAAATGTCAGAACATGATAAATGGTATTAATGCATATTTACGATGTTGGTTTACTTTTTCAAAGCTGTTTATCGAATACCCCATTCCATCGATCTTCGGCGCAGTTAATGATTTGCTTACAAAGATGGAACACAATAGAAGGTAACTTGATCACACAGAAGCCAGGATCACACCTGTAGTGCTCAAATACATTATTGATCGAAGGCAGGAAGGACAAAACAGAACTTCAGAGACTGAGCGACACAGAAAATGCAAAAATCAATTTGTCATATGAGTAAAACATATATATTTATTTATTTATTTTATATAAGGAGAGTTGGTTTCTCACGTGAAGAAAGATTGTATATGGGAAAGAGTAAACATCAGATGGTTCAGACTGGATCAATCTTCTTTAATACGATGAATTAATTTCGACTATTATGTGGGTCTTGTCAAGTATGTTATATATATATATATATGTATATGTATGCATGAAGACTTATATAAATAAATAATAAATATAATCGATGACCTGGATAATTTCACATCATCGACAGTGGTAGGAAATGCTTACTTGTATGCTTATGAACAAACATAAAATTATTTTTAAAAATCTTTATCTGTTTGTTAACTAATGTATTTGTATTGTCAGAAACCTATTGGTTGCTAACAGTGCATTGTAACTATTTACGGATAAACCATGAAAGCTGTTTCCTTTCCATATACCATGCATTTTAAAGTTTGCTTATAAAATCTCAAAATATATACAATAATATTAAATGGCACTCGTGAGATGTAGACGTCATATATTCCAGATTTGAACAATAGTGTTAACTGATCTAAAAGTATCGACTGTAAACTAGAAAATATCACAGTTAATCGGTTCTGTACGATGACAATGTGAAGGTAAAAAGTCTCGATGTGATCTCTCCCCACAGAGGCAACTCAGTCATACCTGAATTAGCCTCTGTTCTATTACGGCTAACATACGGGATAGAAAGGTAGAGATCTGATTGGAGGCAATCGAAGCTAGTTGTGCAATCAGCGACGCCGTTTCAAAAGTGGTCATTCGCAAAAGTTCGGCTATTCCCGTGTGGATCCGCATCAAAGGGAGATAACTCTTCCTTCTTCAAAACAATCGCTTTTTACCTTCTCATTGGTTTTTATTTGGTGAATTATTAAACAAAAATTTATCATAAAACGAAGAACAATTAACACAATTATAAAACAGTATGTTTCTAATGAAAAACCCTATACATATCTGATTTTGAAATAGTTTCCCTCTCTGAGACTCACACTGTTAATGAAAAAGAAACCTAAAGGCATGATTCTTTTGAAAGTCACTGAGCGACCGTTGAGTATTCCCGAAGTCGTGGACATCCAAAAGGTGTTATCATAAGGGAGATATCTCAAGTTACAACTTTTTGCCGCTAGGGCGATCTGCCGGAACCCCAGGATTTTGGCGTAATGGAACAGAGGCTAACTGGGGTATGACTGAGTTGCCTCTGTGGGGAGAGAATACTTAATATATATTAGCATTTAGGAATGATGAATGTGTGAAATCTCATCAATGATTATCATGATAATTATTGGTATTTTATTCGAGCCTGGGTAGACATTACCCATGATATGAGTGTTTTTAGTTAGAACATATTTTATGTGCGTTTGAGTAAACGAATTAGAAGATAAAAACACAGAGTGTTTTTTAACCAAACAAAAACAAACTTCAAAGACGGTTTTTATCGGCTTTCATTGTTTCCTTCAGTGTTTCACGCCATTGAAATTTATGAACAGGAATGCTATAGCTACATGTGTATATGTAATTTTTTAGAAGATTTTGTTAGAAGATATAGATCTATGTATAAAATTCTATACTTCACAAAGGAAGTTAAAACTCTATTGCTAAGTTGTGGAAATGGAAATCACAAATCCTAAAATGCCTGACATATTACAAATGAAAGCATCATAACATAGAATTAATAAACTTAACATTTTAATTTATTAGATGGAAGTATGTTAGCTTAAGAAATTAAAAGTACTATTTCTGACAAAGGTTATACCCGAAAACAATGAAACGGGATATTGGCTTCCTGGTTGCAACGTAAACAATTAATTCATATTCTTAAATATTGACTTCATTGTATGGTGAACAATGTATAATCAGTTAATCAGATATGTATTTCACAAAGAAAGTTCAAACTCTTTGACTAAGTTTTGGAAATGGAAATCAAAATTCCTAAAATTGCTGACATATTACAAATGAAAGCATCATAACATAGAATTAATAAACTTAACATTTTAATTTATACGATGGAAGTATGTTAGCTTTAGAAATTAAAAGTACTATTTCTGACAAAGGTTATACCCGAAAACAATGAAAAGGGATATTGGCTTCCTGGTTGCAACGTAAACAATTAATTCATATTCTTAAATATTGACTTCATTGTATGGTGAACAATGTATAATCAGTAAATCAGATATGTATTTCACAAAGGAAGTTCAAACTCTTTAACTAAGTTTTGGAAATGGAAATCAAAATTCCTAAAATATCTGACATATTAAAAATGAAAGCTTCATAAAGTAGAATTAATTAACTTAACATTTTAATTCATTAGATGGAAGTATGTTAGCTTAAGAAATTAAAAGTACTATTTCTGACAAAGGTTATACCCGAAAACAATGAAACGGGATATTGGTTTTCTGATTGCAAACGTTAACAATTAATTCATATCTTTTAATACGCACTCCATTGTATGGTGAACAATGTATAACCAGTAAATCAGATTAAAGGAATTGTGTTCTCATTACCATAATGGGATGTCTTTTCCTACTAAACAATAAGATCAACACTCCCTTGAGTTTAATGTCATTTGAACAAAACAGTGCCTGTATGCATTGGAGAACATAGTATATGACGATATACTTTTTAAGATTAACTGGTAGCCTGTTTATAACATGTTTATTAAGAAAACGATTTACTAATAAAGGTGTTCTCTGCCAACTGCCACAGATCTGTAAACCCGTTATAGGTATTCGATGGATTAAATATCGGATATTCTTACTTAAAAAATTATCATTTTTGCAGGCAATAATACGTTTGATATGGTTTCACCGCAATTCACAGCCACAATCGTGTAAAGGGCTTTCTCCCTTCAACATTAGTAGCAGCCGTGATCAAGTAAAAAACTCGAGGCGTTTTATCCAAAATCACACCACCTATATATTATAAATCCAATAGATATACTTATACTTATCCTTAATATGGATCATTCTCTCCCCACAGAGGCAGCTCAGTCATACCCGAGTTAGCCTCTGTTCTATTACGCCAAGATCCCGGGGTTCCGGCAGATTGCCCTAGCGGCAAAAAGTTGTAACTTGAGATATCTCCCTTATTTGCAGCCAATGAAAACACCTTTGGATATCCACGACTTGAGGAATTCTCAACGGTCGTTACGTGACTTGCAAAAGAATCATACCTTCAGGTTTATTTTTCACTAACAGTGTGAGAGGGAAAATATTTGAAAATCAGATACGGATAGGGTTTTCCATTAGAAACATACTGTTTTATAATTGTGTAACTTATTATTTTTTTTATAATAAATGTAATTTTATAATTTACCAAAGAACAACTAATGAGAAGATAAAAAGCGATGTTTGTAGAAGGAAGAGTTATCTCCCCTGGATGTTAAATTTCAACGATAGCTTTGTCGAACCACACGGGAATAGCCGAGCTTTTGCGAATGACCACTTTTGAAATGGCGTCGTTGGTTGCACAACTAACTTCGATTGCCTCCAATCAGATTTCTACTTTTCTATCTCATGTATTAGCCGTAATAGAACAGAGGCTAACTCAGGTATGACTCAGCTGCCTCTGTGGGGAGAGAATGAATATGGATATAAACATCCAAATTATGTAAATTATGATTTGCATTATTGACTGTATTTTGTAATATTTAATGGAGCGGCACGTATATAAGCTTAAAGCTTGTTGTGCCAATCCATATTCATGTAAATGCTTTCATGAATAAAAATATGTTTAAATCGTCTGTACAATATTTCCTGTTCTCTAATCTTCATGAAATAATTCCACAAATCAGATTTGGGTATTGTCCCACCACCAGACGTCTATGTGGTATCAGAATACATGACAATGAAAACAGCCTGCAAATAAATTTTAAATCATTTTGTTTCAATATCTCAAAACCAACATCTACAAGAATGTCCCCTTATTTTCCTAAAAGTTTATTTCAACTAGTTCCGGCTGCATTCTCATTTCAACTTGGTTCTCAGTACAAACGGTTGTTCTTAGTAAGTTTTCCTATGTATTCTAATTCAACAAAGTTCCTCCGATGTTCTTACTGCCTTCCTACTTCATGAAGACACAGTTGTTCATGTGGTTATATCAAAGGATTCGCGCACGAATTGCTCATACCGTCTCGACAGACAACTGTATAAATGTCTATATGCAGCCATCATTATAATTAATGACAAACTGGGATTGGTATGCTATATATAAGAGAGATCAAAAGTATACGTGTTACAAAGTTGTTACTGAAAACAGTACTTACTTAACTTTAACTTAGTTTAAACTCACCATCCTGTCATACTAGCGAGTCTACTACCGGCTTTCCAAGTGATTCCTGAAATTTAGCAAAGCGCGACACAAGCGTACTGAGATTACGCATTTGTTATGAAGATGCTTAAACAAAAGCAAAGATTCGAGGTTCTGGCATCTTCTTACGCAAAGTCTGAAACGCCAGTTTCCGAATCGCCAATTGTATGCCTTGCTGCCGACCCTTGAGTTTTCTGTGCTGATATAAACGCTTGTACAGGCGATTGTTAGCAATCTCCAGTTACTTTCTGATTGGAGTATTGCTGCTCTCATAATAAGCAAGAGAGCAAGCACAGACAAATCAAGGGTCGACAGCAAGGCATACAACTGACAGTTCGGAAACTGGCGTTTTAGGCTTTGCGTAGGAAGATGATGTTCCGGCGGCAACAATGGGAAAACGTATTGTCGTCATCGTGGAAATAGAAAATCCTCGAACGGAATGCAAACCGTTGAACGTGAACACTTGGAAATCGTTACAGTTGGGTAGAGATAAGTTTGTATTTGTGAAATAGGTGTAAGATTTTGTTCAATAAATCGATTCTAGAGCATTTTCTGAGAAACCATATTTCAGACTGTAACTTTTAATCATTGATAACCACAATGATGGTTTTAGAAATGAAAAGCAAAGCAAATATATATTAATAGAGATAGTTTTGTGTGAGTCTTAAAAACCGAGATAAATATCGGAAAAAAGGCGGTCGGTATATTGTTTTAAATGACACGATAGTTTTTAAGGTATGTGTCCTAAAAGGCCTATACATATGGATAAAAAGTCGAAAATTGAGTCAAAATGCAAAGATTAAATCATGAGATGGTTATATAAGCAAATAGATGTTCCCTTTAGTTGGCCTTTCACTCTATTTCGGCAATATGTGTGTTTCTGTCACCATTTTACAACCTTGAATATCTTTACCCATAGGCATAATGTATATGAAAAACGATTTATCAAAAAATCTCCAATTGCACAAAAACTAGCTTACGTCTCGCAGAGAAACTCGTTCACTTCTAACAGTAACGATTTAAAAGCGTACACATTCTACGGTCTGAGTAGAAACTCTATGGAAACGTAATATCTGTTTTGGATACTGTTTTATTCTAAACACAATTCACACTAGTCACGTCGTCTCCACACAGTGCCCCCATCTTGGTTTGTTATAAACGTTTTCAGAGACTCAGTACTCTCGGTAGTAGCAAGTACGTCCTTAAAGGGGGGCTGCAAGCCGAATTTTTAACTTTCAGAGCTTTATTAGCAGAGCCCCGAAAGAGTCGTAAATGCTCGGTAAGGACATAATTATTTGGTTACGAACCGCTTACAACTGACAACCAGTACCAAGTTTGTGTCAAGGATTTCGTCCCTACCGAGTATTTACGACTATTTCGGGGCCCTGGTAATAAAACTCTGGAAGTTAAAAATTCGGGTTGCAGACCCCCTTTAAAGTTTCCACTGCAACACCAACTCGTTCTAAGATATCTTATTGGACTTTTTCGCTACATTTAATCCTCTTGTGACGCAAGCCTTGTGGATAGGAGTGGGAGATCGTTAACAACTATGCCTGCCACAAATGGAGTAAAAGATCCTGTCTATTTTTGTTTTGCCTTTCAAGCGTTTTCTGGTCGATCTTTTACAGAACTTTTAGTTTTCACAAATCTTGACCAACAAAATATAGATCTCGGACCAAAAGCCTTATAGCATTCCCATTGTCTGAGAGTTTTACAAACCGATCTCTTGACAAATTAAGCGCAAAAACAGCTTAAAAAAGGAAACAGCTCAGAAAGAGTTTTAAACATCGCAGATAAGTCATGTTGAGACAAGAAAAGGCTTGTAACTGTGGCACGGTTGAACACAGACTCATGCACTCAAAATGTTGTAATCTGACTTAATGGAACACTAGTAATACGATTTACTAAGAAAACTAGAAACACGGCGACCATAGACCTTTTATTTCTGAAATTACCTGATAACAAATGCGTCAATAGATATCAGTCATTTGATCTGATGATAGAAACTTTATGGAAACTTCTTAATGCAGGAAAGAAACCGCTGATCACAAAGGTCTTTAAAAGAAGTAACGGTGGTCTGATCATAAAAGGGTAAAAAACAGTTACCTCCCTTGAGAATTCTGAAAACGAGGCAACAATCACACTGAGAGTCATTATGATTGACGTGCTATGTATAAAAGTCCATTCCCAATCCCCTTTTTTGAAAAGTCCAATGCTCTGAAGACAAGGGCCAAGATTTAATCCATTAGCTCAAGAATAACATTATATGACAAAAGTCGATGTCCAACTTATATGTATTAAGACAAAAAATGCGTTCCTAGATACAATCATACCCCTCCCCCTGCTCATTTTTTGAAAGTTTGAAAAATAACAAAAGGGGGAGGGGGTTGGGGTTAAACTCCTATTGGTCGTCTTATCAAGATTAACTTCTTTACTTTCTTGACTCTGATAGGGTGTTAATGGTACAAGCACTTTAGACAGAGTGCAGAGGTGAAGGGGAACAGTCCATCTGTTGAGAGTCAACGCTTATCTGACACATGAACCGATTATCACTATCGCACTTATCGCTTTTCCACGTGTCCTTATCCTTCTGGATCAACAGACAATCGTCTCCAGATTTAGGGTGGTCCGCCATCCAGTTTGTATAGTTTCCGAACTCTTCCTCTCCCCATCGCCATACAGACCCATTCAGGTGACCCCCGCTCCACAGGTCCTCCGCTGCAAGGATACGGTAACGTTTAAAAACCGACGTTGAGGTATAGTTTGAGAAAGTAATCCCCGTGCAAAGGGAATTTGGGGAGGTCTGAAGGCCCGACCAAATTTCCCCAGGCCAAGGGCTTATTTGCTAAAAACAAAATCGATATAAACCGATTAAAGATGAAAAAGAAGTTTATTTTGATATTCAGTTAATGCATGACTTCACTGTTAATTAATGCACAGTGTTCAACTGTTGTGCGAGGAGATCACATCCGCTCTCTACACGTGCTTTTCCCAAATATTCATGCCGCGCAGGTGCGTTACATTCACTTTCGTAAGGGTTCGTAATGATAGACGATACTATTCTCGTCGTTCTTCGTAGCCGATTTATTTAGACCTACAAATGTCAAATGATGAAGCACCAGCATACCTTTCCAACATGAAAGAGAACTACATTCGTGCGAAACCTTTTCGATCCCAGAATTTTAATTTGGATCCGACGTCCTCACTTCATCAATAATTCAATATATCTTCATCATAGACTTTTTTTAAAACGAAACTGAAAACTTACCTATTTCAAGCGGTTAATCATGGAAATTTTTCATTATCTTTCCCCACGGAATTAATCACCTGACCTTATATGTTGTATTTATTCATTACATATCATTCATGATATAGAGGATATTATATGAGTGTCCATGAAATACTATGTTTACGACACGAGTGGCTAAATATTAGTATTTCCCGAGCGAGAGCGAGGGATATACTGATATTTAGGCACGAGTGTCGTAAACATAGTATTCATGGGCACGAATATAATATTCTGTTTATTACCGTTGTCCCAAAATTGAAGAAAATGCTCAAAACCTACTTCTCAGCAAAGGCAGACTAGCGGGCGGCTGCCCGTAAATATTGTGACGTCATAGGTGAACCGTGACGTCAAATCATTGTTTATTACGTGACGTCACAATGCAAAAGTGATAATTTGCCCTAGGGCAACATATGAAAAATATGAACCTCGATATGACTGCCCTCCTAGGTAATAAAGTCTAATACTTCCTATTTCATCCTTAATATGATTCACTCATGAACTTTCCTTCTAATATGCCTATGCTCTTTAAACGTGCACCTTGTGTGTGAATATAGCGCTATACAAATATTCATTATTATTAATATTATCATTTCTATAATTAATAATATAATGGTTTATGGTTTATCAAGTGAACGGTTTAAAGATCGAAACGAGACATGAACTTTTAAAAAGGACAGAATTTTGCTCTCGATGATGCCGAAATCGAATCTCTTCACACCAATTAAGCCAGGTTCCCATTTATACAGCTGCAATACAGAGTGCAATGTGGATTAAGTACCTGGTATGAGACCCGGGCACAAACCTCTCGTGTCTCAATTGGTATTCTAATCCGGGTCTAACAACTACACCACTGTGTTTCGTCGAGTTTGACTTTGTACTTGCCTATGGTATCTGAGTAGTGTCTCACAAAGTCGTCGCTTATGGCATTGGCCACGTGGATCAGAGTTGCCCCCTCGCTCTGACATTCAACTTCCGCTTCGTGGTGCTTGGCGTGAAAGTCGTAGAACTTGAAGCAGATCCGGCTTGGGCGATAGTACAGCCACCCAGCAGTCTCGTTGCACGTGGCTTGGGTTGAAAACAATATTGGAATAGATAATGAATATGAAAATTACAAAGTTCAAAAGTGATTTAGCCAAGAGGTGTAAAGGGTAAACACCTATAGGACGGTAGTTACGAGTTAAAACCAATTGATACAAGTATTTGTCACAAAGGTGACAAGATCCCCCGCCGCAAATTGATGTGAACATAGAATACATATATACATAGAAACACTTGTCTACACTTGTCATGCTACTAGATGTCATTTAGACCACAACAAATCAACTGGTCCCTGGGTCTTCCATATATAAGCCTCACTGTGACCTTGAAAATAATGTGAAGGTCACCAAAATCGACTGGGCCCGGCGCCTTCCCAATTAGATGCATTGTGTAAGTTATGAAGAGAATCCAGTGAATGGTTCTTGAGATATCCCGCTGACAAGCCTAAAATGCAGGTTTCAATGCTGAACTTTTCAGTCTCGTTGTGACCTTGAAAATAATGTGAAGGTCACCAAAATCGACTGGGCCCGGCGCCTCCCCAATAAGATGCTTTTATGTAAATTATGAAGATAATCCAGTTAATGGTTCTTGAGATATCCCGCTGACAAGCATGAAATGCAGGTTTCAATGCTGAAATTTTCAAAGTCTCGCTGTGACCTTGAAAATAATGTGAAGGTCACCAAAATCGACTGGGCCCGGCGCCTTCCCAATAAGATACATTGTGTAAGTTATGAAGAGAATCCAGTGAATGGTTCTTGAGATATCCCGCTGACAAGGGTAAAATGTCAAAGTCTCGTAATGACCTTGAAATGGAGGTCAAGGTCATGAACCTCTAGAGGGACCTTGCTCTCATGGTGATGAAGCTATATACAAAAAAATGAAAAGAATCAGGTCAATAGTTTTTGAGTTATTCAATTTCATCCGTCGGGACGTACGTACGGACGGACGCTGCTCAATACTATATCCCCGCTTCGCGCTAAACGCGCGGCGGGGGATAAAAAGGGATATAACCGCCCAAGGGGTGAAAATAAAGAAAAAAAGATGGTTGAGGTTAAATGTACAGAAATGGGGGAGGGAAGGGAAAATACAACTGTAGCAATCGGACTTTCTCCATAAATCTTACATAAAAGAATAAAAATTCTTATTATAAAATCTTACAGAGATAATTATGTTATTATGAACCATAATAAAATTTCACATACTCAAAAACAACACCAGAAAAAGATAAGTATATAAATGCCTGAGAACATGGGGAAAAGATGAAGTTAGGAATTGACAAAATGCTTGAAACCAAGATGAGGTATTATTTGAAAGATACATGAAAGTACATGAATGGTCATAGGCTATAGAACAAGATAACTATTTGAGTGTCTAAACGCTTGAGAACAAGAGAAGTTTATGAGTAAAAAAATTCTTGAAAACAAGATAAGTATATGCATGGTAAAAATGCTTGAAACCAAGATGAGGTATTATTTGAAAGATACATGAAAGTACATGAATGGTCATAGGCTATAGAACAAGATAACTATTTGAGTGTCTAAACGCTTGAGAACAAGAGGAGTTTATGAGTATAAAAAATGCTTGAAAACAAAATAGGTATATAAATGGTAAAATTCTTGAAAACGAGATTAGTATATGAATGGTCAAAATGCTTAAAAACAAGATAAGTATATGCATGGTCAAAATGCTTGAAAATAAAATATACAGTATATGAGTGGTTAAAATTCTTGAAAACAAGATTGGAATATAAATGATTAAAATGCTGGAAAGCAGATGGGTATATAAACAGACACAATTCTTGAAAACAAGAGAAGTATATAAATATCCAAATCTTGAAAACAAGATAAGTAAATGAATGATCAAAATGCTTGAAAACATGATCGGTAAATGAGTGGCTAAAATGCTTGAAAACAAAATAAGTATATGAACGGCTAAAATGCTTAGATACAAGATAAGTTTATGAGTGTTTAAACGGGCAGTAGCACGTTTTTAGGGGGAATATAAGGTGATGTCAGGAAAATGAAAATTAATGGTTTCAATTGAAAGACAATGTATTTAAACTAAATGCAGCAGTAATAATTCAAATATATAACGTAAAGTTTAGCCATGCGATTCCTTTTTCTTACACACAATGAATTAAAGGTGTTCACACAAAATGGCCGCCAATGTATTTTCAGTGAATCTTCATATTGTGTCCTCTGACTATGGATGATTGGTTTGTGTAATGAGATTTTTGGCACTGTCAAAATGATACATTTAGCTTTTTCTTACAATTATGAGTGAAAATTTTAAAATATAGAATTATCAAAAAACTTGCTACTGCCCCTTTAAAATGCTTAACAACAATATATGGGTATATAAATGGTCAAAATGCTTGAGAGCAGGATAAGTATATAATGGTTAAAGAGACTGAAAACAAAATACAGTAAGTATACTAACTGTCAAAGATCTGGAAAACCTTGAGAACGATATAGGTATTTAAATGGCCAAATTGTTTGAAAACAGGAGAGATACATGAATGTACCAAATGAATAAAAAGATAAAAGGTTTTTTGCTATGGTGTAGAAATAAGCTCAAAACATGTGCGTGTACGTAGATCGTTTTAGAAATTCATATTTACATTTGGTGTACAAATATATCTTTCTCATTCTGTCAACGTTTTTTTACAAACAGTTCTCGTCCTTAAAGACTTTTCAAAAAGATAAGTAAGCAAGGCAATAAAATCATGAATAAAACGAAAATGTAAACCTGGGAATAAGGAAATCAGCAATTAGCAACTTAAACTGCATGTACAATGCAACATAAATAAACAAAATGTATTTATGGCATATGTGTGTGAACAGAAAAGTTTCCATGTTAATTTCCACCAATAAGACACATACAGTACTATTTCTTTAACCCCCTTCATAATATATATATGTATATATGAAATAAAATAAAATTACGGAATTGGGAACATAAAAACATTCATATATATTAGCTAACTAGCGCTTTCAGCCATGTTGGCTTCTTCAGGTTAGTTTTGAATCTCACCATGTCTCCACTCGTAGTACTGCACGTGGCCTGCAGGAACCAGATCCTCCGCATACTTGGGGACGGAGTACAAGAAGGTACTGAAGTAACAAAGTTGCTGGTCAACCTCGTAGAAAAACGAAGGACACGTTCTTGACCAATAGCAAAGACTCGCGCAAGTAGCCAAACTTGCGTTTATTGCAGGATTTGGGTCGACAATGGTCTGGTTGCTAGCAACCAGTGCCAGAGAAAACAGCGTTAAGGCCATCTGAACCCTTTTCCCTCGCACCTTTCAAGAAAGTTTTATATAACTACTCCGATGTTCAATATTCCCTTAACCTTTTGCGATTGTGTATCTTGCTGCTTCGTCGCGTTATAGTTCCTTCGACGACAGTTTTTCTGACTGCTTTGTGTTTAAATATTTCCTTCCGCCATTTATGATAGTTTTTTCCAACTTGTTCACGGGTATGGGTTCCCCACACTGTCGACGAATGTTTTTTTTCTGACTGCTCTGTAGCTTAATGTCTCCTTAACCCTTTTACGATAGTTATTCAAACTGCTTCCTGGATTGATATTTTATCACACCTTCCAAGAAAGTTTGATAACTGCTTCGTGGCTTGATGTTTTATCACACCTTCCAAGAAAGTTGTATAACTGCTTCGTGGCTTGATATTTTATCACACATTCCAATAATGTTTTATAACTGCTTCGTGGCGAAATGTTTCTTACAACTTCACACATTTGTTGAAACATATATGAAGTAAAGTGTCCCGAGAATTATTCCACTCATAAAAAACTTTTACCTCGCACAAGAGGTTTTCAAACTCATTGTTGAACAACTCACGGTCAATAAGCCTTATTCAATCCAAAAGATAAAACTCTGCGCCAAATGCTTCCTATTGTCTTTGTCGTGATTGTTTCTTAGATACACCGTGTATAAGCCTTATATTGAATCCAAAAGATAAAACTCTGCGCCAAATGTTTCCTATTGTCTTTGTCGTGATTGTTTCTAAGATACACGTGTCAAATTTTTCCTCGCGTCTCCATTAAAATCATTATCAAATGTTTAACTATTCCTTCCTTCACCGAGCCAAAGATTTCTTGAAAATAACACGGGCTAAATGTTTCTTACACCAACCCGCCAACGGAACTCGATTGCTAAACGATCAATTTGAAACCGCTCCCACTGAGGATAAAAACCAACCCCGTTTAGCACATTGTATGTTCATGTCCAATCGATTATCGGAACCTTGGAACCTAATTGGTACGTCTTTGTTTGTGTGTTTTTTTCATCATAAAGCATGTACTTAAATCAAGTCTGTCCGCCTTCAGACTTTTAGTCATTTACTGATTACTTCGGATTAGCATACAGAGGCCGTCTATTCATAGCTGTCAAGAAATCTTTTTGATTTCCGGGTATCTATCTCTAGGGAGAATGGCCTCATTGTTTGCTAAGGCATATTTCTCATGTTCGTTGTTATTTCCTAAGACATGTCATAACGCGTTTTTTGGAAGTGCAGAGAAGTTTCGTATATAGATTTAACTTTCTCGGCAAAATGATAATTTGTAATCTGCCTATTGTTTAGGAGATAAACCTACTGTGTCTTTTAATTAAAATAAACCAATGAAATTCGAGTATTTGAAATGTCTCTCTACTTTCGAGGAAGTTGCTTCTCTTAGCTGATAGAGCGTTTTCGCTGATATATGTTTGAACATTTGTTAATATCATTATTAATATAACGCTAAGCGTTTAATATTCATGAGATACTAACAATCCGATTCAAATTTATTCAGATATGATTAATAGAATAACGTGTATATTTGCGATTAATAACAAGGTATAATCTGGTTATCACAATTACAAGTTAAACGGAATAGATAACAAGAGAGAGAGTTACATCACTTACCATATTATATTTCTGCAATACTATCTCAGGTTTCCTCTTGAGCATTTGTAAACTGTTTGTAAAATATTGAACACTTCACATGCTTTACCTATGAACACTGATTGTGTTGATTATGATAAGTGAAATTAGCAGCACATATATAAAGGGAAGCCCTCACTGATGAATAGGCTGTCGTTATTAATAAATGTGTAAGCAGCACATATAAACTCATGATAATAATGGTTGACACCACTAATAATTATAGGAAAGAAAAGTTATATATACAACTTTTACGTGTCATTTTCGATTATTTTTTTGTAATATATGTTAGTATAGTATGTACTCTTGTGAATAATGTCCTTGAACATGTGCTATTGTGCAACTAATAAAAAACATAATCGATAAAGGTGAATAAAAGAAAAACAATAATTTATTTTAAACAATGTGATTATCCGACATCTTGAGATCCTGATATTGGTACATTGATACAGGTCATCAGTGTGCTCATTTTGATTCTGTTAAATAATGGATAATTGTATCTGAAGAATTTTTGGTACTGAACCCAATTTTTACACAATACCTTTCGCGGAGCCTTATTCGATAATAAGATATAAAATGCATGTACTTTATAGTTTGCATGATGTGTTAATGCAATTGGATGTCGAAAATACCAGAAATTTGATCAATGTTAATAATCCTTGCATATAAAAAGCTCAAATCACTTTCTTGTATAGGGGTGTCAACCATTATTACCATGAGTATATAAAGGGAAGCCCTCACTGATGAATAAGCTGTCGTTATTAATAAAGTGTACGCGATGCACTGCATGTACCCATACATGTACACTAAACCCACCCTATCAAATGTCTATTTTCATAACCTTAGTTGTCAATCTAATACTTTTCTCACCGTAAATCTTACACAATGAATCTTTTGCGATAATCATTCCTTTAAACTGTTTGTGCTTTCAAAAACCTATTCAGTAATATAACACGAGTAAGAATTGCTATATTGATTACCTAAAGAAAAGTGTTGATAAAGTTGTCTATATATATCAGAAATGGAGCAGTTCAAACGTTGTGTTTATATTTACCATGAACATTGTAATTGTTCCATTACGAATAGTTATATTTAAACAGGTCATAATCTATCTTTATGTAGTACAAAGTCGTCCGTACACTTGCTAGTATTTTGAAGCAGTTTGAAACAATATGCAACAATAACAAGGAACTATCACGTTTTGCGTTGTTTATTATATGTTGTATATTGCATAAGTAGACATTACATGAAATAGAAGCAATGTAATTCGACCTTATATTTTGAACACTCATTCAGGGGAATACATTGAAAGTAATGAACATTAATAAATATATATATATATTATAAATAAAATTTATAATGTGTCTCCCTGTGTAGCATACATTCATAAAAGAACATCAATTTCTCATTTCTTATTTTGTGATATTAGCAAATGTTTGATATGACATTTTCCAAAATCTATCTATATACTGCAAAATATCTTCAATGCATATTTTCAACATTAAGATTTCTTAAATCACAGGTAAGAAAATTCTAAAATACACAGATCAATGTTGTTGACAATATAGCAGGAACTGAGTGGCATTAACAAGAGTTCTTATCCTGTCCTGATAGTGGCTAATATCGTTCTATTGCAGCTTCCGCACTGCTCCATGTCACTGCAGGGGTTACAGTAGATCACGTGACCACATGGCAGGAATACGGTGTCCGCCCGTCGTTGTCTACACTTCCGGCACATAGTGTATCGGTTCTTTCCGGCAGCGGCTGCAGCTTTCTGCGGGTCCCTATGCGCATGTCTGTTTCTGGCTTCCTGCTTGTCTGAAAACGGTATACACAGATTCATATTAATGACTTTTATTTTTTGCTTATTGTAATGGTGTCAATATTTCTAAAGGATTATATCAAAATAAGTAACTTATTAATTGTGTTGTTTTAAAATATTCGAAGTGTTCTATCTTTCTTATTAGTGGTTGTAAGTTCGATTCCACCTTAACTTAACTTAATGTGTGTGTGGATTGGATATCTTACTATGGATAGATTTTTAACAGGTAATTACCTTGAAGTTATAACTTTTGATTTCATATTTATATACAATTTTAGGTAACAATGAGGTAAATGATTCACTCACAATGGAATACATATAATTTGAAATTAAGGATAGAACTGGATTCAGTACATTGAAATGTATGCATATTAACCATATAATTAGGACGAATAACTTCGATAAGACGACCTTTATAAAAACCTTTCGTACAAACAGTTATGTTTAATTTCTTGTAATAGTAAACTGAAGTTTAAAAGAATCCTTATTGCTATCTTTTGTAATAATTATGATTAAAGAACGAAGTTTTTTTTCATTTTTGCATTTGTTTCCAAAATTTATGGAAATCAAATAAAAGCTATTAAGTTAAGGTTTCAATCATGTCATTATGACTTTATCTGACAGCATCAAATTAAAAAAGTTTTCGATATTTAATTTTAAAAATGGTAAAAAATTTTTTATGACGTCAGTTTAGTAAACCATATGTATTTTATGTTTATTTTTTAAACGTTTAAAACTATAGATAAATAAACATCTCAAAGGAAGGTAGGTAACTAGGAAGGTAGGCTGGTAATGTACGGTAAGTTAAGGTAAGTTCATGTAGCTGTGTACATGTATGTAGGTTCGTGGGTGGTTGGATGGTAGATTGGGTAGATGGATATGTAGGTGAATGGTTGGTAGGTAGGTAGGTAAGTACATCTAGTATGATAGGTAGGTGTGATGGTGAGTGGGTGATTAAGTGAGAGGGTATTGAGGTATGTAGGTGAGTTTTAGGTTATTATGGAGGTAGGTAAGTACATATAGTATGATAGGCAGGTGTGATGGTGAGTGGGTGATTAAGTGAGAGGGTATTGAGGTATGTAGGTGAGTTTTAGGTAGTTAGGCATGACAGGAACGATATTCTATGGGTAATAAGGAGTCAGGGCAAGGTAAGGTAAGGTAAGGTTGGTAGGTACATGTAGATGGGTAGGTCAGTAAGTAATTAGGCATGTCAGAAGGTAGGTAGGTAAGGAGTTGAGCAGATATGTATGTAGGTAGGCAATTTGGTTAGGTGGGTGATAGAGAGGTAGTTTAAGTGAATCCTTTATGAAACAGGTATATATACAGAAGCGAGCAAACTACACCCATTAGATATGTTCACTGTCTACAACCACATGTAACCCATGTGCCATTTAAACAGCTGTTAAACCCAACTTGACTCACACGTGGTGCCTAATATAGAACAAAAATTCTATTGCATAAAAATACACCATCATCTGTCATCCCAGATACCGACAATGCCTTTTCAAACTGAAATTTGTTTCGAGAATACAAAGCTGACTGTGGTTTATAGTTAGTCTTGTCACTTAGCTAGACTATATAAGATATATAAGACGGATAACCATTAAGCATTGTAACACTTAGATCACTATGATTAATAAACGGTTATGCCTTCAAAAACAAATATTACACAACACTCTCTAAATGGTTAGTTCGTATATATATCTTAAAAGATGTATTAGTTGATGTTACATACTAGATTATGTTAAAACATCATATTTATACTGAATAAAACGTGGATTTAATGTAAATTTTCAAATTATAAATGATGATATTTTTGTTTACTGACATTATGATGAAATATCAATAATGAATATCATTAACAGTTTTTGTATCCTGTGTCAAAGAAACAAGTCCATCCTTACCTGAACAAAATCCCAGTAAGGAAAGAAGAAGAAAATGTAGCTTCATGACTGTGTGCCTTGTCTGTTGATTCCCGTTGTAAGGTTGATATGACGCGTAAATATAACCTGCGACTATATATAGTACAATAATAGTTCTCTAGAGCTGTTGTTCACGGTCGCCGCGAACCGCTTATTTACATACAGGATACTCGACACGAAAACCGTTCGCCTAAACGCATCCTGGGATTTCCCCACCTATTCTGATCCAAATTATGCAAATCCAATGCGTTGTTCCTGTTGACGACCGTGAAAGGTTTGTAATGATTATTTCTGCTTCATGAATGTGAATAAAGATCATTTCAACGTGTCAACTGTTTTTCAGTGGACACTCTTATTTCATGTTTGCTAGATACAGATTTCGGATCCCATCATCCCATATAAGAAAATATTGTTTGTAACAGATATTACATATAGCCTTATTACTGATGATATTGGAAGCGACATATATGGTCAAGAATTAGGAAAAGTATGTGCTTACAATAGATGAGTATTCAACAACAATGCGAGTTAATCTTGAGTGATTGTGATATTGATAGTGATATAGAGAGTTAAACATAATTAGTTATCCAGTTTTGACTTCGTGAGTAAAAATAAGTTATCAGTTTTGGAACGTATTCACACCTAGAAATATTGCTTGTTCTTTCAAGAAAGGACTTTTCTGTTTTTTGCTAAATATTTAATGAGAATATCTATTAGTTTTTATAAACCTTAATTTAATGTGCAATGTATCATTTATTCCATCACTGTTTCAAAGTTCAAGTTTATGTGCGTGTGTGTGTTGTATTAATGAAACTGAAGCGGACATAAAATACAAGCCTGTTCCTATATGCACTTTTGATAACGTTGTGAAAGAAAAAAAACATTGCGATTATTAAATTATATTCATATGGTTCATATCCTTATCAACTTCCAATTAACGTTATCAAATCTATTGTCTAACGCTTGGGTTGCTAGAGTTTCATCTTTTGTCTCCATATTATCGTATAATTCAATTCAAAACGAATGTTATTTAAAATATACATATCAATGAAATTGACATATTTCTTAAAGATCTTGTTTGGTTAAAAACTTCGTTAATAGAATAAAATAATACACAAACGGAGCCAGAAATGCATTATGTATTATGTACCATCCTGTTGATGAAGAAAGAATTCAATGATCTTCGTATTGTAAATAAACAGTATAATATAATCATTTCGCCTCTATAAACATTTGTTGAAATAACTTTAAGTACGTTAACGCTATATCAACGATTATACAAGTTATTTCATCGTGAATTGGATGATAAACATATTCTGAACATCGTGTTACTGTTTATGATAAAAACGCTGATTTTAAGAACAACTTTGTTTGAAATTAGCCACATTTAGCTAGCTGTGTAGGAACTATGATATGCATTACATAAATCAACTAGTGTGGTTTGAAGGTCAAGGGGAAAGGAGGAGAAAGCAATAAAAAAGAACATACCAGAACATAATGGTAAATACATTTTATGTGAATTCATACATTGTACAGCATACATGTTAATGACAATCGTTGTCTATTAGATAAAAACCCATTAGCATTATATAAAACTACATTAAATGCAATGACAACTGCTTTTTATGAATTCGTTTCATTGTATGCGAAACTTGTGTTCAGAACTAAAAAGGAGAAAGCATTCAAACATTCCCATCCCACTAAACACACTGGTCTTTACATGAGTACGCATTTGTAATTTGGAAACGAGACGTGCTATTGATAATTACAGCGTATCACTACAAATAAGCATTGCATTACCAAACAAGTTAATTATTTTCATATAGTAATAAAAAACAGAAAAAGAAGATAACATTTTAAAAATTTAAATAGTTGGTTCAGGCTTTAACACTGGAAAAAATTATGTAAATTTATCTCTTACAAGTAGCGGACCGGTCAACTAGCATTTCATCTCAAATTCTCTATTTATTTATTTAGGGCAAGACCAAGACTGGGAATATCAACTGATAGGAGTTCGGTAACTATCAATGATGGGTACGCCTTCATTTCAAGTGTTTGCCTGTACCACTTTCACCCTTTACTGTACACGATCTAAGCTCAGGTGATTGATGGTATGTAATGTACACATGCCGAATACTATTTATTAACACATACAATGGCGTTACGAGGATAAATACTTCTTCGCAACTCTCATCCCCTCAGATTTTATAATCATGAAATTTGACCCTTGACGTTTGACTTCGCTCTCAAGTGACCAATTGCTATTCATTTCCGGGGAAGATCTCTCCTGATTGGCTCATTTGCCAGTGGTAAACATGCGTAGTCCAATGATGTCAGTGTTTGCTGTGTGTCAATGAATCCTGCCCTATAATAGGGATGTGTTTATGTTCTATACTCAAAGCTAAAACAGTAGCAAGACAGTAACAATCCTCTGTGACCGGCTTAACATGGGTTTAGCCTACTACAGCGTTTTGCTGGTGAGTTAATGGAGTTTATTTTTCTTCCACGTTTTTATTGTAGATACTTTGTATATTAAGGATATCCTTTGTATACGAATTATTGAAGATCATTGAAAATTCACGAATTTATTAATGTACTTTTTATAACATGTATACACCTAAACATATATATTGACTTTATTTATTGTTTATATTTCAAAATTGATTAATTATGTTGTTTTAGTATTTATTAAACACACCATATTGCCATTCATACTTCATTTAATTCGGATCATAACGACGTAAACGAATTTACAAAATGTAGTATAAACTTTTAGATTATAAGTATTTACCAATCGAATGACATTAGAACTATATCTCATTGCACTGTATGGATACAACAATAGCTACTACTACTACTACTTCTGCTACTACTACGACTACTACTTCTACCGCTACTACGACTACTACTACTTCTACTACTACTACTACTACTACTACTACTACTACTACTACGACTACGACTACTACTACTACTACTACTACTACCACTACTTCTACTACTACCACTACTTCTACTACTACGACGACTACTACTACTACTGTCGAAGATTCAACTCTATGGAAGGTAAACGGAGGTGATGGTCAATGAATTATCATTTTATTGATAATAGCATATTAGTTTTACCCTATTTAGTATTCTTTCAACTCTGAGATATTTCTTAATGACAAAAATGTAGTAATATGATGTAAAATATTTAAAAAAAAATATTCGATTGATTTTTTGATAGCTTGACAAATGGTCTATAGCTATATTTATTTTACAAAGTGCAATTCAGATTTTTGAACAATTAACAAGGCTTTTTTGAACACCTAAATACAAAAGAAATTTGGACAATATAACACTAGAAAAGTATAGTTGATGAAAGCATCTTTTTAATCAGACCAGTTTATGTAAACCAAGGCACAATGTAGTTGGAGATGCCTATGGTTCGCTGATAGATAGATATGATATCTACTTAAAGAATCATAAATGAGTAAATACTAGTCTACTTTTACTTATGAACTTATATATGGATAATAAGTTATAACTGTTTGTTTGATTGCCCAAGGAATCGTTTACGTTTAATCCTGTTCTTGTATATATTCTCATATATCATATCCTTCTGTAAAAAAATACATATTTCTTCTTAAATTATGGTATTTGCGACAAACAAATAGGTAGTGAAGGATATTTTTATCATAAAAGTCACAATAACGCCTAGATATAAACATGAAATTCTTCTTCAAGTAGATTTTCCACCGCATTTAAACCATTAAAAGTATTTTCTGTTAAAAAGGACTCAGGTCATTTAGATATAATGCAAATAAGAAGGGGGGATAAGTTTTCGCCCTGCCTTACTCCAATTTCGCATGAGAAAAATGAGGATTTTGCACCATTATGAGAAACACATGACTTAATATTTTGATACATATTAAAGATAACTTGGAAGCATTTTCCACTTATGTTATTTTTAATCAATTTGAGCCAAAAACCACTCCGCCAGACAGTGTCAAATGCCTTACTAAAATCGATGAAGACACAATAGAGCTTTCTTTTCAAGTTTTGGAAAATGTCTATTCAGGCTTTAAGGAAAAAATATTATCTGATGTGGAATAAGATTTCCGAAAGCCGGCTTGTGATTCACTTATCAAATTACAATGATCAGAATAATTTTGAAAACGCTTAGATATTACGGCAGTAAAAAGTTTACCTAAGCAGCTAACAATAGAGATTCCCCTGTAGTTATTGGGGTCAGCTTGGTCACCCTTTTTCTTGAATACGGGCTTAATGTAACTTTCTGACCAAGCTTGTGGAAAAACACCATTATCTAATACGAAATTGAATAGCTTACAATAAATTGGCAGCATTACATTAGCTGACGCTTTGATATACTCATTGCGTATATTGTCCAAGCCACAGACTTTGTTAAATTTCAAATCATTAATACATGACATAATTTCACTCTCAGAGATTACATAATCAAGCATGTCAATAGACTGAGAATCACTCAGAACAACAAAATCGTTATGAACATCACTATTCAACTTTTTAAAATGATCATACAATATATTTACATCAATATCTGTTTCGACATTATCTTTTTTTTCAAAAGATTTAATAATATTCCAGAAAATTTTGGGATTTTTGTCTTTAGTATCCCTTACTTGTTTTATACATTTATTTTTATAGAATTGAAATGCATTTTTGAGAGTTTTGCTGTATTGTTTCCCAGCAGAAATGAATAATTTGCGCTCGTTATTTCCTTTTTGAAGCCCGTAGATTCTTTACGTTTATGGTAATTCTTGCGGGCTATTTTACATGAGAGGTCAAACCATGGTTTGTGTTTCGTTTTGATATGCTTGGAATTTACTTTACAGCCAAATGTATTTTTAGCAGCCAAAGCAAGATTATGAGTGAGACAATTTGTTATATCGTTTATACATTTTTCAGCATTATCAATATCAAAATCAGACATTAAAGGGTCTACACAATTGAAAATTGCGTTACAGTGATTAACAAATACATCGGCTTTACTTGGATCCCATGGTTTTACATTGATACGGTTTACTCGGGATTATCGTGGATGAAAATACGTTAATGGATAAACTTATGATACTGAAGCAGACATAAAATGTGAGTTAGAAACAGACATAAAATGCGAGCTAGTCGTTCCTCATACACTTCTGATTACGAAATACTACATTGGAACAAACATACTAAAATAGGGGTTTTATATTACTTGCTTACGATCCATATCCATATCTAACTGCTAATGGACATTTTTACCAAAATAAATCCAAAAAATAAGTGTTATTTTTAAATATTTCATTAGCCCATGTCATTATTATATTAATAATATTTGCCACTTGATTTGCTAGAATGTCGTCTTTCGTCTCAGTTTTGTCGAATGATAATGTCATTGATGATGATGAATCAGATATAGCAATATAGATCATATTCTCATAAAATTGAAATGAAAAGATCTTCATACTGTCTAATGTTTTTTAACTATTAAACTGGATAATGTAATGAAGAAAACCACTACACCTGTATTAACTATTTGACAAACATAACTTGAAAATGTGAAAATTGTATAATGTATTAAAAGTAGTTACACCGTGAATTGAGAAATTTAAAACATATTCTTGACACTGTCATATCACGCTTTTATGTTTGGTTTCTTGGACCAAATATCGCCTTTATCGTTCAATTATGTACATATTCAAGTTTATAAAGAATACATGTACATTATGTATTTTATGTAATAATGATGAAAACATCTATCAAAAGAGAAATAAGAGAAAAATGTTCATAAATGACCTTGGGAAATCTTTTTTTATATTTTGTGACACATTTCGAAAACCAGATTTTTACTTAGATTGAAGGGAAATAGAGTGAAACGTGCTTGGCGTTGTTTCATTGTCGATAATTTACATGTAATTGAACATTGTATATTTTCCAAATTTGATATTTGTAATTGGTAAAAATGTTGATTTATAAAAATAAATCCTGTAGTTCTATTTAAGACTAGATTATTATATATACGGTTACTCAATTACTTAAACAGATCAAACACGAAAATATGGCAAACAATTTTTATATGAATTCATATACTTCATTGCATACATCATGAACGGTGTCGTATGAACATTACATCTTTCAGCATTATATAAAAGTGCATTTAATACAATGGCAATATTTTTGTCTTCTGAAATTCGTTTCATTAAACGTTCAAACTAGAGTTTTGAAGGATTAAGACGGGAAAGCATTCAAACATGCCCTTCCTACTAAACACACTGGTCTTTACATGAGTACGCATATGTAAAATGGATAAATTGAAACGTGCTATTGATATATACAGCGTGTCACTATAAAATAGCATTGCTTGTTAAACAACCTAATTATTTAATATAATTACTTTAAAAGCAGGAAGTTAGAGAAACAGAAGATAAGATTTAAAAATCAAGTGTTTCAGACCTTAAAATAGGAAAAAAACGAGGCTCTCTTCAAGAAATAAACATATATCTCAATTCTCTGTTCATGATCATTTATTCGGCATAAGCAAATTGACTGAGAATATCCAACAGAAGGGAGTTCCATGACTATCACTGATTGGTACACCTGTCCGCCTTCATTTCAAGTGTTTGCCTGCACCACTTTCATCCTTCACTGTACACGATCTAAGCTCAGGTGATATATGCTATGTTATGTAAATGCGACGAATATTAACACATGCACGGCGTTTTTAGGTCAACAAGGATTACTCCTTTTTCGCTATTCTCATCCCTTCCGATTTCATAATCATGAAATTTGACCCTTGACGTTTGTCTTCGCTCTCAAGTGACCAATTGCTATTCATTTCCGGGGAAGGTCTCTCCTGATTGGCTCATTTGCCAGTGGTAAACATGCGTAGTCCAATGATGTCAGTGTTTGCTGTGTGTCAATGAATCGTGCCCTATAATAGGGTTGTGTTTATGTTCTATACTCAAAGCTAAAACAGTAGCAAGACAGTTACAATCCCCCCTGAACAGCTAAACATGGGTTTAGCCTACTACAGCGTTTTGCTGGTAAGTTACTGGAGTTTATTTTTCTTCCACGTTTTTATTGTAGATACTTTGTATTTGATATGGATATCCTTTTTATACGCATTATTGAAGATCATTGAAAATTCACGAATTTATTCATGTACTTTTATGACACATATATACTTAAACATATATAGACTATATTTTTATTTATATCTCAAAATTGATGTTTAGTAATGCATTTACGAAACACAGCATAATGCAATTCGTACAATCATTTAATTCGGACAATAACGACGTAAACGAATTTATAAATGGAAATATCAACTCGTAGATTCAAAGTATTGATCTGTATCTAATGTCATTAGAACTATTTCCAACTGCACTGTACGGGTACAACAGCTACTACTACTACTACTACTACTACTACTACTACTACTAGTATTACTACTACGACTATTACTACTACTACGTCTACTACTTATTACTACTTCTACTATTACGACTATTACGACTATTACGACTACAACTTCTATTTCTACTTCTTCTACTACTACTACTACTACTACTACTACTACTACTACTACTACTACTACTACTACGACTACTACTACTACTACTACTACTCTACTCTACTCTACTCTACTCTACTCTACTACGACTACTACTACTACTACTACTACTACTACTACTACTCTACTCTACTCTACTCTACTACGACTACTACTACTACTACTACTACTACTCTACTCTACTCTACTCTACTCTACTCTACTCTACTAATACTAATACTACTACTACTACTACTACTACTACTACTACTACTACTACTACTACGACTACTACTACTACTACTACTACTACTACTCTACTCTACTACGACTACTACTACTACTACTACTACTCTACTCTACTCTACTCTACTCTACTCTACTCTACTCTACTCTACTCTACTCTACTCTACTCTACTCTACTCTACTCTACTCTACTCTACTCTACTAATACTATACTACTATTACGACTACCACTTCTATTTCTACTACTGCTACTACTACTACTACTACTATTACGACTACCACTTCTACTACTACTACTACTACTACTACTACTACTACTACTACTACTATTCCTTCAATCCTTCAATCTTTATTCAATACTTAAGGCCACAGGCCTATAGTACAATATTTACAGATTTGTACAATTATGTCATATAGCATCATATAATTTCCTTAAGTCATATAACATACTATCTAACTCATCACATATGTAATTAATACAGATATGAATTACATGTACATAGCAACATTTTGTAGAATATTACAATTTGAGTTTGAAAGTGGTGCATTAAATTTCATTATGTTAGGATATCTGAAATAATATTCTTTTATATATTTTGCTCTTAGGTTTAAGTACACAGGGCATATAAGCAAAAAGTGATATTCGTCTTCTATTAAATTCAAATGACAGAGATTACATAATCTTTCTTCACGAGGAATCTTCATATAGCGTCCTGTCTCAATAAAAAGATCATGTGAGGAACATCTAAAACGTGAAAGAGCTATTCGAAATTTTTTAACAGTAATCTTTGATAAATAATCTTCAATTATTATTTCAGATTTAAACATTTTGTAATAAAAACATTTGTTTGTAAGAGCCATGGACGCTGTCCATGTCTGCACATAAATATCTTTCAATCTCTGAGATAATGAGAGTATAAAAACATCTTTTGAATATTTGTGAATACTACTACTATTACGACTACCACTTCTATTTCTACTACTACTACTACTACTACTACTACTACTACTACTACTATTACGACTACCACTTCTATTTCTACTACTACTACTTCTAGTATTACTACTACTACTACTACTACTACTACTACTACTACTACTACTACTACTACTACTACTACTACTACTACTACTACTACTATTACGACTTCCATTTCTATTTCTACTACTACTACTACTACTACTAATACTACTACTTCTACTACTACTATGACTACTCCTACTACTACTACTACTACTACTACTACTACTACTACTACTACTACTACGACTACTACTACTACTACTACTACTACTACTAATACTACTACTAATACTACTACTATTACGACTACCACTTCTACTACTACTACTACTACTAATACTACTACTACTTCTATTACGACTACCACTTCTATTTCTACTACTACTACTACTACTATTACGACTACCACTTCTATTTCTACTACTACTACTACTACTACTACGACGAATAGCTGCCTCTATTTCAAATGCGTACAATTACTGCAATTTAATATAAGCTTATTTTACAACTACATTAAATTTGGGATAACTGCTACTATTTTACTAGACGTTTAATCTATATCAACTAAATTTGAATTTTACAGGAATGACTGTTAGTTTTTTCGATCTCAAACATTTTAACAAAAAGCTCCGGTACATTAACAAATGGAAGCTGACAGAAAGTGTTTGCTAAAAAGCTTAACCCTCTGGTCAGTACACGGCTCTTCTTGGTACAGTAATTGTAAGCTAAGTAACGGTCTTAACCTCACCATAAAACAAGTAGGCTCGGAAAAGTCGTAAATATTACCATGGCTAGAAGGAAGCGGATTCATCTATGTCTTCTCGTAGACACGATGTAGAAATGTACTTGTTGGAGACTGAGACTTTTCATGGATGGTTAACTTTGTTAACAGATAAATAATCAAAAATAAGATAAAACTAATAAACAATAGCTAATGAATACTTGCAATGAAAAATAATATCATAATGCATGTAGATTGGACATAAAATTAGTGTGTTTGCTGAAATGCAAATACAAGTTTAGTTATCTAAACGTGACTTCCGTTATTGAAATTCACTTTTACTTTTATAATATTACAAAATTGTAAATGAATGTAGATAAAGAAATGACTATATGTATTATTCGTACAGTACATGTACTCTCCAAACGGTTAAATATTTATTGTTAACGTAATAAAACGTGACAAAAAGCTTCGACGTCACATCATAAGTATCAAATAAACTGTTTGTTTGATTGTCCAAGGAATCGTTTGCGTTTTATCCTGTTCTAATACATGTATTCTCATATATCATATCCTTGTGTAAAGAAATACATATTTGTTCTTAAGTTATGGTATTTGCGACAAACAAATAGGTAGTGAATGATGTCTTTATTATAATAGCCACAAGAACGCCTCGATAATTAAGCTATATGTCAGTTTTATTTCATAATTTTCATCAGGGAGGTTAAGAGTTGACATCTGAGATGATGTGACAGAAGCAATGACATAACAATTGATGACGTCATAGAGGGCCACCTCATACCTCTGATTCGGCGTATGTCAATGCTATGCATATCGTGACATGATGACGTCACATCTAACATATTTCCTGTATATAGTTATTTAACAATTTATAGAGAATGACATTTAGAGAAAATATCAAGTTGATTCTCAATTGTTACATAAATGTTATAACACATTAGTAACTAAACTAAATAACGAAATAATCATAAATAAATAACACTTTTAATGCCATTACATTAAACTTGTACTAGTCACTCCAGGCGATAAAAGGATAAATATTGGCTTACATACAGTGTCTACTGACAATGTACATGTATGGCTAATGAAGTATATTTGTCAAGCTGGCAGGTTTGTAGAATAAGCCATTAGCGTGTGACAGGTGTATATCGTTGAAGAGGCGGTTCTACCTGGAGCATTTTGTGCAGGTGAAAATGACGATTGCCTGTCATATTGATTTGATTGATTTTGAGTTTATATTTGCTGCTTATATATTATGTCTTTTATGTACGTAAAAGGTTTCGTGTAACCGCGAAAATATCTTTTCTTTGTTGAATGTTGAATGTAATTTAAAACATCTTATATGTAGCAAAGATTGGGAATTTGAAACGAAAGTAACCGACTTTTTTTGGGTAAATGTTAGATATCCTTAAAATATTTCTAGAAATATATTAGAAATCGTATAAATTTCCAATGACAAAATTTCTGTCAGAATTATTCAGAAATAAAATCACATCCTGACGTGAATCTTTTGAATTATTTAAATATATTATGTTAATGAATTTAAATATTTTGAGTGTATGTGATTAGTTGAGATTCATACGGACAAAACAAGTAAACATTATCTTACAGGTGTCACAATTAACAAAGTGTGTGCCAATTTGTCTTTAAACATCATCTCTCAATTAGAACATGACACTGTAGATGCCTGAGGGCATACTGGTATACATTTGCAGGATAACGATATAACGAATCATGTAAACCACTTATCATGATATGTCATGAATCCACTTAACAACATGCTCATCATTAACCATGAGTGTCAGGGATAGGAGAATCGCAGATCGTAATTAATGCAATCTTACCATGCATGTTGTGAAGGACATAAAGGTTCAAATGTCAGTCAAGACTCAATAGGGTTACGCTTATTATCATTAATTTAAATGCTTCAGATAATGTTATAGAGGATACTTAATGCTGTTTTCCAAATACCAGGTTTATTTCATCGAGTGTCATGGGTAAAGTTGATATTTCACGAGTGGCGCAGTATTTGGAAAACTACATTAAGTATTCTATTTATTATATGAGTTTTAAATGAAATATGCAATTAAAATGCTTTAAACCTGGAAAGTTACCCTCTTTTGTTCACATGGCTGAAAGTAGTTCCGGCACATGACCAGTGACGATATCAGATATCGTCACTGGTCACAGTGAAAATATCATATATCGTCACTGTTGCCTAATAGACAGTTTATTTCACTGATAAAACCCAGTATTTCATCGCTGATCATGTAATAGAAATATGTATTTAATGGTACGAAGGTACGTTTAAAGATTTAAAAAAAATTCACATAATGTAAACATATGCATAGTTAAGAAGTAAAGAAGAATAATGCAAATTATATCATACATTGTAAACCAATATCGTTTGAATTGTAAAAGTGCCTTTGGCATAATTTCATGCACATAAACGGTTCGAAGCACGTGTTTCCTTAACGCATCTAATTTCAACGTTAAAGAATTCTGATCATATATACAGTCCTATGGTAAAAAGAGAAACTGTATAGTAATGTAACACGTTTTAATCATTCTTTACAATGTTAATTAACATTTCTTAACATTCTATCTTATTAGCTGCTGACCATTGGATGAAAATAATGTCAGTAAATTTGAATGTCTTTCCTAGGTGACACAAAAATAACAAAGCCTTTGATGAGGAAATGAATTTTATCAACTATATTTATCCAAAAGAATATTTAAGTTAGGTTAGTGTTACACAATGTATATCATCTACTGACGACGAGACCACACGGGGTATAGGGAAACAATTTTGACGTGACAGCTATTGTATGACGTTCTTTAGGTCTAGGCCTTTGTGTCTATAGTAACGGTGGTTTGACATGTGTATATTTTAAGATCCACTCTATCCGATTTGGAATGTTGGTGAACAACAGTTTTTTAAAGAGAGAAGTATAAAAGGTCACCATTCATCCCTACAGAATATTGACAGGGGTTTCTGTTAGATCCGGGAATAAAACCTCTAATGAGATAGATAAACTGCCTATAAACGTTTACAGGTTTGTCACCCGGTCATTTTAAGTGCATTTAAGTGTTTGTTTATTGAAATGAATTATTCATTCTTGACTTTTAAAAGAATGATTGTTTTCCTATTCCAGATAATTTTGCCAGTGATAGTTAAAAGTCAGTCGAGTGAGGAACCCTGCACAGAGTACCTCAAGGTTTGTGACAGTAATTATGGCTATGGGAATTGTTTGCCAGAATGATAATAATTTATGAATAAAATCTAATCAAATACATCCACATTTATTTTCTTAATACACATTTATCATACAAAAGAATCTTATATTTGCTTCGATTTTAATCAACTCTTATGAAATATATTTTCTAAAAAAGAATAACTGTGTGAAATTCTTAAGTTATATTCATGATCCACCATCGTGTAAACGTAGTCTAGGATTTATATTGAGATATATCATTTGATTTAAAAAGTACCTGTTGGTTACGTTTTTCCTATTTACATTGGTAACATTCGTCTCACATCTGTACACATATCTAGGTCGAGATTTGATATTGTGAGTACTTGTATTATTATTTGGTAACACATGGACATTTGACCTTTGATCAGTAAGGATGATGCATTTATGATATCATTCAGAAATGTAATCTTCAAGAAGTTTCATTGTTAACTGATCATGATTTTTCTCTTATTTCCAGAGAAACCGATGTCCTGCCAACAGTGAATGTCGTCTTGTGCAAGTGAAATGTTTTCGAGCTCCATGCAATATACAGCCTATGTGTGTCCGTAAGTCCACCCTTTCCTTTCCTAGGCAAAGATGCTTACGCGATGTCGAACCAAGATTGCGACGTATTGGTAAAGGTGTTTACGCGATTGTCAAACAATGAATGCGACCTATTGGAAAGATGTTTACGCGATTGTCAAAAAATGAGTGCGACGTATTGGTAAAGGTGTTTACGCGATTGTCAAAAAATGAATGCGACGTATTGGTAAAGGTGTTTACGCGATTGTCAAACAATGAATGCGACGTATTGGTAAAGGTGTTTACGCGATTGTCAAAAAATGAGTGCGACGTATTGGTAAAGGTGTTTACGCGATTGTCAAAAAATGAGTGCGACGTATTGGTAAAGGTGTTTACGCGATTGTCAAAAAATGAGTGCGACGTATTGGTAAAGGTGTTTACGCGATTGTCAAAAAATGAGTGCGACGTATTGGTAAAGATGTTTACGCGATTGTCAAAAAATGAGTGCGACGTATTGGTAAAGATGTTTACGCGATTGTCAAAAAATGAGTGCGACGTATTGGTAAAGATGCTTACACCTCTGTCAAAAAAGGAGTGCCACGTTTCGGCGAGAAATCAGGCTAACGCCGTCGTCAAGTACGGAGTGCAACGCTTTGTTAATATCTACACTCAAACCAAACGACATACTTAATGAAGTAGAATGAAAAACGTCTCCCTCATTCATTTTAGTAGTAAAACACTAAGCAATGCTCAGTCAAGGTTATGTTTATTAACATTTTGCAGGGGTAAACACATTTTAATTCTGTTGACAACCAACCACTATCCACCCTGATAAATATATTTAAAAGTTAATTACAATATTTAAAATAAAAATAGCTGACTGTGTATCCTGGACGCGTCAACGATGATGTATTGTACAGAAAGTTTTGATGAATCATGCAGAGCACATCTAATCATAAGTAGAAAGAAAATGACATGAGAGCAGAATAATGCTTTTAATATGATAGATGGAATAAAAACATAAAAGGTTCTTGGATATGACCAGGCAAAAAAACAAATCGTTGTGCCGAAAACACTATACTGTTATCTAATAAAATTGTTCTTAAATAATTTATAATCATTGTCATACCTCTTTTCATCACAAAACCGGAGGATAAGTGTTTTTTCGTATCTCAATCATAATCAAATATTTTAATCGGAACACTTCAATAACGGATAGAGATTTCAACTGATTTCATATAAATATATAAACACAGGATCTAAATCAATCTTTTAAACCTGCGTCCCATAACAATTATTCCCTAACATAACCACATTACAGCTGGTGTGTGTGCGCGTTGTATGTGTGTACATGTGTGTGGTTCCAACTAGTCTGTGTGAATTTGTAATATCGAATTTTAGTCAGTTCGAAGTCCTTAGTTCTAATAAAGTAAATTGCATTGCACCCATATCTTTTCAAAACATTCTTTTCATCCCACTTCCCTTTGACCATCTCGCATCCACATGACAGTAGGATACCACACCTTTTACACTGTAGCTAAATCTTCTCTTCACTTTTCAAATAATTTACCTTCGGGCTTACCTTTTCCAGGTAAGGCGGTAGAGGTCAGCGTGTGCCGATATGGACATCCGGTCCGGGACACGCAAAACCGTGCCATATCCTGTTCCGCCAGAAGACGGTGCCCCGCCTCAACCACGTGCAACACGGAAGTGCAGGACACACAGAGCACGTGCTGCTGGACACCTTCCGGTCAAGGTATGATGGTCAATTATATAATTTTTTCAAATTGAAAAATATCCTTTTAGGAATGGAACAATGGAACCTATTTTTGAAGAAATTATGCCATTTGAACATTATAGTGCAGATTCGTGTTCGTTGCTTTTCCACTTAAATATGTTTTTTAATCGTATTTAACAAGACATTTTGGACAGAACAAACGATTTCCAACCACAGTATGAACTCATTTATATCATGAGAAATGAATTTCCTGTAATCAAACCATGACAGATTCCTGTGTAAAAATATCGGGACATTATTTCTATCTATATATAAACGAATGTTATTTTCTATTGCAGTCAAGCCGCCACCTCCACCCTTTGATCCATGCATTGTGAGTACTTCAAATATTCACTGTTCTATTTGCATTTAGCTAATTTATACGTTTTATAATGATAATTGCCGTTGCATTCGGTTAAACATGATATTTGCTATTGAATATGCAATATATATATGTATATATTTCCATATTCTCATTCAACCTTATCATCATATTGATACTAACAAAGACGTACATTAAAGGGGCAGTAGCACGTTTTTTGACAATTTTATTTTTCCAATTTTCACTGATAACTATAAGTTAATGCAAAATGAATTACTTTGATAGCATCATAAATCTCATAACACAAACCAATCATCCGTAGTCAGAGAACAAAGTATGAGGATTCACATAAAATCCATTGGCAGCCATTTTTGTGTGAACACCTTTAATTGATTTTGTGTAAGAAAAGGAATCGCATGGCTTAACTTTACATTGTATATTTGATTTATTACTGCTCCATTTAGTTTTTATACATTGTCTAAAGATTGGAACCATTTATTTTCATTTTCCTGACATCACCTTATATTCCCTCTAAAAACGTGCTACTGCCCCTTTAAGAGATTAACTGTAATCTTTTCTTATCAGGCAACCACATGTTTGGTAGGAACCATATGTGAGGTTCAAACCCCGTCCACATGTTTCAACCCACCGTGCCAACCTACTGGTGTATGTGTCGGTAAGTATTCATAAGTATAAAGTGAAACCATAGCTTCCTAACTCAGAACCCTAATAGTTATAAACGACCCTATGTAGGTAAATCTGGATTTTCTAATGGATTTAACAGTATTTGTCATTGAATTGTTCACACAAAACGCGAATATTTGGATATGTTTGTCTAGAATATTACTTATAGTTTCTATCAGTTTGACGCGAAGGTACTAGAAGGCCTTATCTTATCTTTTAATTCTAAAACAATATTCATTGAAATAGGGAATATTTAAAGAATCATTAAGTTCATCTTTGACGTTTCAAAAACCCCATTGCGGAATATATTGATTGTAAGGATGCACTGGATTGATAGGCCTTGACACAACTTTAATTAATATGTATGCCACGCATGTTTCTCTTTGATACGGGAAACATGTTTACAATCAACTTGTATATATTTTTGAATACACACCTTACTAAATGATGTTGGATAATTTCACAGATTTAGACTTTTTGTTTACTATTAAAAACTATTTAATTACTGTGGCATTTTCATCACTTGATGCACGAGATTGAGACCACAGTGTTAGATTCAGGACATATTTTTAATATAATGATACCAAATACAGCAATTTCTTGGTACTGTGATGTTCTTAAATACCCAAAGTGTTAAAAATAATTTCCTTTTTCAGTAGTAATTCGTTGTCAATGTTCGTTATTATTATTTGAACCTTTAAAGAACTACTGTAATGTATTGTAATATAATTTAATGTACAACATTACATCGAATACAGTTTCAAAGAAGTTGTGTTAATGTGTTGATGTAAATTACAAATTGACAGCTGTTTGATAGATCGCAGGTAACTCGGGATCTTTGTTCATAACCCGAGGACATGCCGATCATTGGCAATTTTTTAGTGACGTCATAAACGGGCACTCCGGATTGAGGAACCTCCCAGTTATTGGCTAAGAGTTAAAACTGCCACGCCCCTAACGAGACGTCAGTGATGTGTTGAGACAGGGACCACGATGATTCCGCAACTTTTTCCTCTTGAGGGCGTTTTGTCGTAAATCTGAATTTTGTAATAGCCTGACCTGATTCATTTAATCATATGATACACTTTCACGAGTTGATATTGTCAGTTGTTTAGAAAGGTCATTTCCTAACAGACACCCAAGTAATCACCCCACTGAGAAGGAAAAATGAAATTATGTAAATACAAACCGCATTATTTACTAGTATCAATTCGATCTATGGTTTTGATAAGGAAAGAAATTTAAACATAAGAAATGCCCCTTAGTAAATGACTTTTTAACAAGAATCCATATTTAGTCATCGTTAAACTTAAGTATCTGTAATAGTGATAATTAATTTTATTACTCTCTCGTTTAAAATATCGCTGTTTAAAAAATCTACCATGTTATTACAAATATGTGTCATAACATCGGGCGCTGACCGAATTACGTGACGTAATACTGACGTCATAATCGTTAATAATGACGTCACAATGCTAATGGTCCGGCGGCGATGGTAATATTACTTTATGTTTTAGACCATGTATTTAAGCAAGTAATAAATAAGATACTTAAGTCTGTCCCGTTTAATAATATTTTTATGAAACTCGTTAATGGTAGAGGTATATAATTCGCTTTCGATCGTTATATACCAAACCATTCACTCGTTTCATAAAAATGTTATTAAACGGGACGTCGTTTAGTATTTTCTATATTCAATCAATGTAATAATTCTTATATCTTTGTTCATAATCTATTTTAACTCTCTTCCAGACCCAGCCAAAAGAGGTCGTTGTAATTTGGTAAGTTAAGTTCATAACTTCACACATCTGTACACACCTTGCATCAATAGTCAGCGCAGAGTTGTCTCCCTTATACAATTTCGAAACCGCACACATATATACCTTCTATAAGAGGATAACACCTGCTTTGAAGTACCGACAATGTCATATACTAGTGTTAATGTAACTAGGACGAAGACATAATAAGGAATTTGCAAGATCATCATCGAACATAAGGGAATGACAGCTTTTTTCGCATATTGGATAATTTAAAAGAAATCATTTGAACAGAAAATATGATATGATATTCAGGCATGTATCAAGTCCAATATATTTTAAGGATACTCTATGTCACTTTAATCATCAAAATCATATTACAGAACTGTCCCGGGGGTCAGCAGTGTCGCCTCCAGGAAGTGAACTGTTTCAGGGCGCCCTGCCTCCCTATACCAACTTGTGTCCGTAAGTAATCAGTTATAGTCTTTGATTTTGGATAAGAACTTCTTTATTGTGAACATCGCGACATTTTTTTGGTATAGTCATACTCATTCACCCGGGTGGATAATGAGGTACGGAAGTGTAATAAAAAATCTGTTGTTACGTATTCTACTTTTCAATGCTAATCAACTGCTTTTCAATTGTATACAGTCATTATCGCAGAGCTTTCTAAGACAATTGATTTATGTCTTTTCATCTTGTGTGCAGTTAAACTAACTGTTCGTGATTTTAATTTTGGTTTGAATAAAAATTTTATATCTGAAAATCAAAGCAATAGTGAACCACATATAATTTCTTTTAATGATGTAACAGCATATCATTTAGAAACTTAATGGCAACGATTTCACAAAAAAGTTAAAGGGGCACAAAAATCATTTATGATATCGTTTAAGTAAAGAATATCGTGATACAGAACTTTTTATTTTTTTAATATTTTTTTTTATTTCACTGTTTTTGGTACAAAGTCAACATACAAAGATCAATCACATCGTTGAGCATAGAATTATAATATCAATATTGCAGATATATAGTAATAATACTAGCGTCAGCTATGCAGATAAGACATCAACTAAACAACATATGACAAGAAGACCAAAATGTGGCAAAAGGTGTTTCACTACAAGTTATCTTTGCATTGTATTTATCTAGGGTGTATGCAGATTCAACATCTTGTTTAATGTACGACATGTTTGGATGTCTGTTTGCTAATCTTGATTTAAAAATGTTGTACTTTGTGATAATTATGATACGATTGACTACGTCATTTCTTTTCTCAGGGTATCCAAATAGTATTTTCGACATATCAAAGTGGAGAAGGGTGCCAGTTTTCAGTTGAATCCATTTAATAACATTACTCCAAATTTCTTTAATTATCTTGCACTCATAAAATATGTGTGTTATAGTTTCCACTTCGTTTTTACAAAAAGTACAAAGATTAGTGTCAATCAATTTCATTTTTGATAACAGTTCATTTGTTGGTATGCATCTGTGGATAATACTATATTGAAACCATTGATGTTTTACATTAACAAGTGCCCTGAAAGGTATTTTATGAATATATTTCCAGTCAATATCAGATATTTGTTCGTTAAAAACGATATTCCATTTTTTCCTGTTTTTGTTGTTAGTATTTTGATTTTCGGTTGTTTGTAGTGTATCATAAAATATTGATGGTGATACAGAACTTGTACAGGGGCACGTCCGCCATCTTGAAAGTTTAGAATTACGAGAAAACTTACCTGCTGTATTGTGCTAGAAAAAGTTATAAAAATAACAAATTGGTTGATGGTTATTCACATTTTTTGCAACTTATTCATGAAACAAGTTATACGTTATGACATTATTATGCCGTAGTAATGCGTCCCACACTCCTATATCCGATGTTGTCTCATTTCACAGTGTTCTTCTTTTAAATGATGAGCTCAATGGTTTCTCAATTTGTTAAATCTCCAAATAAACAAAATGTTAATCTCACTGATATTATTTGAAAAATGTGTTAAATAATAATTTCAAAAATCATAAATCTATAAACAGTTTTCACTAATACACCGATAGGTCTGTCACTTTAAATCTGACTATTATGATTTGACTGTCACAGGCAGTACAACGGTTTCTGACCAGTGTCCAATCGGCCGACCAGTGATTGACCAAAGCGGCAGGGACATCTTCTGTGGACGGGGTGGACGGAGGTGTCCAGACCAGACTAGGTGTAACATCCATCCTGCTGACCGGTTCGCTGTGTGCTGTGATAATACAGGTAGGATTTTCTTTTGTGGAAAGGATAAAATCTGACTCCGAGGGCTTTTTATCGAAATCAAACCCCTGTCCGAGGGATCGGCTAAGAGGCAGGATTTTAGTCCGACACCAAGGTCGATTTCTGAGAGACTGAACACTTGACTTTCGCTTTTGATTATGAAGATACGTGATTTTTTTCTGTATGTGCTGACGCCTTCGTTTGATCTTTAAATCTATGATGTGTTTACGTTTTAGTGGTACTGACTTCAAAGTAACCCTTCTATAGCTACCTCCCTCCTATATTTCAGTTGACACTCCAACAACAACACCTATACCCATTGATCCATGCCTTGTAAGTATTATTATTATCTCATGATGTTCATACACAATCCAATATTATTCAATATATAGTCGTCCTGGGCTACAGTTTTTGTTTAAACATAACAGTTGATAATATAATAATCTGCTGAGTTAGCTACATTTATAAAAGAGTAGGGGTAAACATCAGATGGTTTTGACTGGATCAATCTTTTTTTATACTCTGAATTAATTTTGACCATTAAGTGTCACTTGTTACAGATGGAAGGATTCTTTATGTGACGACAAAGTCATTTTTTTATCGATAATGTACTTTTTGTAAATTGGCAGTTAGCATGGAATAAATTGAACTTGTATAGATTTAGAATCAGGGAAAACAACTTTTCAGTCGAGTACAAGTTTGAAAGATGAATGTAATAATCCCGGCACAACGTCTAATATGATTGGTTCACAACAACCAATCACAAGACAGGAAAAGGTGTAACTCCCTAGGGACTTACACGAAATATACTATACCCTGTGTCCGTCCTCCCATATGATATGAGTAGTACAAATATTTATAGAGTTACAAAACAATAATTTCGTATAATCAACATCATTACGTGTATACATTAACAATTCAGAAATAATTCATGTGGAAAGTTAAGGAAACAGCCAGATGTTGTCATTTCTACACTAACTAAAAGTTATAGGTGTGAGAATATAATATTTTAGAGTAATGAAATATAAGTAACCAATGATCATTTGTTCTTTTCTTTTCGCAGGCGACTACGTGTATTAGAGGACAAGTTTGCCGGGTTCAAACCCCGTCCACATGTTTCAACCCACCGTGCCAACCTACTGGTGTATGTGTTGGTAAGTTACAATTACAAATTTCTAGAAACAAACATTTCAAAATAGGATTTAGGTCCGATCTTTAGAAAAAATAATTTTGTTAACAATTCATCTCAAAAAAGGGATTAAAGAAATTACATTTTTGTGTGCTTCTTAGCTTTATAATTTTTTTATCTTACATGAAGGATAGTCTCTTAATAAACCAGCGGTCTGTTTCCCGTCATTTTGAAGTTAGTGACATTACTTTGGTGGCATTATCGATACTTCCAACATACGAAGAAAGGAATCATAGAACTTAGATTATGAATGACGTCCAAGGAGCAACCAATTCAATTGTCATTTTTGATCTAAAAAAATACGATAAATCGCTGAACATCTCGAAGTGATTTCAACCTTTATTGACATGATGTGTTTAATATAAGCAACATCAAAGATCACAATGGATAATTTGTTTCATACTTTAATGGGTCGGATAGGGAAAACAAGAAACTTTTTTCAACATGAAGGGTAATACTTATCATCATGCAAATAATCAGGTGATTATTCCTACAGGTCAACTGGTGAAGAAAGGAAGATGTCCCGCATCACAAGGTTTCGGCTTCTGCGTCAACTTGTGTCGCTATGACGACAGTTGTCCGGGAGTACAGAAATGCTGTAGCAACGGATGTGGCAGAACTTGCCAGGAACCTGTCGGCATCAAACCCCAGACTCAAACCAAACCAGGAACATGCCCGAGACTTAGACGTGGGGTTGCCGGGATCTGTGTAGAAGCGTGTTCGAGCGACGGTACTTGTCCGGGAACACAGAAGTGCTGCAGCAATGGCTGTGGTCATACTTGTCAAGAACCAGCCTCTATCAAACCCCCACGTTCAGTAAACAAAGCAGGATCATGCCCGAGACCTCGACCTGGGGTTGCCGGAATATGTGTTGAAGCGTGTTCGAGCGACAGTACTTGTCCGGGAACACAGAAGTGCTGCAGCAATGGCTGTGGTCATACGTGTCAAGAGCCAGCTTCGGTCAAACCACCAGGTCCAGTAAACAAACCTGGCACTTGTCCGCGACTTGCACCTGGTACTGTAGGAACCTGCGTTGAGGCATGTTCGGGCGACGGTTCTTGTCCGGGAAAACAAAAATGTTGCAGTAACGGATGTGGGCATACTTGCCAAGAACCATCAACTATTAGCAACCACGAAACCTGCAAGAATAAGGTAAATCTTTATGCTATCGTATATGACAATGGAATATCATTTCCTTTGTACTTGAATCAAAGTTATTTTAGATATTGATATGATAAGACAAAATATTCATCCGAATGAAAATGTGTCATGCGGGGTTGGCTAATTTGAATAACATTACTTCCTTTATCGGGAGTGTTCGGTTCTGAATATTGAATATATTTTATAAATATATTTGTTAATTTTCATAATCACTATTCATCTTTATTAAGCCTTAAATGTATAAATCTCGGTTGTAGAAATGTGGACGGAACAGCGTGTGTCGCATACAAGCAGTGAGATGTGTCCGCGCACCATGTCCCTCTGGCCAGGTCGCCACCTGCGTCCCCAGTGAGTAGAACAGACATCAGCTTATGCTTACCTACACTTACCAGGGCCTCCTTTCACAAAGCAACCTTAACTAAGGTTGACGTTAACACCCATTCTTTAACATTGCATTAAGGCTACCTTAAGGACTCACGGTCTCCTTAAGGCTTTGTGAAAGGGGACCAAGAAAAATAGAATGGATGAAATGTAGCTTTAAAGGGGCAGTAGCACGTTTTAGGGGGAATATAAGGTGATGTCAGGAACATGAAAATAAATGGTTCCAATCTAAATACAATGTATCGAAACTAAATGAAGCAATAATGATAAAAAAAATAATGCCAAGTTAAGTCATGCGATTCCTTTTCTTACATAAAATGAATTAAAGGTGTTCACACAAAAATGGCTGTCAATGGATTTTATGGGAATCTTAATAATTTTTTCTCCGACTATGGATAATTGATTTGTGTCATGAAATTTTTGACACTATGAAAGTAATACATTTAGCATTAACATACAATTATCAGTGAAAATTTTCAAATATAAAATTGGCCAAAAACGTGCTACTGCTGTAATATAAAGGAGATTGACACCAGTTTTATTTTGCGTTCATGTATACACATATAACTGATAATTAAGAAGTCTGCTAACATCACCAAGTATATGATTATTTGACTCGAAAGACGCTTATATATTATATGATTATTTGTGAAACACATCCAAGGATCAAATGATCTTATACGTTCTTCTGATATTGCAATCGTATGATTTTACAGCTTAAATGAAATTGATTTGATATGACTCCAAGTAACTCAAATTATCTCCAAGTAACTCCAGTAACTCAAAGTCACCAACCTTCACATAATATCACATTTCTTGTTTTGAAACTTATGCTCAGAATGTAATCCACAGGACGCCGTCCAAGCCCTCGCCCACGACCAAACAGGACCAACTGTCCTCGTACCTTCGACTACAACTTCAACCTCTTCTGTAGCTTCTTCTATGTCCCATGTAGAAGGAACAGCGACTGCTACAACGGTAACGTGTGCTGTTACGGTGGTCGGCACTGCGGGTCAAGATGTGTGAAGCCTCGTTCTGCTGAAGATTAACATGAAGAAATCCTTTGGTAAAGTTCTCAAACGTGTGTTGTTATTTGCATCATCGATATTCCAGGGTAAACGTTCCGTAAACTCAGAACTTTTTAATCGGTTGGTTTATTCTTGGTTATCTGAATTAAAATCATAGGAACGGTTAAACAAGATTATCGAGGATGTGTCCAGTGAGGAACGAATCTTGGTTCTGGTTTTTCAACAGTTTTATAGTATCCTTACCATTGTTCTAAAAGCAAAGTGAATATTTAAAGTCTTTAGAAGATGTTCCGCTTTTCTTTGTCGTGCAAAGATTTATAATAAGTGCTGATTTTCGAACTTATAAGTTCTTGAAAGTGGTCTTTGATCACAAAACGTTTTTTTTTAATGAAATCATTATTGTTACGTTTACTTGCTGACTCTCTGATATTTTGAAATGTTTTGTGTGTATACAAACTTATCTATTCTGCTCTTTCTAATGTATGATTTTCTTAAGATTATTTTTCTGTATTTGTTGTCACAACCATCGTTTTATCGATTGCAAATTTCATGATAAATGTAAAAGCGAATAAAACTGAATCTTTACATAACATTGAAGCACACAGAGATTTGGTTTGCCCACATTTAAGAAGTGAAAAATTGCAGTATTTACTAATATATACATTTATATGTTTCATTTTTTGCTTTGTTTCAAAACAAGAATCCCATGAGTGTTTTTTTAAGTATGACGTGATGCATACAGTTTTACATACCGAAAACATGGTATGCAAAGCGAAACTTGGTAAAAATAAAATAAACTTTCAAAGTATAAATGTGTGATTTCATATATTGTCAGTTTTATTGTTTGACTAATTTTGTGTAGTAAACTAGTTATAACAGATTATTGTTGTATCAAGATTTCTATGTTGTGGTTCAATGAAAATCCAAGCTTTTCACGTGTTCATTTTGATATCCATTTCTTCTATTATTATATATGACTATTTTTTTTGAAGTGGTTGATTATACAAAATAAGAATCTTAATAAAAGAATCAACTTCCGTTCTATGTGTTCCTCTTTTCTACACTACCCTCTTCATATATTGAGTTACATTGTCTTGAAACGCTTAAAATGACGTTAATCCATTGTCTTTCTACCTTGCAGTATAACATATATTTCTGTAATGTCTACTTAGTTGCAACGAACTTTTAAATTGTTTGATAACAGCAACTCCTATATGATTCGTTTCAACGTTATGTAAAACTGGTTAAAAAAATATGTCGGTTTTAACCTGAACACCCGTATATACAGGAGAAATCAAGTCATTAAATGTTGATCCAACCTCTGTTCTAATAAGGCCAGATTCTTCGTGTCAGGCAGATTCACCTAGAGGCAAACATTTTCATCACATCCCATGTGAAAATTATCAGTCATTGAAAAGACTTCTCCATTGAAAGATGGTTTTGGTACAAGGCCTTTTATATGATATGATGAAGTTTTGACAACGTCGGTGACTACATAACTAACTATGATTCGGCCACTCCCTTAATAGCCCACCAAACGGGGCTTATTTAACAGAGGCTAGATCAACATTTTATGACATGAGCTACCTCTCGGGGGATGGGATGGCTAACCCCTTGTCTTACCTATGCAATCAACTAAAGGGTCACCTTTAAAATTCAACGTCAACAGGGACTTGTGTCACTCAAACAAGGTCATTGCGTAAAGTTTTAAAAAGTATTTCTCGTAGAAATTATGAATAAATATTTTCTATATTCAAGTGAAAAAAAACACCAAAAGAGTAAAAAATCATTATTTAAATATCAACAATGATATAGCAAAATATAATATTTCAAAATATTCTGTTTATGTTTATTTACCCTAGGTTTATCAAGTTCATGCAAAATTTCCCGTATACTGAACAAACAACACTTCAAAACTTCTATACCTATAGAAGACAAACATGAAAATATTTTCTAGAACGTGCACATATGAAAGACTCCGGAACCATTAAACCAGTTAGCCGGATAGGTTGTTAGTTTAAAATCCTAGCAATGGTTCTCGACCTCTTACCATCGACTTAATGGAACCACCACGAGGCATACAACACATACCCCTATCACGCTTCTGATTGTTGAGTTTGCCCTTTCCCTTAAAAGTAAATATCCATTTAGCTGTCTAAATGGGTGTGGTACATCCATGAGTTGGGCTCCTTGTATTCCGAATTGGCCCGGAAACATGTACATTGATTTTGAGTAAAGAGAGAATCAGTTTCTGTTCTGGGATGTTATTGGTCACTATGGCTTCCTACAGCGCAGTTGTTCTTGTGAGTAGTTTTTTTAATTGATTACTTAGTTTAATCAACGTTATGTTTTTTAATGTTTTAACATATCTATTGGTTAATATGTTGCTTTTTCAGACACGAATTGTGGGTATATCTGTATATTGTATCAACAATGACGTTGCTATTTCTCAATCCTTGTATATGTATTTGTTGTGGACATACAATTCAGAATATGATTTTATAAATCCCTCTATGCTTTTCTTGAAACTAGTATTCTGACTCATGTTGTTATTCTTACAGCATGATAATTTGTTTTTCAAAGTTAATTTGTTTCATCTAACCTTTTAAATGTAAACTATGTATATATATAAAAAACAATACTATTTAAGTCGGTAAGTAAGTAACACACCTTTAGTCATATGACGTCACTGTTGATAACGTTTCATTCAATAGAATGTTTTAAGATAGCCCTGATTCAGCGAGTCGATCTTAAGGCTCCAATCTTGAAAAAATAATTTGTTTGATTTAAAAAAAATATTTGTTTTGTGGTTATCATTTTCACGTTTGATGTTCGCCTTCATGTTGTGAACTAGAACTTCTAAAAGCTAAATTTTACTAGAGTCGGGAATCAAATACATTATTCTGGACGCCATCTGGAGTCCATCGAGAAAACCAACCCGCTTTTAATCATTTGTAGGTAAACAATAAACGCCATTTTCGAAAACATATACAAATGTCTTAATATTATTGAATACTTTTTATCATGGAATCATTCGTATCATTTGTTCTCATTATACTGCGCGATATTTGGTTTCAACGAAACCGTATTTACAACCACCAGAATATGTTTTCATATAAATAAAGTCAATAATATAAGAAAAAAAAAGAAAAAAGAGTCATTACTCTCCATTTTATTTGTTTTTGTTAAAACAATATTTCGTATTTTTGTTGATGAAAATGAGTTTTTAATTGACAATTGTTGACAGAACTTACACATACACACAAAGTGAACGTTTAATTTCATCAACAAATTATTTCTTAATTAGTTTAATCAATTAGAAGTTAGTAATTAACTTGATGAAGTAAGGTATATGAAAGGTCATCAGGGAACCGTTGGGAAAAACTAAATTGTATATACTTGTCATTCTTTGTAAAACATCGCTACAAACACATGATTTATTATTGTTGAAGGTAAAAAGAAATTTGAATTTATTCAAAATGGAAGGTGACATTTATTGTTTAAGAACCAATAAAACAACATTATAAGATAACATATGACTCAACGTGTTATCAATATGACACGTCATGTTATTAATATGATCATAAAATTGCGAAATAATACCTTACCTAATCTTTTTACTTTTCTAGGCGTGTCTATTTGCCTGTGTCTCAACACAACAGATTCGGGACCCATGTGGAGACACGGTGGGTGAGACGTGTATATTCACAGAACAATTTATCAATATTCACAAAACCTGTTTTCGAATGCATTAACATCCCCTTTTCAAGTGCATATATTTCAAATACATATCATTTGCATTATAAATATACGAGACAACACCCAATGGGAAAGAGCTAAACATGAGTTTGTGGATTTGTTTGTCCATTCGTCAGTCTCTGTTCACCAAATTGCATACTCGGTTAAGCACAAGTTTAATTGACCAACATATCATGCATTGAGTGACCAAGGTAATAGAAATTGATGCGTTTGAAAATGATTGTCTGATGTTTATAACAATACATTTTCATAAAAGGCAATTTGATTTATATTGATACAAACATTACTGAAATCCACTAAAAATAATGTGTCCTTGTTTCCTACTCTCCTCAAAAAAGTCCTCTGTGAAAACCCCTTCAAACTCAATTACCTTATTTCCCGTCTCTGACATTTGCGTATCCACTGCTAACACGGTGAATGTGACTAGGCGCATACCGTTACCTTGTCGCACACCACTGCTAGAACTTCCTTACAAATCACTATTTACTTGTGGACTGTTCAACCTATTCAATAGCCATATGTTTGCACGAGAAAAACTAGAATACTAGTATATTTTTCTAGTATAAACTAGTAAGATACTAGTATATATTTAAGTGAACTGGGGTATATGTTAGTTTTTTATGCTCTAAAAGAACATTTTGTAGGAGAAAACCATATATAAGAATTGTCTACAAGTATGTTTATTCTATTCTTTCCTAAATAAACGTTAAAGAAAATAATAACGCAAAAAAATTGTTGTTGACATAAATGACATCAATTAGAAAGTTCCCTCTTAATCAAGTGCAAATGCTAATTGAAAATAATTCTAACATTGTTTTTGTACTCAGACATGTACAGGAGCCGGATATGAGTGCCGAATGGTTCGAGTGTCGTGTAGAGAGGGGGCGGCATGTCCCCCACAGCCCATGTGTTTACGTAAGTGTAATATCATCAAGATAATTTACTCGGCAAAAAAAGAGATAATAGAGTTTTTTTTGTACAACGGTTTGGAACAAAACGTTATGTGAAGTAATTTGCACAAACGGAACAAGTGGAGTACTTACTGTATGTAACACGCATTTTAACGATTAGCATGTGAATGAGAGCAACACAGTCAACACAATGTCAATATCACGGATTCAAATTTGGTGAATACGTTTCCCTGTTGAGCAACAGTATGGCACTGTAAAGGGAAGTGGTTGGTTAACCCTTTTTGCAACCAATAATGCAATTCCCAAGATGCAATCACGAACAAAACAAGGGGAATAATTCATGGAGGACGCAAAGGAACGAGATGTTGCTGCAGACGTCGGTGTGTCCAAGAGTGTCATCTGCCGACTGGCTACCTTTTTAAGGGAGAGAATTCAACGTATGGAGTTGCCTGCTCTGTCTCCTGATCCTAATCCCATTGAAAGCTTCTTGGACCATCTACAGCACTGGCCTTCACAGCATCCTAACGAACCACAGATCTCTGATGACGTTAAAACTTCACTCAGACAAGAATGGAACAATCTCCCACAAGATACATCATGGACTTCATCATGTGCGTGCAACGAAGATGCCAATCCGTTATTAGGGCACATGTTTAAATGGATTTTTAATTTCTATACAGTGGGAGACTATAAGAAGACCTACCGAATAAACTGTTCGGACTGCAAAATCATATTCTTCACATAAGGCAATTAGTATTTGAGAATTCCTAAATTGAGTAGATATTCAAGTTCACTCTGCAAGACATAAGTACCTGAGTTTTCTGGATGGTGACCTTCTATCTTCAAACGTGTCAGCTTGGGTTAGACCAGAATAAATGTAAATTGAGGGCTTTGAGTTCTGAATTGGTTATTTCGCGCTATTAACATGTAAAACCTTTGTATCATTATCACCCCTACTACACTGAGTAAGGTAACTGCAGTTACCTTCTAAAAAAATGGCGGAACAGCAAAACATCGCTGATTGTGACGTTTCTTCAAATGCATTTCACAACAATACAAGGATATTTTCAGTCATATAATCTATATGCGTGTGTTGGGCATGTAACAAAGATTCATTAGATGACATGTCACCATTTATTAAGTGTGTAAATAAATCACAATCTTTGTTTTAAAAACTCAAGCGAGAGTAATGTAACTCGGTAAACATTTTATGACATGATGGGAGAAAGGTAACTGAGAGGGATTTCGGAATGTGTTATTGCCATGAATATGCAAATATTCTGTTTATATAGCGATTTTTGCAGGAAGCACTGCACTCATTCTGAATGAAAGTGCACAATTAGCAAAAAATGACGTCGTCCTGTTAAATAGTTTGAATTATCGAAAAATACAACGTTACTATGTCGTACTTATATATCAATGTTTGTAACTATAGAAAATATAAAACAATACAAGTATTTTACTTCTCATATTTATACAATAGCCTTAAATGCCTTTGGACATGCCACATTGATTATGTCGCCCACAAGACATATTTCGTTGACAAAGTAGGTTTAAGTCTTGGAAGCAATTACAATTTGCAAGATATAGAATAACTCTTCTCAGGCATTTTATACATGAAAAAGAAGAATATCTTACTAAACATTTCCAAAAATGTAATTTTATTAATGTCGTATTTTTATGTAATTTACGTTATAGATTTTAAATAAGCTTTAAGCTTTTAATCTCAGTGAACATGAGAATATATAAGTTATTTTCCTAGAGTTGTATAGTGATTAAAAAGAAAATCCAAGCAACTGTCACTTTTAAAATAGTTGCTAGTGCTCCTGACATAAATATCCTCTAAGGAGTAAGCGTATGATAAAGTTTGTTATCTATGTTATTGATATTTTGTAAATATTTGAAATAGTAATTTCCTTTGAATTATTTCCTAAGATGTAAGCAGTTCTTAAGTTTTACAAGTAAACACAATCGCTCCAAAGTAGCTATTAAAAAATTGACTCGAAGTAAACCTGCTTTGTAATTAACGTTATATAATTTACGTTATAGTTGCATACGGTATCTGTACCCGATAACCAAAAACGAGCTGTGGGCGGGCTGCCACCTTTTCTTGGTAAAATGTATTATGAATATCGCGTATATTTATGATTTTAATCTACACTTTATGCCCTCTACATACATTAAATAGGATTAGTCATGTCCAAAAACTGGATTTTAAATATGTAAAATGATAAACAGAAATTCACATGACCTAGATACCACACTATTTATTCTAAGCTATAACGGTCTTGTATTTAACGTTATGAGCGTGTGACGGACGATCTCTTCGATCACGGGGCCCGATCAAAAACGACAGTTTATCAAATTTAATGTCGCGCTCATCCCTAAAATTTAATGCTATACTAAGGTGTAAAAATTGTGTATGACATATAAATCAATTTATTCAATATCTATCAATATTGAGTTTGCTCACTATACAAAAAAGCTTAACGTATTATAACAATTAAGTGATTTTTACGAGGATATCATTTTGAAATACCTACATGTATGTATCTCTACTTAATTGTAAATGATATGTATCATTAGTTATTATCCATGCTATCACGTGGGAGAAAAGATAATTTTACAGTTACCTTTCTCTATGTTTCAATTCTTCTAACAGTTACCTTACTCCACATAACCGAGTTACCTTACTCTCGCTTGAGTATTTATTTACACTTTATGAATGGTGACATGTCATCTAATTAATCTTTGTTACATGCCCAAGACATGCGCATAGATATTATGACTGAACATATCCTAGTATTGTTGTGAAATGCATTTGAAGAAAAGTCTCAATCAGCGATGTTTTGCTGTTCCGCCATTTTTTTAGAAGGTAACTGCAGTTACCTTACTCAGTGTAGTAGGGGTGATTATTATAATACAAAATAACGTGTTGCGCAATTGCCACAGATAACCAGTCTCACTGCGCCTATGCTTGAATGGGTTCATATTTGATTGATTTTTTTGCTTGAATTTTGCTTGATATCTGTTAGGTGTTATAAATATAAATTGACATTAATTGCATGCATTTGCGATCTATTCAGCGAGACAAGCGTCCACATCACGGTGTCGCTACGGCCAGGAGGTCCTTCAGCAGACAGGAGAGAGGGTGTACTCGTCCCTGGACTGTACCTTCCAGCGCTGTCCGGACTCCTCGCAGTGTGACTTCCATCCAGACCAGTCCGTGTGCTGCTGGACTCCCACCCAAGGTAGGATAAACTACTTGTTGTCAAACAATGACTATATTCGAAAACGATAACGTTTTATAAGGAAATGAACGTAATGTCGAAATAAAGTGCAGTTTTGCCCTGACTGATAAAGTAAGAAATAATAGTCAGAGGTAATATAATGGAAAATTCAGTTATTAAAACAATTTAAAAAACAACTCTTCATTGTCATATAGCGATTTAGAAGTTGTAACCGAAGAATTCACAGGTAAACAAATGGTCTGTGAACGTTTGATAACATTATTTTTGAGACTAAAATTTTATTATCTACATAGGTTAGACGAGAAAACCTTTCTGAACATATCTCGATCAAAAAGATTATTTGTGTAGATACAGTGACCACTGCACCTACGAGAAGACCGCCACCCACCACCAAGGCTCCCTTACCCCCGGCGCCTGCAATTGGTATGCAGGGGTACTGCGCCAAGAAGTTCCCCCTCCCCGCCCTGTTCTGCCAATGGGTGGTACCAGAGTGCCAGGAAGACACAGACTGTATGGCGGGTTCCAAATGCTGCTACACAGACCGGTGTGGAAGGAAGGGATGTCTTCTGGCCAGGTTCCAGCAAGAGTGTAGCTTCCTTGATAAGATCCTGGGTCTCTGTTAGGGTAGACTACTGTCCAATCTCTCTTAACCAAGAGTGTACCTTCTACAAAAAGATTCAATGCCCTTATATGGATATACCATTATCCAGTCTCCCTAACATAAAAAATGTAGCTTCCTCGATAAAATCGCTTGTCTCTGTTTATGTTGACCTCAAATCTCATTCAATCAGATCGAACATACCACTTGTAACTCGATGTTTTTCTGATACGAGTACTGCTCAACAGGGATCGTCAAGTCCAAATGTCAATGTGCTTTCACCGTCCAAATATTCTAATTCTTATCAGAGGCTTCCATAAATATCAAATCGTACCGATTGCTTCATGGCTTTGTCACTCATTGGCCAGAGTGAAAGCCAAACTGACACGCTCCTGATGGAACAGCACTCAGTTCAGAAAACAGCAGGGCACGAGTGATACTGTTGGCTTGGTTTAAATGAGATTTACCACTGTAAAGGCTGCAAATGGCAGCAACTCGCTGACTTTTTAATACCTGCTATACATTCACAGTTATGCTTTTTAAATCGTTCAGTGTGATTTTATGTTTCCTTTTTTTATTTTTTTTGTTTGCTCTTGGAGCTTGATTTGTCAAAATGATTTTTCATATTTGTGTCAGTTATTTTACGTACATATAGGTACTTAATTCTGTGTTTTGATCAAAATGAGAATGATTTATTGATTTTGAAGGATGTGATTAAATAAATTGATTCAAATGTTGTTATGTTTTTCTATTAACCAACACAAATAAACAAAGTATTATCAAGGTTTACATTTATATTGCCCGTGGAAATAACCATGCTAAAAAATAACAGCAAAGGTGTTGAGACGATCGGAATTCAAATTTTCTACAATTCACGATTATGAAATCACCTTTACCAAGAGCAACTGCTTTGAAGTTTCATTATCCTATAACTTAAAATAATTAAAATTATAGAAGACATGAATTTCATGAAAAGACTTCGGTATTATCATTGCACACCTATGTACAACAAAATAACTTAGTAAAACAGTAAGTTTCGTCAAAACATCTTGGTCACCATCGTTGTTCCACTCACAACAAATCAGCAACCTCAAAAGACACCAGTACAACGACTATCCAAAACGCTGAACATCGGTCACAAAGGTCACATCAAGGTCACACATTTTCCGGACATCGCATTTCCCATTGTTTGTAAACCATAGTCGGAAACATGGTACATCTAAGAGAACAGTTTCCCATATCTCTCTGCCTTTCCTTCCATCAATACTTTTACCTTCATCGTGCATTTTACGAGCGCTTCTAGAGAACCCTAATTTGAACTACGGTCCTATCCATACACAACAAAGCAGTTTTCATAATGTCATAACTCAATCAATAATCGTCACTCATTCTTGATAATCCAATGTCAGTTATCATCCCTATCGGGTTCTATACAAAGCCTAGGACACTTTCCACAGCACTTCCTCGCCCCCGCACAATCGTCGTCTCCCTGGCACAGGGGAGTGCTTGGACAGTATGGGAGGGTCTCTGGACACTGGGCAAGGGGTGGACACTGGCCGGGCTTAATCTGCCCCTTGTCTATTGGTATACACTCCCTCTTGCACAGCCCACAACACTTCCACGTGTCCTGGCAGTCCGCATCAGTGTCACATCTGTGAACACACTCCTCCTGAGGACCTTTCTGTTCTTCAAGGGGACACAATCCTGACTTCTCTACAAGAAGAAAATATGTGTGGAGGTTTCATGGTCTTTAGGTCTCAATTCACAAAAGTGTTATGATTGTGAAAGTGTTAATCAGCTTTGATTTTGTTAAATAAGGTTTTCTCCTTTGTAATAACGGAAAATAATTTAATTTAACTTGTACAATGCATTTGTTCATCTCAATACCTTGATTCAATATTTACCTACGTTGGTTAAAAGCAAAATTTGTTCAAAAATCAATTTCTATCGTGTTATACTGAACACTACAATATCCATTCAATCAAAGTTTAACGAATTTTAACAAAATGATCAAACATGTCAATAGAATTATGAAAATCTAAATTTAAAGTAATCAATGAATAATAAGAAACAACATTACAGTAAAATCACTAAGAAGAACTTTTCTTTATAATTATATAGACCTCTCCACGGCGAATTTCATGGGCGCAGCCATTTTGTGGCAGCCATTAAGCGGCTGCAAAGTTAACTGGTCAGTGTTATTTGCAACGCTGCGGGATTTGCGCATTGACGTTGCATACACGTAAAGACGGTACCCAGTCACCACTTAAGCGGCATACGCTAACGTCACCTTCATTACCAACTAATAGTTCATTTAAGTATCTCCTTATGTCACATCGGCATCAAACACTTCAGTTAAGATTTTTCAAAGCTTGGCAATGTATGTAAATGACCAGGTAAATACGATTTAATGTTGAAGTCGGCGATATTAAAGTGCAGAAATTTAGGGTCTATGAATGACGTTAGATATCTAATTTATTAACTGAGTCGACTACAGTGTGTCAGGCAGTTCCGGATCACTAAGGAATCATCGGCTGCATGCGCCTACCCAGAAATATATTTTAATAGTCTTAGTGCATTTCCTTTTCAAACCATGTTTCATGCAACTCGACACGGAATTAGAATTAAATACAACCCTGATTAGATTTAGAAAAATTACGAAAGAAACAAGCCGTCATTACGGCAGTTCCGAATCAGTTCAGGATATTCCGGATCACGTGACTAACGATGCATCTTTTTTAGCAACGAGCTTTTTTTTCAAATAAAAACGTATCTTATTTATGACAGATGAGCAACAAATATTATCGATTATGCTTAGTTAAAAAATTATGAACACATCAGTCCATAACAACAAAGATTGAGATTTTCGATTTATCACTTGAGCGCGAACTGCGCATATAATTTTTACAAATTATAAATCAAGGTACAAACAAGGCTTACATATTTTCTTTGTTAATGCAAAGGTTTGATAAGCTCAAAACCTCTATTATGTATAATTACCTAAGAAATCGACACTAATTTAGCAAGTTGGTCGTTTCGAGATTGCCCCCCATATTCAGGTGATCCGGAACTACCCGAATGACGTCGACACGAACATTGTTTATTTCTAAAATAGTAATCTTCATTTTAGAATTCTCTCCCCTGATAATTATAGTTAAAACATGCATGTATGTTGTGGAATATCATTAATTTGCATTTTGCTTCTATTGATATTTGAGACGGTCCGTCCAAAATAACATATGCTTTTCTGAAGCGCCGGTGGAGGTTTATCACAATGATAGGTGTCCTCTTTTTCGGGCGCTCAAGTTCATTTGCAAACAGAAAAAATTAAAATAATAATGTATCACAAAAGAACACTGTCAGAGCTTTAAAATGATACATAAATGAAGTAAATCCATTGAGAACTATGAATTCTAGCTGCAAATGTACGTGCAAGTGATCCGGAATACCCTTGATCCGGAATACCCTATACGCACTGTATTTCTTTATTTCAACTGCTATTTTATCCTGTCTGATTGTTTTTTGTTTATTTTTTGTTCAATTATCTAGATTAACGCATATTTTTTTTCAAGGAAACATGATTATATCACAATATTCTATCAATATTTACTGTAGGCATATATAGCTTTGTAAAGGATTGATTGGCCAATTTACTAGGCGTTGAAAGCCTTTCAGCAAATTAGGATTTCGATGCTAATGAATTTACCTTAATGTAATAAATTTTCCATGATATTTTTTCCAGTAAAATATGTGTAAAACTTTTAATATTTTAAGGAAGTAAGTGTTTAATTTTAAATAAAAGTCATCCAACATTCCAATCATTCCTATCAACCGATAAACTTTCTAATTAGCAACCAACAAGGGCAACCTCCAAACACAATTTAAAACCTTTAAGGCAACGTCTTAAGCAATCTAAATAATTTTAGATCAACAGATTTTTATGTTAAGTTATAATATTAGACAATATGGAACCGTCGATGTAACTATATTTAGATTTCATCACAAGGAAATTCTATGATGAGCAACTTCTTTGACAATGGCGACGTTGCGGCAAAGGTTCCTTTTCCGTTTTTAAAGCATGAACACATTTAAATTTTCGAAACATTGCTATTATGAAATAAAAGAAGTTGTTCATACGTAGAATTTCCTAGTTTTCCTATACTACCAACTAAAGTGACCCTCAAACAGTTAATTTCATAGTGATCATTAAATATATTATGTCAACTAGTTTATTGATTTATCGAGTATGGATAAATTTCTAAAAATCCCCTAAGAAATAGCTTCCTTAAATTTTCTGATTTACAATATTTCAGTAAGGACTAAAACCTCTGTTGCAAATACCAGAAGATAAAATAAAATCATCCTTCATCTATATAATTAGCAAATTATAGGCATATTTTAAAACACGAACTCGTCTGCAGTGATCCCAGGATCACCAGCATTCTGTCGTCATAGCATTGTTGCGCCATGAATTGGATGACATCATTACACTGTCAACTGTGTTTTCAATTATAAATATTAACTAATAATGCTTATTGTTTTTTGATTATTCGATTTTGTGACTGATTTATTGATTGAAGATTTAAATTACACGCGAGAGCAAGTTTTGTGTTTCTTTTAACTCGGAACATATTGACATGGTATTGGCACTATTTATCACTGGATGTAATTATTTGATTTATACAGTACCATGTCGGGGTTATATGTTTTGCAGTGGTTGAATTTGGACCCGATATCGTGGTATCATCGAAGATAGAAAAAATATTCCATTACATTTTTCTAAATACGATTTATAATCGCGTGACATTCGAACCGATTACACATTATACATTCATTTCAATTTGTTTTAATCATCCTTCAAAATTAAATGAGTCTTGACATGATGAGTCCATTGATCGACAAAAAATACTGAACATACAACATTTACGATATCAGTCATCATAACTTCAACAGGTATAAAAGTAATTACTAAAGTAATTAAATATGATTTAAGCATTATATATAGGCCAAACAATTCCTCTTTTTTCGTGTTTTGAGTGTGTGTGTATTTCTTGAGTATTAACACACAATTTGTAATGACAAAGGTTAGGATAGTGAAATCATGCTTTCTATTTTAATCTTAGGAAGATTTCATGGATCAATGAGAAATAAAACCAGAAAATTGTTTACCTTAGGCATATAAGTTTTTTAAAATAATAATTTACCTTTTTAACAAAAAAGGCACTATGGTGCACACGTTTTTACTATCTTATCGAACTTGTGAACAAGGGTAAGTGTTACGTGTAAAAACATAAAGCTAAGGCCTAACTTTAGCCTATTTTCTGTATAATTTTAAGATTATATCTATTCTATTAAATTTTGACTAAAACTCACATCGGTCAAAAACCGCTTCATAATTGGTAAAATTCACTATGTGATACCTAAGCTAGACATAAATCAGATAATATGATAGGAACTCTTTGGAGATGATAGACCTATATATAGATGCAGTAGGGAGAAAATAACAGTGACAGTGACTCTCTGACAGGTTTTTAGCTATGCATGGGGATTCTTTTCACATAATATATGAATTCAAAGAAAGGTACTTAATGACACAAACATTTCATGACAGTTTACGATCATTTTAATTTGTTAGAAGTCATATCATTAACAAAAACGTCAATTGTAAGCACGTAGAAAGTCGACGTAAGATTGCAGCCGCTTAATGGCGGACGATGCTAGCGCCACCCAAAGGGAGGTAACTGAGAGCGGCATGACGCACTGCTCTGTGGAGAGGTCTATAAGTAAGATTATACACAATATTGAGGAAGCAAATGCTCATACATCGCAAGATTGACGAACTTAAGAGCCAGCATGCAATGCAAAACCCCATTATGTTCGTGATAAAGAAGTTGTTTTCTTTCCTGTATTAGTGAAACTTATCATCTTAACATCTATATTGCGTGTATGTAGAGAAAGATCAAGTACCTATTGGCATGCACTGTCCGACAGGTTCAGGACACGGCTCATCCAGACAGGGGATTTGTCTTACTTTACACACCTCCCCATGTGAACAGGAGAAATCCTGGAAAATGTCAACACAATTTAAGTTAACTCAGCGAAATTATTAAGGTTTAAAGGGGCAGTAGCACGTTCTTTGAAAATTTCATATTTTCAATTTTTCACTGATAATTGTAGGTAAATGCTGAATGTATTACTTGGATAGTTTCAAAAATCTCATTACACAAACCAATCATCCATAGTCAGAGAACAAATTATAAAGATTCACATAAAGTCAATTAGCGGCCACTTTTGTGTGAACACCTTTTAATTCATTTTTGAAAGAAGCTGTAATGTTTCCATATTGTAAAACATAATTCGTGTCAATTTAAGTACTTGGTCTAGTGCACAAGTATGTTGGTATTATAGACTATTATTATTTCATCTGAAGTCACTTGGTTACAAATATTCCCCTAAACGCCATATGCCACACTTCATGTGGTAACAATCTCTATAAATGAATAAATAAAGTTATATTTACCGCACACGGTCCATATGAATCTCCACGTACAGTCCCGTGCAATGCGCACAGAATCTAGAATTTATTTTGAAAAATAAGTCTATGGTCATAACAATTTACTTAGATTTATTTTCTTCAGGTATGCTATTATATGATGTGATAATTGAATAAATGAAAAAAAAATATAAAGTTGATCTTTTGTTTGAATCAGCCAATCTAAATAGAAATTTCATTCATTTATAAATATTGTTTGATTAATCATAATACCTTTCAATGGTAAAATAATATAAATTTCAGATAATATTGATTGAAACGCGGATGAAAAGTTAAGACATGGAACTTCTTGTTTCAGCAAAGATGATTTTCGAAACACATAATTAAACTGATGAAAATATAGAGAGTTGTAATTAAGTGTAATAACGATAGTGATAATAGGTTTTTAACAAATTATTTTAATGGATAAAATCTGTGAACATAAAGCAACTGAAATATTGTGCTAAATCATTATTAACAAAAGGTATGAATATATTGATACTAACCAGTAAGATAGGTGTCATCATAGTAAATTGCACGTCCCGGTATGTTCCTGAGACAGAACGATTACCTTCAGTAGAGTCGTTAACATGCCAGCCGTGACAAGTGTCATTTAAATCATGGAGGACAGCCGCGTCCCTAAAGTTTGTTCCACTACTTGCGCATCTGCGTCATGTCCCTCAGTCTTTATGAGATGATGCGATAAAGATGTGAAAGAAGTGACGATTGAAAGAACCATATTTAAGTGATTTTGCAGCCTACAGTAACCTGTAAGAATGTTTTCCCGAGGACTAAAATTACAAAACTATTGATCCTCTGTCAAACTAGTTTTTCACAACTGAATCTTATTTTGGATTTACTTGTTTCAGTGTTTACATCGCTATCCTGCTACGTGCTTTAGTTGTGTATTTGTTTTTTACAAAACAATGAAGGCAATGCTGATGTTGTCGATACGTTAATTTCGATCTTTAAATGAAGGAATGCGAATGTTATCTTAAATGCAATGATAGTGTTTAAAAAAATGGTAATTTATCAAAACTTATATCACAATTCTTCAATGGTTACTTTCAAAAAGAAAGTTTAAGTATCCTTTCTCTATGCATTTCGTTTGATGCAATTGACGTCTCACATCTAAAAAAAATAAAATAATTTATATATTTGCATTTAAGACGCATAAGAAAGTGAACAAACTTTATGGATGTAGTTGCAAATGCTCGGATGTATTTGCTTATATGTACTTACGTGATATTTTATGAATGCCTTTGTACCTTTTCCAAAATGAATCGTGTTTTTAAATTCCAGTTAACTTCATAATTACGTCTCTATGTGAAAAACTTGATGACGTTTACACTGTTTTATGGACACATTCGTCAACGTGAATAAATTAGGTATTTATCTTATCATGAAGCTTTCACTGTCTCAGAGAGGGGGTTGAATGGAACTCTTGTAATGAGTTTGAGTGTTACATATAGATTATTTGATAATATGAAATTTCAATGAACTGGCACGAGTGTTATGAAAACAATATGACACCTCAATATTATCAATATCATCGGGAAAGTCACAATACTGATTATTGGAAAATTGAAGGAATCATCAAAGGTAAAATAGATCTTTCAGAGCGTGTGGATAGATTTCGTACTAGGTCTCTAAGACTTACGATGTAGTAAAACAATATAGTTCAAACGGAAACGTTACATAACAATTTTGATGCAATCTATCAAATTCAACACATACACTCAGGGGCAAAAGAAGCGATACCATATAAAATGCATGATAGGTTAAGCTACAGGGTTAACTCATGTCCTCAAGAGCTAACTGAACTAGGTTTTTAATTTCAAAGCTAAATCTGTTAACGCTTTTGAATTACACGGGTTTCAAAAAACGCCGTTAAAAATCTCCTCAACTAGACGAGATAGGATTGTAAAAATGTACCTTTTGATAGAACACATTAACTTCTGCCAGGATTATTTATATTAATGACATCTGAAATTTATTAGATTTTTATAAATCATAATTTTTTTAATTCCAACATTATGACCAAAAATAATATTGAAAAATCTGTTTTGGGGAACCGTTTTGTATTTGAACAGTCATACAATTATGAGTATCATACTTTGATGTTTGAAATTGTGAGCACTTCGTCACACTGATGTGCTAATCACAAAGATTCGTATTCGCATTTCATTTACAACAGGATTTTGTTTTGTACTCTTTTGAAAAGTTGGTATCGTTTCTTTTGCCACTGAGTGTATCAATTAAGGCAAATGAATCGATACTACGTCAGTGCACGACTTTTTGCGTTTTTGGGCTCTACTACCAAGTAGCCCTCTGCGGTGCTTATGCATTGAGTAACTAGTCTCGAGTTTCAATGTGACGTTGAAACGTTGAAATTATCGCTAGTTTTAATCACTCATATGCAACATGTCGTAATTAATAAAATGACTTATTTCAAAACGTATTGATAATTATAGTAATTGCTAATATCTGCGAGTGTGCAAAACTGTTCGGATAAACTAATTTGTACACTTTGTTGTGACAACATGTCTCGTATTGCGTATTGTCACTCGAAGAAGGATTCATTGCAGATTGGTACAAAATTGTTAACACAAAAATTATTTTTTGGGATCACGAAGAGAAAATATATTCATGTGTATGCATTCTGTATTCACACGCCCGTCAAATTTCTCTTCTGAGGTACAAAAGAAACTTTACAGTCCAGATTTTTTCAATATTTGAAATATCTAAAGTGCTTGTGATGCATTTGATTATCGCATGATCACATTAACACATGTTTGAGATAGCTTGAGCGTTTTTATAGTATAGTTTATGTTATATCCAAATATTATTTTTAAAGGGGGTCTGCAACCCGAGTTTTTAACTTCCAGAGTTTTATTAGCAGGGCCCCGAAAGAGTCGTAAATGCTCGGTAGGGACGAAATCGTTTGGTTACGAACCGCTTACAGTTGACAACCAGTACCAAGTTTGTGTTGATTCCCTTTAAGGTAGACAGGGTTAAAATGAAATATGCACCTCCATCATTCTCAAATGATGAAATACTATTTTAAATCCATTTGTATAGCGCCTTTCCAATCTCTATATCAAGCTCAGCTTGACGGAGGAGTATGGTACATGTAGTTTGTGTAGCAAGAAGTTCAACGGGAAGGATGTTTAGTGTTGTTAACGTGTTTAGTGTTGTTAACGTGTGAAGAACAAGGCTCATTTATTGATTTATACATAAAAAGTAACGTATATGTCCTTGAACAATTATGTTTTATCAAAATAAGTGTTTAAAGAATTTAGAAAGATTTATCCCTTGACTAATAATTGTTGTACTTGTATCACATGTTAAACATGACATATTTGTATTTGAAAATCATGAAAATGACAAAACCATCTGAGGTGAATTTTTTTTTCTCTACCTCGCTGTATTTTATCAAACGTGTGATTATCGTTACGATATAGCATGTTGGTGTTAATATGAAGAACAGATTGTCTTGGTTATCAAAAGAGGGCGTTTCAATCATGTAAACGTCTTAAAAATAGGACATTCAGGTGGCATATATAGAGAATACTAAACGACGTCCCGTTTAATATTTATGAAACGAGTGAATGGGTTGGTATTTAACCTATACCATTCACGAGTTTCATAAAATTGTTATGGAACGGGACCGAGTTTAGTATTTTATTTATTACTTGCTTAATTACATCGTAAAAATACAAAGAAAGTCGCCGACATGACTGTCGCGTCCGGCCCACTGATATTGTGACGTCATAGTTAACAATTGTGACGTCATCATTACGTCACGTCATTCGGTCAGCGCGCGATGTTATGACACATATGTGTAATAACATGGTAGATTTATTAATCTTCAACGGGAGATAATAAAGATATTAACCGTTCGTGTCTAACCGCTATTCCCGACTTTCGGTAGTTGGAGTTATCTCTCCTCGGTAGAGTTGTCCGCCCTTGGGAACAGGTATACCTTCTTCCGGTTTACAGCGTGACCGTCTTAACGTGAAATGTCTTCCTCTTCTTTGTCGAACTGTGAGATTACTACATGTAAAACGTTTGAAAATTTTCTGAATTTCAAGAAAACAGATCTGCAGGCACACCTCAGAAGCATCGGTGAGAAGACTACAGGCTCAAAGGTTACTTTAGCTGAGCGTGCTTTTACCGCTAAACAGTGTTGCACGGTTCAAGAGCATCGTGGACAGGTATCGGTAGATTCGGACTCTGATTTCCCCCGATATCAGAACTTACTTCTGGGTGGACAAGTGATCTACGATCTCTTCCCAAGCTTACTCACAAGGATGTTGAATCCTACTTGATAGATAGTACCCATAGGACTGTTGATCATCTGAAGATGAACTGTTATCGCCAGTACATTCGTGGCTTTAGTTTTTTCAAGGAAAAGTATGTTCACAAGATTATGATAAATCCTATCGAAGAGTCAAGCAAGTACTGCTATGTAAGATCAAAGTGTTTTTCCTCAATGAAGCAGGGTACCTACGATCAGTGGATCCTGCTGACCAAGGATTTACCAACTGTCGTGTGTAAAGCATACTGCACTTGTGCTGCTGGGTAAGCCAATTTCAGTTATCAATAGTTTTCTATGAAATATTTAGCATTGAAATAATTTTGGAAGTCATATAATTCAAGTACATTGATTTTGTTTTCGAAATAATTTTATTTATTTATTCAATAATAATATTTAATATTAATTATTTAACGTTTTCCCTGGCTGTACCAAAGATAACGACCATAAACAATAAATGTTTGATTCTTTTCATTTGGCATACACATTGAAAAGACATTTTAATTTGATAGAAATAGAAATGTTTACAGAAACAGTAATTTTACGACAAACTCTTAACAAATGAATAAACATGTGTTTGTTTTTGAATATTCAACATACTTGGAGAAGGCTGCACCCATGTTGCTGGTCTCCTATTTGCTGTCGAAGCCGCCAACTCCACTGCTGATGGTGAGGTACATCTAAGCCTTGTGAGTGGAACAAACCCAGTAAACGGAAAAGGGTATCAACATGTATTGACAATATCAAGTTCAAGAAGATGAGGTTTGGCTGTGAGACTCATACTAGTGCTAAGAAGAACACATATGATGTTCCTAAAGAGGGAGATAATTTTTTGAGAACTATTTGTGCTAAACTTGGAAGTTCAAATGCTGTGTTATTTGATTTGTTACCTAAAGTTGACCAAACTGAAAATGATGTTAAAAGTGATATCAATGTTGGAAATGTTGAAGAGGTTGTTACAACAGATTATATCATCTATGAAAGTGATAGGTTTATTGACCTAAGAGGAACTGTTTTGGACGAGGCTGTTGACAATGAAACCAAATTTGACAAATTAGTTAGTGACATTCCAACATCTACAATCCACGAGGTTGAAACAAGGACAAGGGGACAAAGTGACAATGAACTTTGGGTCAAAGCAAGAAAATGTAGAATTACAAGTAGCAATTTCCATGACATTCTTACAAGAAAAGAATCGACAAACCCAACTGTGTTAATCAACAAATTTACAGGTGAAAGTTCAGAAACTTGTGTACAGACTGTATCCATGAAGTGGGGTCGTAAGAATGAATCAATTGCTAAGAAAAAGTATATTGCCTACATGAAACTTAAGAATAGAGAACATGTTAGCGTTAGCGACTGTGGTATCCATCTCAGCGAGAAGAAGTGTCATTTAGGGGCTAGTCCTGATGGATCGATTCATTCTAAAGGAAAACAAAGATTGTTAGAGATAAAATGTCCATTTAAATGGCGAAATAGTACAGTGAGAGATGCATGTAAAGACAAATCTTTTTATTGTTGTATCGACGATCAAGGTAATTTACAACTGAATAAATCACATAGATACTATACCCAAGTACAAGGTCAGATGCAATTTGCAAATATAGTTCTTGTGAATTTGTTATTTATACAAGAGTCGACATGCAAGTTATTTGTGTTAATTTTGACCAGGCATTTTGGTCCACACTTGAAGATAAACTACATGTGTTCTACAGGCAACACATCCTGCCACTTATGTTGAGAAAGAATTGAATAAATTTGAATGATAAAAAACACTTATACATTGTTTAATTGTTTTTATTCTGTATCATTAGCTAATGATTAGCATCATAACTAATTACCTTTACAATATTACATAATACTAATAGATTGAATCATGGGTGCAATTGGTTGGTTACCATAGTATACAACACGTACATCCAGTGAGAGTGATTTCACATCACATCTTTAACATCACAGTACAAGTACAATCCCGTTATCGAGTTTCTACTTTACTAAAGGTGGCAATAAATTAGTGAGTGCACTACATACAAAGAAAATTGAATCAGAAACATTGCTTAAACTTATTGGCAAAACACTTTGCAGAATTTTAAATTTTTTAATCTGTTCCATTTTCCTCTCCACGTGAATCCTAGCAGCTTCTACTCTTCGTGTACATTCAACTTCTGCCTTGCGTAATTGGGATGAAGAAGAAAGAAATGGTGGGCAATACAATTTGATGTTTTTACCTTTAAAATCATTCCGCAAATTTATAAAACCTTTATCAACCATAACTGCATCACCTGATTCTAACATTTGCAGCAATCCACTCTCACGTGTTATGAAGACATCGGATGCCGACCCCCCATACAATTTAGACACAAAGACAACTGCCCCAGTCATACTAATACCCACAAGAGCCTTGAATGTGTTATGAGATTTATAATGAGAGTAGATTTGAGATTTGTTTTCAAGGGATGATGGAGTTTGTATAAATATCTCGGTACAATCAAGAACGATCCTTGTGTCTCTGAAATTATGGAAACAAGCTGGGATTTTCTGCTGTAAAACTTCCAACTTTGGTAGAAAAACAAGTTGTTGCATACATTCGTGCATAAAATGTATCCAAGCTGAAAAAATTCTGGATATCCGCCAGCGGATATCTTAAAACGATATTCCAGATCATGTAACAAAAGACCTAATCGCAATCTCATCATCACCAACAAAAATTCATCTACAAGTCTAAGTTTTCTGAGTGATGTTTTTTCTAGCATCCCAGTCCTATCTACGTCTAATCTATCTGCACCTTGAGAAACTAAACTATCAAATAATGCTGAAAACGTGGTGATATTAGGGAGTCCTGTGTAAAACTGGATATCACAATCTGATTGGATATCTTCAATGGTGATCTCTGGCCTTGACACCTGTATCTCCTGGTCGTCTGTACCCACTGATGATTGAGAAGTCTTGTTGGTATCCGACCCTGGGGTGTCTTCCTGGGAGTCTTCACGCAATGAATACCTGTTCAATTGAGAAAGAGAATCATCTATGTCGGTCTATATTATAATAGAAACATTATCAATAATGCACATTTATTTTGATACACAATTCAAATAATAGCTTCAAAGTTAACTAACTTCAATAGCTGTAACTAGCAATGCATATGGTAACTGATGTAACATTTTATTATTTATCATTATTTATAAAGGAATCCATTCGTTACAATCTTATCACTGTGTGCATAATTGCATATCGTAAAATTATTTTAAAATGACTCGTAATATTAAGTTATTACCACTTCATAACCAAAAGAATCCCAAATTAACAGCTTGTTTGTTTGCAAAAAAACATAAAATATGCTCACGAGTGAAAATTCAGAAAGTTGGCACTTGTAGTTTCCTCCTCAGATTCAGTCAAGTTGGGCAGCACATCGCTCGTCTCAGAGAAATCGTCGAAGCGAATTCCGTTTTGGCTGTTCATAGTCGTTCTCCTGGTTAGTTCCTTTTCTGTTCTCTGGGGGAGAAATAAAGTTGGGACTTTGTGTTCCCAGGTTCGACCATCCCCATCTGGGAAATGATCGGAACATATCTGGGTGTAGGACGTAGGTTTGAAATGTTTCCGACTCACTGCCCGCAGCCATGCTGAACGAAGAGCCTTATTTTTGGGCAAATGGTGAAGCTTTAGATCTACCTTCTTCCCAAACCTTCCAACATTTCCCGAGGTGTTATGGCACTCCATTATTGCGCAGTAATCCTTCCCCATCTCTACTCTGTTGACGCTACGTGAACGCTAGATTACCGGAAGTGTGTCATACCTGTTACAAAGGGCGGATAACTCTATCAAGAAAGATAACTCCGTTTTCCGCAAAGACCGAATAGGCCCACAACAAGAAAATGAAAATATTTATCGACTTGAAAAGATTATTTTAAAATTGTTATTTGTATAATCTTAAAACTGTTACCTCTTCACAGTATTCTTGTCAATTATGGATAATTTAAACAAATTAAAGTTTTCAAATCATATCATGTCAGCAAAAAGATGAAAATAAATATTTTATGAATGCTTCATCAATAACAAGCTGTAATCGCTCACAATGTCAATAACATTTACCCTCTTGACCATTCCTGTTTGCAACATACCGCAATATTGATTTAAAGCTTCCCTATGACACCATGCAAACGTGGGGTTAGAGTCAGCAATAGCCGTTGGAATAATAACCAAACCCAATTTAAAATGAATTAAACGAAAATAAAATCCAAAATAGAACCTTTCAATAAATAAAATCATGGCTCAACACTTTCATTTCCTTTACATAGAGGCTTCTCAAATTCTAAACCACTTCAAATTCGTAACTATCCAAAATATTCAACACGTCATCATTTTGGTTAATTATATACATTTACATACATTCATATAAATATACATGTATATATATTGATCAAATACATATTTCAAAATCAACCCCGTCATCCTTTTCATATATCTATTTAAATTATCAACACTGTCATCCTTTTAATCAACTACATACATGCAATATATGTCGATAATATCCCCGACATTTTCAAAAGAAATGTGTGCGTATCGCACAGACAAATTAACTCCTGTCTTCAGAAAAGAGATTTCCCTTTTTGTAATAGAGTTTACAGGTGTGACAAATCTTGCGTGAACTCTGTTTAGAGAGGATAGAACACTATAACAATTAAGCACACGGTTTATCAATTTCAGTATCATTTATTGAGGTTACTGAGGACAGCAGACAGCGAAGGCAGGGTCCACATAACAGTTGCTGGTTCCCGGGCACGTGTGTTTGGTGTGGTCAGTACTCGGACCGCAGTGCACGGGGAACCCATGTGCGTCTCGCACAGGCTGGCCAGTCGGACACTTCACTGGAAAATAACTTTTTGGAATAAAAGGAATTAATTTATTGTGCAAAAGATATGAAAAAAGTTAGATTACTTTAATGAAAATTATTTTATCAAAATAATGAAATAACTTCCGCTGCAAGTATCATAAACTAACGCACAAAAGAAAGTATAATACGCAATATTGCCAAACAAACAACATTCTCTTCCCACAGAGGCAGATCAAATCATGTTGATTAAGCCTGTTCTAACTCGCCGACTTCGTGGGATAGAATGAAATGTGCCTGATTGGAGGCAATCAAAGTAAGTTGCGCTGTTCTTAAAATCCTCATTTATGTTTTAGTGGTTCACAAAAATAGTTTAACGATGAATTCTATTTATGATTGTCATGTTCTTTCCAACCTATTAAACTTTCTTCTACTCAAATATTTGATCCAATTTGTATTTCACGTCGGTTCAAAATAAGTGTTATACTTTCTTTTGTATGTTAGTTTATTGGAAGATATTTAATTTCGTTTGCGTTTATAAAACGCTTCAGTACATCGTGATGAGCTATGGTAGCAAGTCAATTTCGAATTTTTTTTATTTCATCGAACCGTATTTGGTAACAACATTTGTATGACATAGCGCTAAGCATGCGTTCTCATACCAAGTACATGTATGTTTGATAACGATTTGATAGCCATCCTTAAATCAAAATTGCTATGAATAGTACAACTGAATAACGCATATACTTCTTACCCTGGTGTGTAATACAGCCCACTTCGTCTGACCCGTCGCCGCAGTTGTCCACCCCGTTACACAGCTGGCTTCGGGATACACACTTAAGGATGCTTCTACATATCCTTCCACTACCACAGTTATCAGCTGGAGAAGAAGAAGAAGAAGCAATTATCAGTTGTCCATTCCACTTAAAGAAACGATCCCCACATTCAAAATAGGCCGAGGTTACCGTTTCCCTATGCACGAAACTGTCTGTGCGCAACACTAGCTTTATCTTGGTTGAATACATTTCAGTTTTGTCGAGTGTTCATTTCGAGCAACTTCAGGCAAGTTAGGCGTCAATAATGTAGGCTTAATTGACAAATTTAAGTTTATTATTAAAAAGATTCAGGACCATCGAAAAATGTACATAATTTTCAACCTTTACTTGCGACATCACAAACAATGTTTGGAAATAAATAACTGGACTGAATTTGCTCATAACATATCGAGGTCTTTAACATTATTTTCTTTTTGAGTTTCTACTGTATTCTTATACGCAAGCCCTGTTCAAAAGTCAAGCCAAAATCTACTTTTCTGCTTATGCGTACATCATTAAAATCATTAACTTCATATGTAGATGAGAGGGATCTGGCTGACTATAAGAAAGACGTACTGAGATCGAAACACCCCTCCTTCTCGTCCGAGCCATCTCCACACTGATCCACTCCATCACACTTGTAGCTGGAGGGCACACACAGACCGTTGTTACATCTCCACTCTGCTCTAGAACATGCTGGGGGACAAGAAGGTGTTTGGGATAAAGTATATACTTGATAGTTCCTCAGGGGATACATCTTCTTTGTTACATATCCATTCTCATGAGAACATGCTGTTGGACAAGAAAGTGTTTGGGATAAAGAATATACTATTACTTGATAGTTCCTTAGGGGTTACATCTTCTTTGTTACTTATCCGTTCTCCTTAGAACATGCTGTGAGACAAGAAGATGGGGTTAATGAAATCTAGATGTAATATGTTGATTAAGTTTTAATAGTATAGGGGAATAGAATATATACTTGGTAGTTCCTCAGGGGATACATCTTCTTTGTTACATATCCATTCTCCTGAGAACATGCTGTGTAACAAGTGCTTATGGATTGACAATGACCCTAATGTAATATGTAAATGTGAGTTTACAATAGTCCTAATGTTATATGTAACAACAATGTAATATGTAAATGTGAGTTTACAATAGTCCTAATGTTATATGTAACAAAAATGTAATATGTAAATGTGGATTTACAATAGTCCAAATGTTATATGTAGCAATAATGTAATATGTAAATGTGGGTTTACAATAGTCCTAATGTTATTTGTAGCAATAATGTAATATGTAAATGTGGGTTTACAATAGTCCAAATGTTATTTGTAGCAATAATGTAATATGTAAATGTGGGTTTACAATAGTCCAAATGTTATTTGTAGCAATAATGTAATATGTAAATGTGGGTTCACAATAGTCCTAATGTTATATGTAGCAATAATGTAATATGTAAATGTGGGTTTACAATAGTCCTAATGTTATATGTAGCAATAATGTAATATTTAAATGTGGGTTTACAATAGTCCTAATGTTATATGTAGCAATAATGTAATATGTAAATGTGGGTTTACAATAGTCCTAATGTTATATGTAGCAATAATGTAATATGTAAATGTGGGTTTACAATAGTCCTAATGTTATATTTGGCAATAATATAATATGTTAATGTGGGTTTACAATAGTCCTAATGTTATATGTATCAATAATGTAATATGCAAATGCGGGTTTACAATAGTCCTAATGTTATATGTAGCAATAATGTAATATGTAAATGTGGGTTTACAATAGTCCTAATGTTATATGTAGCAATATTGTAATATGTAAATGTTGGTTTACAATAGTCCAAATGTTATATGTAGCAATAATGTAATATGTAAATGTGGGTTTACAATAGTCCTAATGTTATATGTAGCAATAATGTAATATGTAAATGTGGGTTTACAATAGTCCTAATGTTATTGTAGCAATAATGTAATATTTAAATGTGGGTTTACAATAGTCCTAATGTTATATGTATCAATAATGTAATATGTAAATGTGGGTTTACAATAGTCCTAATGTTATATGTAACAATAATGTAATATGTAAATGTTGGTTTACAATAGTCCTAATGTTATATGTAGCAATAATGTAATATGTGAATGCGGTCATCATATGATAGGTAAATGTGGGTTTACAATGGCCCGATTGTAGTAAATAAATTTGGATGTAATAAAAGCACATTATATGGCAATACACTAATCATTGTTTGACTTTTTACTCGTCTCATGCTAAGCTCATGGGTTAAACATCAACTAACCTCGACCATACCACTCTTCGATTTTCGTTCAAAGATTTTTCGAAAAAATAAAGGTGGACTTAATATGTGTTAATTTGTCTAATAAACACCTTTAATTAGGCTTTCATTTAGACAGCGTAATTATCGGCTGTGAAAAACCCACCTGGGTAAGGGGCCATAAAACTCGTGCGGGTGTGACGTAATAAACAGACTATACAGAGTAACCAATCATTATTGCAACTGAAATAATTGTTGAATTACCATTGATGTGGATATCTTTTTTACACCAAATGCATAGTAGTGTTACGTCGTCAAATGATTTATCTAACTGAGTGGAAAACATTTCCTGAAAATCGTTAATTATTAGTTTTTTTCCTATGGTATTGTTACGATAGATGTATAGAAAACGAGGCTGATTCTGTTTATGACGTCACAAAATGGGTGCGTGACCAGTCATGCATTCACTTGTTTGTTGTCAGATAGGTCTAAGCGGCCCATCAAAAGTGGCTTTCAAAAACGGCTTTCATTAACAAACTAAACATATTTGAGTAGCGACCTTTAACGTACTATACAATATTGTAATCAGACTTTCCATATTCCAAAGAAAATAGTGAAATATGTTTGTGGTTATGTGAACTTTAACACTAGTCGTAATGTGATATGTACTTTATTTCCTGGAAAACTTATCGTCCGTTGTCACAGTCTGAATATTACAATAGGCTCGATGTGATTTTTAAAATGTCAAGGATATATCCTAAAGGAATACACCATCCGTTGTTATATACTTACTTTCTTTTTGACCATGCTGTCAGTCAATTAAATGAGCTCAAGGATTTACAATAGTCAGGATGTAATATGTAAATATGAGTCGCAATAGTCAGGATGCAATATGTTATTATGAGTTGCAATAGTCAGGATGTAATATGTAAATATGAGTTGCAATAATCAGGATGCAATATGTAAATATGAGTTGCAATAGTCAAGATGTAATATGTAAATATGAGTTGCAATAGTCATGATGTAACATGTAAATATGAGTTGCAATAATCAGGATGCAATATGTAAATATGAGTTGCAAAAGTCAAGATGTAATATGTAAATATGAGTTGCAATAGTCAAGATGTAATATGTAAATATGAGTTGCAATAATCAGGATACAATATGTAAATATGAGTTGCAATAGTCAGGATGTAATATGTTAATACGAGTTGCAATAGTCAGGATGTAACATGTAAATACGAGTTGCTATAGTCAGGATGTAACATGTAAATATGAGTTGCAATAATCAGGATGTAACATGTAAATATGAGTTGCAATAATCAGGATGTAACATGTATAAGGGTATATGTATTTGTTACAAAAGTCTACACTAGGGAATTATGAACATGATGTTTCCTGAAGGAATACACTATCTGATGGAATGACAATAGTCTGCATCTTATCATCTTCCTACGCAGAGCCTAAAAGGCCAGTTTCCAAACTGTCATGTTATGCCTTGCTGCAGAGACTTTACTTTCCTGTGCTGCTATAGTGCCCCTACAGAGTAGAGAGCAAGCACAGAAAACTCAAGGCTATGCAGCAAGGCATAAAATGACAGTTTGGAAACTGGCCTTTTAGGCTCTGCGTAGGAAGATGGCATCTTATGTGCTTGAAGGAATCGTCCTATATTGGTATCAGTCATCTCTTAAACATGCGGTTAACGTGGATAACGTGACCTCATGGGTTTAGTTATTCCTGATGTTATATCCATACATGTGGATTTGTAACTATATAATACATTATCAAGGAATAGCCGTAATTGTTGTTAAATCTTCACTCACTCCTTGAACATCATGTGCGATGATTTGATTTGTGATGTACTACATGTATGTACATTTAAATGATTTTTTTACGTGCAATAGATATTAATGCTTTTTATTGCGCATTTATATACGTATATATACTTTAAAATTGAATTGAATTGTTGAAAACTGATCCATTGATAACTTTCCGGTAGATTAATGATAATACATGTATCTGAAATTCATTTAAGTACTGAGTTGAAGGATGTGGATGTTTCATTCATTCATGAGATATTTAATTATCATACCAGTCAATGGAAAATCTAAATTTTATAGTCCATGGAATGTGATGTACATGTAGGTCATATAATTGTTATCATAGATTAACTCAAGTAACTGACTATCGAACATAACGGAGGAAGTGTATTTCAAATAATAACTTTTATGATCCACTTTAATATTTCGATCAAAGGCGATCACTTGACATAAATTGTTGTGTAAAATCATTTCGGCTTTAATAGGATAAAGATGATACCCTAAAATTCACTTCAGTGAGCATTCCTTTAAAATTCTTAATGAAATAAAAGTTTTTTTATATGAGAAATGTCAACAATGGAGCAATATAATAAGTGAATGTCGTCAGTATAAACTGTCACACGACACAATCTGCACAATCGTAATGTCCTCGATGTCACGGTGACCCAACGAGCAAGTCACAATGCAACAGACAGGTAAATTTAAAAAGATATAAGTATAATCACCTGTTCTTCTTGATGGCCTTGATGGCTTTCCTGTTGATGTGAGTGATATGCTAAGTAAAATCTGTGAAATAAATCATCAAGGAATAAGTAAATTGATTATCAAAAAGATTTTAAGAATTAAAAGTCGTAAAATCCCTCTAAACAATCTCACATAAAATGCATTTATTACTTACCAGTAAAAACAAAATTCGTTTGGAAATCATGACGCACTCTCTTAAAATCGTTCAAATATTCAACCCTTGATTATCCGTAATCAAAATGTGCTTATGACCTTATCACAACAACACATATATATCCTACTGAAGTCTGACCTAGATCTTTGTTTTTAAAAACAGTTTAGCCTGTTTAGATTTATCATTGTTTAGTGTGAATTGTGTAAAGTGTGAGTCGTGACAGGCAGAAGTTTTCATATATTTCCTTAAGCTTGTTTTGCGGCTTGGCTGACTTAACTTTGCTTGTGTCGAGAAGAAACTAACTGTTTTAGCTGCAAATTAAACATTCAAATTGAGTTAATTTGGGACTTATCATAGATCTAGTATCTATGTGTAGTTTGAACTTTTCTAAAAACTGAGCATTATTATTAATAAAATCTAGCATATACTATTGCAATGAAAATTATATAATAACATATCATTATAATTTCATTCATGAAATACGCATGAAATCGATGAAAATGATATACGTATTTTCAACGAGTAAAATAACAATGGAAATAACAAATAAGACGTCATTTGTATGTTTTGGGGAATTATGATAGACAGTACATAGGGCCAAGGACGTTAATAGTATTGATTGTATTGATCTCGTACACATTAATATTTAACTAGTGGCTGCACCACTCGTGAATATATATTATTCCTTTTTCGCTCGATAAAATACATGTATACATGGTATTCGACGGGAATGTCAGGTATCCTTTATATATGAAACAAGTCGATATGATCCATGAAACTGATCACTCGATCCAAGCTGGTTCCTCGACTGCATGTTCTCCAGTTACACTCAGGGGCAAAAGAAACGCCCTCCTACAAATGCCCACTCTAAAAATCATGTCCAAGGTCAATGACGTTTTTTTAAATTAAATATTTAAATTTAGAGTATTTTGGACTTCTGGAGGCGATACATAGCGATCAGAGCAGATTCAACATGTTTAAAGGCTACTCTATAATCATCTTCCTATACGCAAAGCCTAGCGAAAACGCCAGTTCCTGAACTGTCAGTTTTATGCCTTGCTGCATACCCTTGAGTTTTCTGTGCTTGCTCTCTAGCTTACTATGAGAGAAAACAATAGTCCAATCAGAAAGTAACTGGAGGTTGCAAACAATCGTCTGTAGGGGCGCTGATAGCAGCACAGAAAACTCTAGGGTAGGCAGCAAGACATACAACTGACGGTTCGGAAATTGATGTATTAGGCTTTGCGTAGGAAGATGTTCTATCATAGTAGGGTCTACTGTCCGGGTTTTGGCCATGTAACAATAAACATAAAACATAAAACTTGGATTCAGTGTTGTATTCAGTGACAAATTACCTGTTCATATAGTGTTGTATCGCTTTCCATGAATCCCGTCGTAACTTAATCAAAGCTTATCTTGTCAACAGGAAGTGTCAAAAGGCATAGAATGTACATTATCATACAAATCATCATTTTTCACGCAATTCAGGTATCAAGTAGCTTTAAGTCAACATTCTAAAAGGGGTTCACTGCAAAAAGGAACGATACATTTGGGCGTCGGGTAAAAGGTTAAATCCTTGTAAATAGGTGAGTAATTAACAGTGATATAGCAGGGAACAATGTAAGTATGTTTAAACATAATATACGTTCTTATTCGTTTTCTTAGTGAACCCATTTCATCCATTCCACATTTTGTGGAAAACCAGAGATTTAATCCCTTGAAACAACAATGTTGTAACAACATTAAACTTCAAAGGATTTCTACCTCGACCCAAAGGTCGAACTCACGTTACTACCCCTGATATACTACATATAACATATGTGTTTTCTAAACGATTAAACACTGTCCACAATTAAAGTGCCCGGCAAAGGAAACGCCGAATCAACCAAGTTGGGAGGACACCTTCCTTACGAACAGGATTGTGAGTTATTAGACAAGACAAGACAAGACCTGTATACGGGACGATAATATCTAAAGTAGAGCCGTGCTATTCCGTACAGTCGGCTAATTCCGTACACCTCGATATTTTGCTTCGTAACGTCATTATGAAAATCATTGGGATAACATGTTTGGAACTTGATAAACATTCTAAACTCACGACTGAATCAAACCATTGTATTTTAAAAACGAAATAAGACCTAACAAAAGTGTACGGAATAGCACGCAGCTCAATTTACTGCTTTTGCAGGGTGCTTGTTATTCCGTGGGGGAGACCGGGGCAGGCACGTCCCCTTTTCACTAAAATGAAAATAATGAGTTGTTTCTTTCGCAATATACTAGTGTACGTTTGTACATATATTGAACCATATCTTAACTTTATTGCAATAATTGTCGAAAGTGTCTAACGTAACTAGTTTGCCAATAACTTTGCTTTAAAGACAACGAGTTGAAAAACCGAACATGCCCCGCATCGGGGTAAGTTCGGTTTCCCTCAGGGGCAGGTTCGGCCATCCTTGGGAACAATCAGAACATGTTCAGCCTACAACAATTAAAGAGAGATAAGATGCTACTCATAGTATTCAATATTTGGGACAGAAAAAATACTACATTACTTTACAAAAACATATTTTATAACGATCTGGACTCGGTTAACTTTCTATTACGAAAAGAATTCGTAAGAGGAGGAGAAGAGGAGCCTACTATTCAAGGACCTTCAAGAGGGTCCTTTTGAGGAGGATGACCTTTAGAAAAATCGTTTCGAGGAGGACCTTAAAATTTTTGTGACCGTCCTCACGGCCGAATGTGCCCCGCCTGTAATAACCGAACGTACCCGACAAACCACAGTTGCTCTTTTTTCTTTACTGCGAAAATACACAGACCTCGAACCAAAATAACTTGTTGGTTACATACACGTCTCGGCATGCTGGTTTATGCTCAATTAAGAACATATTCCTAAACATAGTCAATATTTGTCAAAAACATAGTGAAATAAAGTCGAATATTTTACACAACTAGTTGAAAAACGGGTTTTCTTCCACAGTTTGTAAAGAACATGTTGGACTGTCACCATTTTAAAGTCAGTGTGGGCATAAGGTCATGTTGTCTTTTAGGAATTACCAATTTAAGGTAAAATGGACCCGAACAAAAATTACAGCGAAAAGACGAACATGCCCCGGGGACGTGCCTGCCCCGGTCTCCCCTACACCTATTTTCGGTTTAACCCTTTCACTGCCACCAATCACGGCTCTACTCTAGGCCTCTACAATAGATATAGATACTATCAAGTATAATGTTGGCCAAATGACATTAGTCAGTCTGTTGGTGTGCCCACATGCACCAAGAAACATTTGAAGATGATGTAAAAACTATTGAACTCCTCAATAGACCAATAACGTTTATCATATGGTTTATATCATGATTCGTTGAATATGTCAGATGTGGCGCACTTTTTAAGCTATGCCATGGTTAAACAACTCTATAGATGCTACAGAGTCCTCGTCGTTAACAAAGTTCACTTCTGATCACATTGACGCTCTCCCACAAACACGTACCAAGTATTGATGCAAGAATTGTCACGATGATGATGATGATGATGATGATGATGATGATGATGATGATGATGATGTGGTGAAGTGCAGATAGACTAGTTAGTACTCATGAACAAGAATTTATGGTGAAAGGATTTAAATGGACAGTCGCACGTTTTTAGGGGGAAACTAAGGTGTTGTCAGGAAAATGAAAACAAATGGTTCCAATTTAAAGACAATTTATACTAAATGAAGCAGTAATAAATCAAATATATAATGTAAAATTGAGCCGCGCAAATCCTTTTTCTTACACAAAATGAGTTATAGGTGTTCACAAAAAATGGCCGCCAATGGACTGGTTTATGTAATGGAATTTTTGAAATATCAAAATGATATATTTAGCTTTACCGTACAATTATCAGTGAAAATTTCAATATATAAAGTTAAAAAAGTGCTAATGCCCCTTTAAGGGGTAGACAACTTAACCACTGATATAATATTTTGATACCTCAATTTCCTAACAGGTTATTTTAAAGCCCTAAAAACATTTCACTGTTAACGAAAAGCACATTTTCTTGATGTCAATTGCGTAAGACGATCGTACATTTGAACGATATGATCACTCCCTTATCAGATACCAGTAAATAAAAATCCCATTCAAATTCATCTCTGATGCAGTAAACCCCAAAACACCCGGCACTGTTGCCTATCCTTCAATGGTATAAGTGTATCTTATATCTTGTCATCACTTCAAGAACAAGTCTACAAAACCATGTTCTTCCTTGTTCTTGAACAAGACTATAATAAGACATTTGCTCACTTGCACAGGAGACTCAACATAGCATAGGATAATGATAGTTTTGTAGTTAATTTGTCACAAGTGACAAGTGCCATGTGTCACCCCAGTCCTCCCAGACCAACACAACTCTCTAGTCTTCCAGAGAGGCCTCTCTGTTGCGGGTATGGCAGTCTCTATACTGGTACGTGTATAAGTCTTTGAGTAATTCATAATTATTAAATTTAAACGTTTTGGAATCGAAATATTTTCACAATAATTGCATTTAGAATATTTGAAATTTAAAAAAATTAAGAGGTTATTGAATTTTGCCTAAGACCACAATGACCTTTCGTCCCCTGTGTAGAGCCACATTTCACTTTGATCATTATTTGGCATTTGACTTTCATTGATGCTAACGTTTATTGTAAAGAAAACATATTGAAGAGGTTATTGATTTTTGCCTAAGACCACAATGACCTTCCGTCTTTTGTGTTGAGTGAGATATCACAGTGATAATTAATTTCACATTCTTCAATTGATTAAAACGTTCATGGCAAAGAAAACATATTGAAGAGGTTATTGATTTTTGCCTAAGACCACATGACATTCCGTCTTTTGTGTTGAGTGAGATATCACAGTGATCATTAATTTCACATTCTTTGATTCAAACGTTCATGGTAAAGAAAATGTTGTACGGAGATTCCGAATAGAAAATAGAAAAAACAGAAAAAGAGCATAATAGAAATTTATCAATATTTAAAGAACCTAATGAATATTCAAGAGACAGGGTGGAGGTAGTGTATCGAAGTTTGTAAGTTTCATTACGACAAACTTTGTATTTTCAGATTTGGAGTTTTGTAGCGGTCGCTGGATCAGGTTTGTAACTCAAATATATAAATTTTCTTTGTCGCTGTAAATCCCTTTTAGTCGTTAAAGGGGCAGTAGACAATTTCATATTTTAAACATTTCACTGATAATTAAACGTGAATGCTTAATGTATTATTGTTGATATTGTCAAACATCTCATTACACAAACCAACCTTCAATTGTCAGAGAACATGCATTTTATGTGAACATTTTAAAATTTATTTTCTTTTATAAAAAGGAATCGCATGGCTGAATATATTCAATTTATCACTTCTTCATTGTTCAATTACATTGTCTTTCACTTGGAACATTATAGTTTCCTTTTTCTGACATCACCTTATATTCACCCTAAAACGTGCTACTGTCACTTTAAATGATACATTGAATTCGAAATATGGATTATGATTGTTTAAACTTTTATTTCCTAGTCCTGGTTGGTGCCAGCGATCCATGTGTGCCGGATGTAAGTATTGAATATGTTCAGTTTCTCTGACGCAATATGGAAATGATTGTACAAATAACTACATACTCATAATGTTGTATCTTAAGTTTTGATGAAATAACTCAAGTAAAGATTATTATGTTACATGACTTCATTTTTTTATGTCAAAATGTAGGAACATGGGACAATAAATATTAAATACTAAAAAATCAACTGCTCCTTTGGTAGTTGGATAATTCACTATAAATGTTAATTACCTTTTTGATGCAAAATTTGGGGAACATTTGCATTAGTTTTGTAATCATATCTTAATATGTTAAATTTGTCCAAAGGTTGAAATACTTGAGAATCAGTGACAGTGAGAGACTTAAATGAAAACTAAATGCACATCCTAAGCCACAATGACTTTTTCTGAACTGAAAGAACTAAAAACTGGAGCGGATTTTCCCCTGTATATAACGAAAAAGTGCTAGTTTTGTACGAAATCTCATTGTCAACATCATTTACACTTAAATTTTAAATCGGAACTCAAATAGTTGTTTTAGTTATTTCTTGTTTATAACTAACCCGTATCAAGAATAAGCGTCCAAATGATTCTTTTTGGAGCTGTGGATTATCGAAGATTTGCTATACAATAGAATATTATTAGATGTCCTTACGTAATTTCGCGTCAAGCAGATCTGAATGACGTCACAGTGACGTACAGTTTAATTTAATTTCAGGACAATGACGTTTTAAAACAGAAACTAAACTTTCTTCCAAATGAAACAATTTTCAACAATTCATTTGTAACTTTTATTAGTATGACATGGACTCTAGTTTTGTATCTTCAGTGTCATTATAGAAAATGTTGTGTTTACAGACCTGTATCCAAGGGGTATGTCGCCTCGCTATTGACTGGACCTGTCCCCCCAATACAGCATGTCCCGCCATACCGGTGTGCGTAGGTGAGAACACTTTGGCTTCCTGATTATATTCCATGAACAATGCAATGTAGCTTAATTTAGTAAAATAACAAGAGAACAATATTATGAACACTATTCTACTTGATGAAATTTTCTTTTATACACAAACTCAAATTTGGGTATATTTCTGTAGGACTGATATACGAGCTACGTGTACACTTAGGCTATCAATATTTAAAGAAAATACCATAGACATTAAATTTATTTGTCCAAATGTGAAAATATGAATTATGCTTAACTACCCGTTTCTGCAAAGTTATATTATTGTATCTGACCCGTGATCATGATTTATCAGTCAACGACAGTGGCAAATATCGGCAGCATTGCATAACTAGCTAACTGAGCATCTAACTGACATCAAAACTCTCTATGCGTCAACCATTTTAAGCTTCTAAGCATTTCAACTATCACTTCTTCATCAGACCCGTCTCCCCCTGTATCGGGTCTGTGCCCTGTTGGTCTGTCTGTCCTGGATGAGAAAGGAGAGGAGATCTCCTGTGGGATGGGACCAGGGCAGAAGGAGTGCCCTTCAAACACAATGTGCACCGCTGCCAACAGCTCCTTCTCTATCTGCTGTCTCCGGGTGACGACTATGGATCCACCAGGTCCACCTGCTCCAGGCGGTCCAGGAGTTGGTGGTGGTCCTGGAGCAAGTGCTTCAGGAAGTGCTGCAGCTCAAACAGGTAAGTTGGTATTACTATTCGGAGTTCTTAATAATCTGGAGGTGTTGGAAAAGTTCCTAGAGCTTGTGAAGCCTGTAGGTAGGTGATATTAGTCTAGTTCGTCATATTCTGAAGGTGTGGAAAATGGTCTTGGAGTTTTTAAGCCGGTCAGTAGGGGGTATCAATCGGATATGGTCATGCTCTGGAGGTTTTTGTCGCGATAAAAGCTATTGCTACAGGACGTCTCGGGGCTAAATCCGGCGAGTTCGTGATATTATTCTGAATTCTTCATATTCTGAAAGGGGTAGAGGTGGTGCTGTATGGTGAGCTTGAGTGAGCTGAAGTATGCATGCGTGTATGTATGTATGTATGTATGTATGTTATTTGGTTATATTATTCGGAATCTTAACATTCTGGAGGTGTTGGGCTGGCCCTGGAGCTTTTTAAGCCGGTAAGTAGTTGGTATTAGATTTAATTGGTCATATTCTGGAGCTAGTTCTGCAGAGAGTTGTATATCTTAAGCAGGCATTAAGCGTTTATAACGTAATTCATGAGTGAGAGCAGAGTATATTCTCAAGTGTAAATAAACACGAAGAAACTGTTTTTAAACATATGCCATTGCAAAATGGATTTTGATGATTATTTTGTTTTCATGTGTTTTCATGTGTTTTCATGTGTTTTCAGGCGGCAGTGTTGGACCAGTAGGTGGTGGACCTGGTGAGTTCTACATAACATGTAACGAAATACTCAATTGTTTAATTGGTAAATGCAATCATTATTAATAATGAATAACATAAAATAGAACTGACCTTTGTATCTTTGATGTTTGCAGACACCCCATCTCAACCGTGCGACACAATTGTAAGTGTTTTTGATTTTATAAATCAAATTTTTTTGTTTTCTTTTCCACTCAGCAAAATACATCGAACGTTTAACAACTATTTATTTAATCTCTCAAGGTTTATTTTGTTCGATGACAAGTAAAAATGCCATTTATTACCTACGAGGGCAGTCATATCGAGGTTCATATTTTTCATATGTTGCCCTAGGGCAAAATATCACTTTTTCCTTGTGACGTCACGTTATAAACAATGCTTTGACGTCACGGTTCACCTATGACGTCACAATCTATACGGGCCGGCAGTGGCTAGTCCGCCTATGCTGAGAAGTAGGTTTTAAGAATTTTCTTTAATTTTGGGACTACGGTAATAAAAAGAATATTATATTCGTGCCCATGACATACTATGTGTACGAAACTCGTGCCTAAATATCAGTATATCCCTCGCTCTCGCTCGGTAAATACTACTATATTTAGCCACTCGTGTCGTAAACATATTATACATGGAGAGTCAAATAATATCCTCTATTTTTCATGCATATGTCAGTGTAATGTTCTTTTTTTATTGAAGTCAAATGTTACCTTACGGTTACAAAAGGAAATTATCCTAGTATTACATTATTTCCCCTATAAGCATTAATCTCAATTGTTGCAATACGGCAATCAGTGGTAAAGAGTAGCATTGTTCTTTCCGATATGATTATCAAGTGATGTGGAGTTGAAAATATGACAATTTCAGCAGTGATCAGGGTGGCGCAGGTTATGCCAATCTAAATTACACTTATGACGTCAGCCCAAAAGTTTCAGTAATAGAGTGTTGTTCACAAGTTTTTCACTCGACATTTCATATCTTTAACATTTTTAAGGTATGTTGTTAAATAAGCATTAAGTTGAGTGTAATGTAAGTGAGATTATATCCTCGTCACTCGCCTTTCCTTGAAAACAATGAACCTCGGCCCATGGGGGCCTCGGCTACATTATTTTCAGGGAATGAAGATTTACTCGGACATTACCATATACGTATTGTTTTCTTATCAGGTCTGTCCTAAGGGTAAATGCCGATACATAGTGCCCTGGAACTGCAGAACATACCCAAGATGTGACGCTGAACCGACATGCATTGGTAAGATAGCAAATAGAAAAGGAACTGCATTTGCAGCCATCTTCATGTAACATGTCGACTGGGCCACTGCAAATCGTAGTGACTTTCTATCTTCGATTTGTTAATATTACTAGATTAGCCTTTGTTGGACACCTTCGCCTTTTCCTGTTCCGCCTCCTACAAGCCTGAGCAAATGTTTTGGGGCCTTGACCTTTGACATTTAAAGTGACACAGAGTATCTTTCTTAAAATTTTATTTGGCTTTGATAAGCTTCAAAATATATAATATGCTGATTGAAGCACATATCTCATCCGTGGACTTGCAAATATATCCATTCATGCATAATATCTCTTAAATGCTTGATTTTATGGAAAAATCAAGAAAACATCTCAAATACGTTTAATATTCGAAATTATGCATCCAATTAATCTACCTACATGTATTAGTTACACTACCTAATAAACCCTATCGAATCGAAAGTATCTTCCTGTCAGCTTATGACAAGGTTTCAAAATTACGTTTGGCGAATTTGCTCGCGCCACTCGAGCCACATTGTCCGGTTTTCGATCAAAATCCCGACTTTGAATGGCCGTATTTTCCCTCTAATGTACCGATTGACCTTTAACTTGTTATTTTCAGTAACAGTTAGTGGTCCCCGATGTAATAACATCGATTTTAAAATTTGACATATGTGATCCTATCAACATACATGTATACTCTGTGTCTCTTTAAGGTCACACAATCAATATACACTTTGAAGTGAGTAATGTAATGATTGTAAGTGATAATAGTTGAAATGAGGCGTGACTGTGCTGTGACCTTGACCCTTGACAGATTGTAACCGAAACCATTTCAAAATGTTGTACTTCTCCAAATATAATATACACAAAGAACTTCATTAAGCACCACCCTATTTTGTAAAAAGGTTGGGTGCTCATGGACTATTTGAATTAATTTGATGTATTGACCTCTCCAGATATAGCAATTGCTTTTTTATTGACTATTTAATTGAACTTAAAATTGCTAATGTGCAAAAAATTTATAAAAACATTGAGACTACTGAAATTTGGCCAAATATAACTATTGTCATAGGAGTAAAATTACACATTAAACTTTGGATGTTATGAATTAAATATAACCATTTTGATCCCTAGTTAATATTCATACACAAAAACCCCTTTTATCATGCATGATAAGAGGCTAGCAAGACATACAATTTTCAGTGGTTTTTTTAAAAAAAAATTGATAAAATGCCTGTAATCTTAACATCTGTGAGTAAATTTGGGATTCCTTGAGTTGAACTAAAGCTATCGCCCTGGCCTTTGATTTGTAACGGAAACCTTTATTATTACTTTTTTATACTTTTCCAAAGATGATAATTATATACCAAGTTACAGCTTCACAGCACTAAAACATTTCAAGTTATCGTGTTTACATAGATTTTTTGAGTGGCTTTACCTTTGACCATGAAAGCGAACACGTGAAAATAGTTCCCCCTAGGTATAAGCAGTAACTTATGGATAAGAGTTCTGGAAAGCTTAGTGGGAAAAAGATTATAGCCAGTAATACGAATGCGGCGGTGGTTGAAACTGCACAAAAAACTGATAGCAGCCCCGACCTTAAATAAGCCAGTCTCAACGTAAACGATGCCACGTAAAAACAGGAAATAGCTGTTAAAATAACGGGAAAGTCTCGATTTTAGAAACGGCCAAGTACTTTGTAGTGATATATGATCAGAGGTTTAAACAATGTACAATATTTCAGACTATGTTAATTTTACCTTAGTATGTTTTAATACTTTTGAAAGGCTCTCCAGGCCATAAGAATGTATTTTTCATCCAATATTGAGTCCTTGACTGTTGTCTAATTATGATTAAAATAAACTTATTTCCAGATAAGTCGCCTCCGACAGTGGCTAAGTGTTCAGTTGGATTGCCGGCCCTTGGACCAGATAGTACTGAAATTTCATGCAAGAACTTCCCTTGTCCATCAAACACTGTATGTAACTCTGCCCAAGATGGATCCTATGCAGTCTGTTGTTACGCAGAAGCAGTAAGTGGACTCCCTCCAGGCTCTGGACAAACACCTCAAGGTTTACCTGCAGGCGGAAGTGCAAGTCAAGGTCAAGGCGGAGGAGGGGCTGAAGGCCAAATTCGAGCTGAAGGACAGGGATCGGGTTCAGGACAGGGTCAAGTAACAGGTCAAAGTCAAGGCGCAGGAGGAGTCGGAGCAGTAGGCGGACAAGGAGGAGGTGGACAAGGAGGTGGAGGACAAGGAGGAGGAGCAGTAGGCGGACAAGGAGGAGGTGGTGGACAAGGAGGAGGTGGACAAGGAGGTGGCGGACAAGGAGGAGGTGGACAAGGAGGAGGTGGTGGACAAGGAGGAGATGGACAAGGAGGTGGCGGACAAGGAGGAGGTGGACAAGGAGGAGGTGGACAAGGAGGTGGTGGACAAGGAGGTGGTGGACAAGGAGGAGGTGGACAAGGAGGTGGCGGACAAGGAGGTGGTGGACAAGGAGGTGAAGGAGCAGTCGGCGGACAAGGAGGAGGTGGACAAGGAGGAGGTGGAGCAAATGGTGGACAAGGAGGTGGTGGACAAGGAGTTGACAAAGGAGACTCACCTGCAGGCCAAAGTGAAGAGCCAGGACCAGGAGGTGCAATCATATATGATAATGGCGACGGACAAGGAAACAATGGAAACCCAATAAACGGAACAGATAATGGTAATGGGGGACAAGGAGGTGGTGGACAAGGAGGAGGTGGACAAGGAGGAGGATCAGTAGGCGGACAAGGAGGAGGTGGTGGACAAGGAGGAGGTGGCGGACAAGGAGGAGGTGGACAAGGAGGTGGTGGACAAGGAGGTGGACAAGGAGGAGGTGGTGGACAAGGAGGAGGTGGCGGACAAGGAGGAGGTGGACAAGGAGGTGGTGGACAAGGAGGAGGTGGACAAGGAGGTGGTGGACAAGGAGGAGGTGGACAAGGAGGAGGTGGAGGTGCAGGAGGTGGAAACCAAGAAGGTGGTGGACAAGGAGGAGGTGGACAAGGAGGAGGCGGAGCAAATGGTGGACAAGGAGGTGGTGGACAAGGAGTTGACAAAGGAGACTCACCTGCAGGCCAAAGTGAAGAGCCAGGACCAGGAGGTGCAATCATATATGATAATGGCGACGGACAAGGAAACAATGGAAACCCAATAAACGGAACAGATAATGGTAATGGGGGAAATGGTCAAGGCCAAGGAAACGGAGGAAATGGAATAAATAATGGTAATGGAGGAAATGGACAGGGTCAAGGAGGAGGTCAAAGTCAAGGAATGGGAGGAGGTCAAGGACAAGGATTGGGAGGAGGTCAAAGCCAAGGAATGGGAGGAGGTCAAAGCCAAGGAATGGGAGGAGGTCAAAGCCAAGGAACGGGAGGAGGAGGAGGAGGTCAAGGCCAAGGGATGGGAGGAGGTCAAAGTCAAGGAATGGGAGGAGGAGATGGAGGTGCAGGAGGTGGAAACCAAGGTGGGGGTGGACAAGGAGGAGGTGGACAAGGAGGAGGTGGACAAGGAGGTGGTGGACAAGGAGGTGGTGGACAAGGAGGTGGAGGAGCAGTCGGCGGACAAGGAGGAGGTGGACAAGGAGGAGGTGGAGCAAATGGTGGACAAGGAGGTGGTGGACAAGGAGTTGACAAAGGAGACTCACCTGCAGGCCAAAGTGAAGAGCCAGGACCAGGAGGTGCAATCATATATGATAATGGCGACGGACAAGGAAACAATGGAAACCCAATAAACGGAATAGATAATGGTAATGGGGGACAAGGAGGTGGTGGACAAGGAGGAGGTGGACAAGGAGGAGGAGCAGTAGGCGGACAAGGAGGAGGTGGTGGACAAGGAGGAGGTGGCGGACAAGGAGGAGGTGGACAAGGAGGTGGTGGACAAGGAGGTGGAAAAGGAGGAGGTGGTGGACAAGGAGGAGGTGGACAAGGAGGTAATGGGGGAAATGGTCAAGGTCAAGGAAACGGGGGAAATGGAATAGATAATGGTAATGGAGGAAATGCCCAAGGAGGAGCAGGAGGAGCAGGAGGAACAGGAGGTTCAGGATCTGGAGGATCAGGATCTAGTGGAGCAAGATTTGGAAGACAAGGGTCTGGAGGAGGAAGGTCTGGAGGAGCAGGGTCTGGTGGAGCAGGATCTGGTGGAGCAGGATCTGGTGGAGCAGAGTCTGGAGCTAGCGTTAGAGGAGCAGGGTCTGGCGGAGCAGGATCTGGAGGAGGAGGATCTGGTGGAGCAGGGTCTGGAGCTAGCGTTAGAGGAGCAGGGTCTGGCGGAGCAGGATCTGGTAGAGGAGGGTCAGGCTTTGAAGGTGGAGATGGAGGAGGAGCGGGATCTGGATCTGGTTCTAGTGCCAGCGCTAGAGGAGCAGGATTTGGAGGAGCAGGATCTGGAGGTGGAGATGGATCAAGATCTGGTGGTGGAGATGGAGGAGGAGCGGGATCAGTATCTCGAGGTAGCGGTAGAGGAGCAGGGTCTGGAGATGGAGCTGGATCAAGAGCAGTAGGAGGAGCAGATGGTGGAGCTGGTGGTAACCCAGGTAAAAAGACAAATCATACGGTTCTAATTGTTGGAAGTCTTCGGTTAAGAGTGAGTGAGTTATTGTTTTACGCCACAATATTTCAGCCATTTGCGGCGTTTCGGTTAAGAATTATCCTCCAAGAGAAACGTCTCATATTCTTTTTTGTCGATCTTTTATTTTTGGGGGGATAGGATAAAAAATGCTTTGCACACTGATTTGATTACATTTCATAAGGTAAGGTTACCTTTTAAAATCAAAATGTCAGGATTAATAACAACATTTCTGATAACAATGATTTTTTTTACAGAGGAGGATCCTTGCAAAGACATAGTGAGTATAGAAAACATGCATAAATACCATATGATGTTTAAAGTGTTTGTCCAATAAATGATTTATGCCAAATATAAGTAGATAAAATAAGCATTTTTACAAAAAAGCTTCAAAAGATAACCAAATCAAAGTGTAGTATGATAATTCATTATCAATCATGTTCATGTGGTTACAATATGTTTTCCTTGATTCTAAGAATTTGGATAAAAAGGAAAATATGGTTATTGTCCATGTTGATCATCTTCTATCAACAGAATTGTGCTAGTGGAGTATGCCGCCTTGTTGTACCTTGGACTTGTCGCATCTACCCCAACTGTAAAGCAGAACCGGCGTGCGTAGGTATGTCAGTATAATTATGCCATCAACAGTCATACGTTTTATATGTTGAATTTTAATGCTAGAACAATAAATCACAAAAACGTTCACAATGCCCCCTGACATAACATATTTGATTGACATTTTAAATGTTGGTGAAGAAGAAGTTGGCAATTTTTGAAATAAACTAGTGTCCAAAAGAAACGATACCATACAAATCGCACAATAACTCAATCCATTGCAGATTGATAAGACTAAAACATAGTTTTATCATTTCTTCAGTAGTCAACTAACTTCTATGCACAATTTTGAAACATTATCTTTTCATATTTGCGAGAAACATGTATTTTAAAAAATCATCGATCTGGGATCTCCTTAACAAGGCGAGATAGCAGGGAGAAATTGGACACTTTCGCTTCTTTTAAAACGTTATAGTGCAATGACGCGTCAACGAATTTATGTCAAATAAAGTGCATTGTATCAACAAGATTGTATTCTTACCTAAATTAAATACTTTATCAAATTTATAGTGAAATGACAAAAGTTCTGTGCATAAAACAACTTGAAATTTCGATTTATGCACCCCATGTGCGTTTGAAGAGACACAAAATCAAAAGTATCTTTTCCTGAAGAATGAAAATGTGCATACTTCTTTACAAGACATGTGCCTGTTAGGCACACTTAAATTCGACTCTGTCAGGTAATAGAGTTTTGTTTCGGAGGACGTTGAAAACTTGGTATCGTTTCTTTTGGACATTAGTTTATGAATACGACTTCTATACAGTGATAAAGCTTTGGATTTATTTTTAATAAACCCACAAGTGCTGATATGGAAAACTCGCCTTCTCCGAATAATGAAGTTTTATATTCAAAAGAAGTTAATCAAACATCATTAGGAGAAATATTGGCTTATGTTGGATATCCTCAGATCATATTCGATTAAGCATAAACATTAAAACATTAAATGTTAGCAGTCATCGTCATTATATGATAGACTTGCTTGTGCAACTTAACATAGTAATGTTAGAAATAAGCTCCAAAGTTGGAAGGTATCTGTTTAACCAATAAAATGATTATCACGAGTGTGTAACAGATACGAAACAAGACCTTGCCAAAAATAAAATCAAGAATTTATGTTTTCGAATAAGACTATGAAGGATGGTTAACGTTGTTAGCTGTTGGTAAGCTTTCGCATATGATAAAACGTTAAGGAGAACGTGATAGAATTATCAATTTAGGAGATCGTTTTATAAGTCAATACACATATCATCAGACAAGACCAAAATATTGGAGCGTATTACGATTTGAACTGTAATGTTTTAGAAATATTCTTAACCAATAACTTAACCGCGTTGCAACAACATTACAAATACTGAAATTGCAGACCCCTCACCCCCACCCTCCGGACCCTGTGCCATTGGTCAGCCTGCCCTGGACCCCAAGCTGAGAGAGATCTTCTGTGGGACGGGTATCAACCCGTGGCCCTGTCCAAGCAACACCGTGTGTAATACAGGGGCATCTTACGCCGTGTGTTGCTACAACGTCCAAGCGGCGTCTAGATCTGTCCCAGGTAATAATTGAAGAACTACCATGGTCTTGTTAGTATATCACATATGAACATGTCATGTCTTGAGTAATGTTTGAAGGATATTTTATGTTGTCCTAGGTAATATTTGAAGGGATTTTTAAGATAGATACATTTGTATATATTCCTAGACATTATGTGGATGTCAGTTATGATTTGAGTAACATTTGATCCACGTTTTATGTCCTGGGTAATGGGTGAAGATATTTCATATTCTAGGTATATCTAAAGATGTCCTGATAATACTACGAGCTTATTTTATTTCCTATGTAATAATTGAAGGAAACATCATGTCCAAGATTATATTTAGAGGTTATTTGTATTCCCAATATGACTTTTGAAATGAAAATATATGATTTAAAAAACAAATATTTTTTAATTTACCTTTTTTGTGATACAGGCATTTACATTGTTCAAAACAAACATACAACAGAATCGGAAGAAATGTTTTTTAAATATTGGTCAACATTACATTTACTACTTAAGATCGGAGCAAAACATGTCCACTTTCAAATCTAGGCTCAAAACATACCTATTCAATCTGGCATTTCAGTGACTCTTTTCAATCATCTCAGACACTAGCGCTTTTGAGCAGCTAACGCTGGATACTAGCGCTTTATAAATGTTTGTATGTATGAATATATGTACTTGGAAAATAAATCGGCCACCTTCTGAATATGTACATGTTAAATATGAATGTATATATGTGAAAATATATCATGGTTTTTCAGCGGTCCCAAGCAAACCCGGTTCCTGTCCTAAACGAGCACCCTTCGACTTCGGAGCATGTGTTATACGATGTGGGTGTGACAGCGAATGTGGCGACGACCGGAAGTGCTGTTTCAATGGATGTGGATACACTTGTACTGCACCGTGTGAAGATTGAGGAGAACAAATAGTCTTGCAAGAAACAATTGATGTCATACCTGTGTCTTGCAGGAAACGATTCGAGTCTTGCAGGAAGTGATTGTGCCTCATGGGGAATCTTTTGAAAAGTGCACGTGATACTTGAACCCCTTGTCTGCATATCTACACATATATTGTAATAACAAATGTTTCTTATGACTAAGTGAAAACGTTTATATTCAATACAAATGGTATTTGCAAGTTATTTCTTATTTTTTTTATTAATTAAAATAATTTTTTTTTCAATATTTCCAATGGAACTTTCCATTTATTGAAATTCAAAATCTTTAGTGACGCTGCACATGATTCTTGCCAAGCATATGTGAAGGGATTGTTAATATTTGTATTTGAATAAACGAATACACACCGTTTATTTAGTTTGTTTACAGTCAGGGTGACGTTTACGTTTTAACATTTTTTAATACTAATTCTAAACTTCACTTGTGAACATCTTTTTCTGGTTCAGCGAAATTCAACGACTTGGGCGTGGAGGGTGTTAAGGTTAAGAGTGAGTTCAAGTTTGCCCCTATATATTAAAACAGGTCTACAGGTGTGGGGTGACACGACCAAATGATGTACATATATTGTACCTGTAATAGACATATGCCACGTGTCAGCTGTCAGCTATTTGAATGTAAACTGGTACATCTGGAAAGGTTATACATTGCAGTGCATAGACTAATAATGTGAGCATTAATGATCACATTAGATGTTTCCTAGTCATGACGGTGTGACAGGCGACCATGTGTCAAGCACATCAGTTGAAATTCAAAACAAAAGGCGAGGTTTTATTACCGGATTGTTGATACACATTAGATTAAAATTTAAGATTTTGGATACAGATTTACAATGATTCATTTGCTTGCTCTTTCGTCAGATAGAATCAAAGTCATGAGTCATCATAGATTTGGAAACATCGTGACCTTTCGCAATAGAGACATTGATATAAATAGATTTTACTTTTCTTATTTAGCTACACCGGAATACATCGTTTTCAGGTACAAGAAATGCTTACTTTGTGAGTTTAAAATGCCTCTATCTGCCTCAAAGAGATTATTGTTGCGTCTCATGATCATGAGATCGATAATGATCTTCAATCAAGCAGTTCATCTGGTACCTTAAGTTGATTATTATGTAAATATGAAATTATAAATTGATTTTGTTCCACTAAAGTAGTAATGTATAAAGCGCTGAGCATGACAAGGACTTGACATCGACACTTTGTCTATATTGATATTAATGTCTTGTCAATGTTACATATAATATAATATATATAATTATTATAATACTTCCTGTTGATATCAGATTAACAATGATGAATAATTGGGTGAAGTTGCACACTTCAATTACAATAACCCGTCAGTTCTGCTTAAACATAAAGGACATCCATGGCCTTTTTAACACTCTACGATGTACAGATTTTAAAAACAGAATGGGACTTCAAATCTCCGACATGTACATGGTCGATGGTACACCAGAGTGCACGACACAGCAAACACCACAACCTCACTTGTAGACATTCTGGAAAATAAGCACAATATTTCCATAAATCTGCCAAGTTTTAAAGTTTCTTTTAATTTTAGAAACGAAAAGTTGATTTTGAATTATGATATTTAAACTTCTAGAGCATTATTTTTTCTAATGAATACTTACGGATATGATTTCTCAAATTTCTCAAATTAACTTACACATTATTCGTTTCACATATCTTCAGTTCAGAATTGATGCAAATAGATCGACTGGGAAATGTAGCATTGAATATCCAAACTGAATAATGTATGACATATCTTCTTATATATACACGCGAGGGAATGTATTTGAAAATAATATCCAAGTTGTTCAATATAGGTATGAATAGAACAAATGGTAATGATTAAAACTAGTTGAGAATTAACACATTGGCGTAAAACTAGCAATTAAATAAAACTATAAGCAGCATAGAATGTTAAAAATGTTCGACGACGTCCTATTGAGATTCTATTCTATCTTAAGTTTGGCCGTCCGTTATAACATTTTTCAAAAATATATCATAATCTTTATCCTGTTTTATTTAGTTCAGCAGGGTGACTAAAAGTATTTTAAAACTTATGATTAGTCTAAACTCTGTCTTCTGTTGTCATCTTATTTTACATAAAAACAATGAAAAATAGAATAACGAAAACTTTGCATTAATATTAAAACAGTATATTTGAGATGAAATTAGAGTTTACAATAAAATATTATAAAACGCTATCCTGTTAGGATTTTAATGAATGAATGAGTTTTAGTATGAAATTTTAACTTACCTTTCACGATGTAGACTTTTATCTTTTGCAAGTGGTAATCCAAAGAAGTTGTCTTATATAATCACGAACGACAATCCTATACAACTTGCGCAACAACAATTTTGACATACATGTACATAACACCAACCATATGGCGATGCAAAATATTTTTTTCAGATACTCGACATAGGGATACCTGATTTTTCTCTATACTCCAGTTACATCATCGTAGCAACATCAAAAATGCAATATGACAATACGAATATACGAAGACAACATAAAAAAAGTGAAAGAAAACTTCAGATTTAACATTTGGGCAATGTATTCAAATTAAATTGTATAATATTCAGAAAAAAGGAAATCAAAAGATTTGGTACCATAAATTATCGTTTTGAATTTTAAAAAAATAATTATAATAATTTATATCTCGAATTAGTTAAGCACATGTATGTATAGCAGGCGATAAAATTCATGCGAGTTAGTTGTGTTAAAAAGACCATATTTCCATAATAAGAACTTAGGTGAGATGATTTAAACTTAAAGTGGTGTTTTGACACGCATATGCATAAAGGACATAAACATCTTATAAAAAATACTCCATGTCAATAATACTGCCAAAAATGATTCATTGCAATTTTTCAATATTTGCTCAGACAAAATCTGATCATGAAAGCTAGGCTCCCTTATCATGATCAGGAAATGTGATTAAATAATGTGATATAATTTGAATAATGATCAAATCATAAATGCCACTATTTTTATCATATTGAATTAAAAATTCAACACTGTCCATATTTAATACGTGCGAATGTTTAATATTTCCGCTTTGGTCCACTTATAAGGCAAAATTATACATTTGATTCGAAGACACTTTACTCCGCTCAACAATGATTTCGCTTCTTGTGGTAAGTTTATTTCAAGAATTCAACAAATGGTAAATTATTTTGGATGGATATGAAGCGGGTCAAGAGAGAAAATGTTGTCAAAATGCAGCACATCATTTGAATATAGTATAAATGATATATCCATATACCTTATACGAAAACATAAAATGCGATGGAGTATACGTTTACAGACATGCATGTAGACGAGGGATTTTATAATTTAATGTTTTTATTTAATTTTGTTTTGATTGTTTTTCAAATCATTATCTTTTTTTAAATAAAAAATAAGTCAGGACGTTTTTTCTGTGTATGTTATGAATTTAAAACGAATTCTATACAATATAATTTTGTGGAATGAAACGCAATTGATTAAAACCTATAAACGGTTTAATTATGTTCACAGGCTGTCTTTGTCGGCCTGGTTGCCGTAAACGGATATTCTAAAGGTAGTATCATTTTGTACAATTCTTTTTTACTTCAACCTTACTCAACTTAGAATAATCATAAGCTGTGCTGAAACTTCTATGTAAATTCAATTGATAAAAGATTCAAGAACTTACCAACGAACAAACTGCTGTGACTACACTGAATTCCAAAAGAAACTTTGCAATTTTAAAACTTAAATTTCGAAAACGATCTCATATTTACATTTTCATTTAAGTTGGCAATGACATAGTTGAAACCCACACTTTCAAGTTTAAAACTTTTAATTGAGCAATATTCATGCAGTTTTGCAGAAATGGCAAAAATGTCATAATCACGTGACGTTTCTGCTGGAACTTAGTCACGTGACGGAAAAGTTTAATAACTGTCCATAATGAATGTTTGTCACTACATTAGTAAAAACACCACCTTAAAACCAGTAAACGTTATAGCAAAAATATCGCGAATCCCCTCTGAAAATTGACAAAATTGATCAAAAACAGCCCTTTTTACAAGAATCGGTAGTGTCCCCTCATTTCTGATGGTAACCTGATCCGGCTATACAGAGAGGTTGTGAGTATTGCTGACAACCCTGAAACACAAAAAACAGTTGTTTTTTCACTGCATGGGAGCCGATATCTGTGACGTTAGACCACCGTCAACGTTGTCTCTTAGTGACATCAGAGATAGCAAACATCAAAGGTCGGCATGTTGTTATGTTCTCGTGAACTTTATGAACTTGGACAGATCTAATCAAAACTCATCGACTGCTAAGTTGATAGCTATTGGTCACTAAACATCGACACATGGCAATTTCATTCGAAGTTATAACGTCAGAATTGGCATGAAATAACAAAATTTAATTGCCATTGTTGAGCTCTTAAGGCTGGTTACCATTTGTACGACTCAAAGATGTGTTAATATGACAATTAAGACTTGTGTCCACACATTCCCATTAATGCAAAAGCTTCGATGCAGACGAAATGTGAAATTGAACCTGCTGACAAAAGACGTAACTTAACGTTTGACCTTTTTTGTTACCCATGACAGATTTGGAAGTTATAACACTCGGGTTGCTCAAACCTGGTACTAAAGTAGCAAATTTTAGTACTTTAACGAAATTATTGCGAAAACATCATTTCAACGACTTCTGAACAACCAAAAATTTGACCCCTGCCCACTTCAAATCAAATAAGTGCAAAACTGGGATTTCCACCTTTAACTTGGATTCGCTGGTTGTTTAAACAAATGATTGATTAATAAGAGGTACTTTGTTTTAAGTTTTTATCGTTTTTCGTTCTTTAATCAGGATCATTACAAAATGGTGCAAAGTTTCTTTTGGAAGTCAGTGTATGTGTCTCAGTTCACCCAGCTGTGAATGGGTACCCTGTGAGGCATAGAATGGCCCCTAACCTGAGCGCCACATATGGATGCCGGTTGAATACTCTCCAGGGAGTTGAATTGGAAAAATGATCGGACGGTGAAAGAATACCATTGACCAGGGAAAAAATGTAAGCGCCTTGAGCAACCATGAGTGGATGGATATGTGCGCTATATAAACATCCATTTAATAATAATAATAATAACCTGTACAAGTCAGATTGTCAAATACCTTTAAGAACTGAAAGAGATGATTGACAAAATCATTGTTTTACGATGAATAACTGGAAATGAAATAAATCAGTACAAACATTTTTTAAAATTATAGAGTTATTTCCCCTTACATACAGTTTTTCGTAAGTATTGACATTTAGCATGCTCTAACTTTGTGATTATTATTCGCCAAGTAAGTTTCTTTGCAATGTGCAATCAGTATTTGTCACTGACAACCAGAAACTCCGCTAACAAATATATTCTAAACATATATCAATACCATCTGGTATTGTGTCGAGAAGGTCGCGCGAAATGAAACTAAACTCCATACAGCGTCTATTTCGAAAAGAGTGTGCTTCAGCCATTGAACTATTAGCAAGACAGGGCATCTTTTCTCCGTCTTATCGGTCAATCGATTAGATCAAAAGTAAGACTTGATTTAAAAACCTGTCGACCTAAATTATATAGATTGATAACAAGTGAGTATATGTTATTTATTATGATTTGTTTTGTGAATATATAAATCACACTTCTTGTCGATAAGAACAAGCAAATGAATTCCATTTAACCCAACTTTTAACGTTGATTCATAAAGGCCCTAAATAAAATATTTCTCTCTACAAACATGTCCAGTTGAGCCAGATGTCCCGTGGTGTAGCGCGGATGTGATTCCCCCTTTCCTCTGTGGTAACTACTGTCAGAAGGGCCGTTATTGTGCGCCTGGTTATACGTGCTGCAGGAGCGGATGCTATGTTGGGTGTTATCCCGACCCGAATCCAGGTGATTTTATGAATACTTCAAGTAGCTTTGACTTCACTTCATAGTTAAATTTCATTTATAAATGAAGACAAACGAAATTCAAAGGGTTAACAACGTTTTTTTTCAAAAGAGCGATGTTTCAGTATAACGGCTTCAAAAAATATATCGAAATGTCGTTCTTGTGACATTAAAGTTGCATTTCTTTCATTCTACGGATTTCATTTGTCTTCCTAATACAATCAACTTCTAAAGTGCCACACAAACACTTCATAAATTTATTTACAAAAAAACGGAATAAAACAAAAGGCGTCATTATGACGATATGTTTATTTATAAACATAGTATTATAGAAACGGATTGAAATACTAAAAAAATATAAAAGTCTTCTTCTTCGGTACCTTTACATTTACGTTTGGGAAACTTGCGTTAAAGCAGCGTGGCACAGCTAGGCCTGTTTTCAGTAAGTTGAGTATTTTATGTGTGCCTCGTCATATATCATTATGGGAGAGCTGCCTCTAATACTGCTGCATTGTTTGTTGTGCACGAGAAAATATTTCTTTAGCAAATAATTTCATGAATTTTACTACATTGAAATGCCGATTTGTTTTCGAACATATCTTATGTACGACGAGAGGACGAATTTACAAGCATTCAAAAAGCAGTATGATAAAAACCAAACAAGTTGTATTATGCAATTGTCACTGAAGAACCATAGCATCTTTCACAGTAAAACACGATTATCCCATTTTCTAAGTACAGAAGTTACTCAAACCATTTCAACCAGGATGATAGGATCTAATTTATACTGAAGAAAGAGGTTCATTCCATATAATGATTCACTTTGAAATCATGTTTCAGAGAAACCCGGAAGTTGCCCAGACAGGAAGTTTGACTTCGGAGCCTGTTACGTTGACTGCGACACTGATGCCGACTGCCCCGGAAGTGAGAAGTGTTGTGGGAGTTGTCCGAGGGTCTGTGAGAAGCCATGTGGCCATGACTAGACTGGTAGTCGCTTTTGGCATTGTGGAATAAAGTTAGACAGTTCATTTTCGTTCTGTTTTGTTTTATGGTTGATGGATATATTGCGAGCTACGTTATTCTTGCTCTTCCTCTCCCATGGTTTACATACATTATATCTTATTCGGGAAGCATGCGAAAAGCGTGTCACACGTGCGGAGTATCGTCCTTTGAAACGGGGAGAGGGTGAGTAGGTGCGAAAGTGTAAAATCATGATGTCTAATATTTTTCATTAAAACGTGACTTTTATGTGGAAGATTGTCAATTCTGACCTCTCCTCCTTGAAAATATGATTTTACTTCACTGGTGTTGCAAAGTCAATATGACGTATACAGGACAGCTTGTAACAGCTTTCTAGCAGAGTTTGAGGGTACATTTTGACCCAAAAGGCATAATTTTAAAAATTATATCTGAAATTGCTTATTATGACAGACCTTCATAAGATTATGCATCAATTTATAAAATTTGATCAAAATGTGATGATTAGTTAAGAAGTTGTGAGCCAGATAGGACTTGTAACAGTGTTGTAACGGAGTCCTAATTTGTAGTCAAATAACGCCAAATTTTACAAAACTAATCTCAAAATTGTTAATTGTGACACACCTTCATTTAATTAGGTATCTTCATATCAAATATGATCAGAATATGAAGATAAGTTAAGACGTTGTGAGCCGGATACAGAGTGTAACGGACAGACGGTGCCGATCTTAATTCCCCCGGGGATAACAAAATTGGTAATACGTATACAACTCATAAATCAGTGACGGATCCACGAATTTTGGGGAGGAAGTGTGAAACTTTCCCTCCCGGATCCGCCACTTGATGGCGAGCTAAAGGTAGCCTTTTGACATTACCATTTAACTGTTCTCTCGGTCACTACGTTTCCTGTAATGGAGCGTTTAATTTTACTTCAATGTTTACACATTATATTTCATATTTAATAGGGTTTTTAAGGTATGGGGTTGAATTTTCATATCTGTTTAAGGTTTATTCAGTTAGTTTCATCAGGATTACGGACAGCAGCGATAGCAGGCATCGACCGGATGGATCTGACAGAAGCTCCTGGCAGGGCATGTAACACCGCTCCCTCTGCCATAGAACAGAGTTTTCCCATCAGAACCTTTCACAGGCGTGTCACCATAGAGCTTTGCATTAAGAAAAACAATGGAAAATTCATAATTATTGCATTTTACTCATTTTAGTCTAGCTACTAACCCACCTGGTCCGTGACACGAATGCGCGGAAATAAGCCAATGAAAAAAGAACTGGCTGATCCCTTTGAATCGGACAATCTAGTTAATACAAGCTGTTAGAATCGGTCAATCTAGTTAAAATTAGCTGTTATGTTTATTTCCAATTAGTCATACATTAAATCACTGATATGTATGCGCATAATGTGTAAAATGCAATATATATCCTAACCACACCCGATTCAAAACTTAATTGTCAATTTGAATTATATTTACATAATCCTTCAATAGCTGAAGCCATACAAAATAAACACTGTATGAGTCGCTTCATTAAAACTAAAAACTGTCATTAATTTTTTATTTCAAATAAATTTCCCATATTTAAACAAACTATTCAATATAAGATGCTCACACATCACACGAGCTTGAAATTTCCTTAATGCACGTGATTTGCACATCTTTTATATAATGCCATAGACAGCAAGTAGCTAGCCTTTCACGTGCTCAGATGATGCAACTCGTGTTCTCTAAGCTCTGCACGTTAACCCCCGTGCATTAGGGGAGACCAGGGCAAAGCGCGCCCCCTAACATATAAGTGCGTCTAGTGGCCACCCCAAAATGTACAGGATGCAGCTTGAACCATATCTCTAATACTTGTCAAAAAGACTGTTACATGGCACATGCATTTTTAATCTACAATTTTGGAATATGGATATATTTACGTAAATGTATTTTGACTAAGGGGCGCGCTTTGCCCTGTACTTTGGGGCAAAGTGCCCAATCCCCTGGGCGCTATGCCCCATGTGAAAAACAACACAGAATGTAATAGCTTTTACACACCTATAATTAGCCAATACTAGTCAAAAGCTATCATCATGATAATGCAAGGCAACTATCGAACTCAGATGAAGGATAGAATTAACATAAAAGTTGGCAATATATGCAAGGATGCTTAAAATGTTCATTACCATGTCATGGACCTACATATTCAACATTCTCAATGACAAAATATCATTATGGTTGGTAGATGTGTATTTCTTTTAACTACGAAAGTGTTGATAATGTAGGTCATTGACTATAAATACTAGTAATAAATAAAAGAAAATAAGAATTGAATTGGTTTTATGGACGAATTAAAGAATTAACATCATTTATTTTGTGTCGAACGGAATAACGGCATAACATTGCTTATCGTTTAGGGTTGAAGAGTAATATACTATAAATTATATTTTCATGATTTGAAAAACAACAGAAAAATATGTTTGTGTAACTGTTACTTGTCGTCATTCTTTAACAAAACTAAGCCCTTTAAGTAAAATTGTACATTTCATGTTTATAGAATACAGTTCATGATAGTTCTCCTATACATTATTATCTTAAGAAATGTAGAATAACAACTTTTACACCAATATGTTAGCCCAAAAGATGTGTTTTATAACACACGGGGCAAAGCGTTCCCCCCGGCGCGTTTTGCCCCATCAAGGGCAGCATTCGTTATGTACATCACAGAAAATCTTTAAAGCATGTAATTACAAATTTCATTATTCAATTAATTAATGATACCAATTCATGTTACATGTGCACGAGAATTTAATGTTCCGTTTTGTATTTTTTATGAAATATTTCAATTTGAGACATATCCGTTTCTTATAGTAAAATCGCGTTTTTTCGAATATTTGAATTTCTGCATCCACAACTCAGGCAAATGATTCCAGCGTTGCTCACAACGCTTCATTACGATTACTTTTATTCGTTGGTAATGACAAATTACTCCATTTGTCGATAGTTTTGAAGAAATAACGCGCGGTCACTTTGCCCTGGGGGCGCGCTTTGCCCTGGTCTCCCCTAGTGGAATGAAGCGCTGAGGAAACAGTCGGAGGTTTGAAGGTTCGATAAGGGAATAAATAAACTGCGTTTGGAGATCAGCTGCTTAAAAACGGAATCAGTATAGCTTTAAAGGGGCAGTAGCACGTTTTTAGGGGATACATAGGGTGATGTCACGAAAATGAAAATTAATGGTTCCAATTGAAAGACAATGTATTTAAACTAAATGGAGCAGTAATAATTCAAATATATAACGTCAAGTTTAGCCATGCGATTCCTTTTTCTTACATAAAATGAATTAAAGGTGTTCACACAAAAATGGCCGCCAATGTAATTTATGTGAATCTGCATACTTTGTCCTCTGACTATGGGTGATTTGCTTGTGAAATGAGATTTTTGACACTGTCAAAATAGTACATTTAGCATTAACTTACAATTATCAGTGAAATATTTGAAATATAAAATTATCAAAAAACGTGCTACTGCCCCTTTAAATGGATAATTATAATTGATTATTGAGAGCCATAATTTTGTCATTGATATTGATATTTTAATTAATACTGTAATGTGCCTGTCATAGTTTCTCGGCAACGACTGGTTTACAATTAGAAAACATATATACACTCAAGCAAGTAGAACACAAGTGACAGTCAAGTTACCATATTCCTAGCAAAACTCATTGACATTCTTTCATATAAAAGTTTAGTTCTAGGACCCCCAAACAATTAAAACTATTTCTGGTCTGTCTTTAGATACAGACAATTATAAAGCATTGATGATTTCACGTTTCCAGATGTCTTTTTATTAACATGAAAATATCAACAGTAATTTATTCGGACAGCATTTCGGACCTTTTTAGACGGTTGTGTTCTCGACAGGATAAAGTCAATGGCAATTTTCGGTATCCGTTTGGGTTCTTCATGCATAAAGATACAAAATACAGAGGTTGTAACATTGTTAACGACTGAAGTAGTGGAGAACGACATTACAATGTAAATGATACAATATCACTGTGTATAACCGTACACCGGAACTAGCGAGGTGTACGGCGGAGAAATGTTGCTAGCGAGGAGCCGAAATCGAAGGTTCAGTAATATTTTACTTCATAACTTTCAAATAATCAACATCATGTAGTAATTTTAGCACACATACTAAGTAACATGTATGTGCTTGTCATTCTGTATCCAAGGGACAGTAACAATGGCCATTGCGAGTAATGCTGTTGTTAGTAACATATTTGCTATCTCTGACTATGAACAGGATATGACATTAAATAGTTATGTCTCGCAAAGCTATTGACATGATAATAACATAGAAAAGGTTGATGAAACGGCGATGATTGCTTTTTAAGTGATCCCATTTGCGATCACGATCCTCGCTAGCAACATTTCTCCGCCGTACACCTCGCTAGTTCCGGTGTACGGTTATACACAGTGAATATATAGACACATAAAATAAGACAACAAGACGGTGTTGTTTTGTCAAATGCATGACCAAGCAGTGTCAAAACAATGGCATTACATTGTAATTTAAATGCAACCGACCCACTAATTGTCCTCGTAGGTACTGTACTCGAGCAGTCAAATGTTCTTATAATTATACAATCTCGAATTTCCCCATTTTTCTTGGGCCGGGTGAAAACGTATCGACATAAACTCTTCCGTTTCTACCTTGCCTTCAGGGCATAGAATACCTGTGAAAGAGTAAGCAAGAATTTCTATCATCATCAGATCAGCCCCAATAGCTCATTAAATGGCCATTTACATTCGAAACTCTGAAAATTTAGAATCAAAATTTAATTGCTTAATTGTTTCAAGATTTTTAAAGCAGCACTAACACATACATATCTCTCATTCAAAGTGTTTCCCTCCTTTGCAATGAGCATACAAAAGTATTTTTTCTAAATAAAATATTTTTAAGGAAGCTCATTTTTTAAATTATCTTTTTTTTTCAGTATCAGATACATTTTGTAAAGAAGGTTATTATTTGAACTTAATTATCAATTTCTATGGATGATATCATTCAAATCTAAGGAACACACATTCATATTTACTCAACTTATAATCTCTACAGATAACATCAATTAAACACACTCTGCATTAGGAGCATGGGCCTAACTTTAGTTCATGTTATTTATTAAAGATATGCGATAATCATTTGTATATTTTCATCTGAGTCAGCACACCTAAAGAGTAAAAATATTGTTTTTAAAAATATATCTTCGTTACGTGAATGGTAATGTATCACTTCATGATTACGCTAAAGCCAAAGTGCAAAGCACAATATGTTTTCTGATTGGCCCTCGAAATGGGCTGATCTGCTAGCATGCATTTGATGTCAAGGGCGAAGCGGGTAGTGTTGGAAATCTTTATGTTTTGGCCATGACGTTGTGAAGATAAATTTCCCACTTTAGTCTTTCTAACATTAGTTTTGTCAAGTTGGTGTAGGAAAATCAACAGGTTGTCTACTAGTTTAGCTTACCAAAAGCGTTTCTTGCTTTACCATAAGGAATAAACATTATATATTGACTAGCTCACAAAAGTCTTTACCTAATGCATGTTATTTCCCATTACAGAACACACTCGTATGATGACCTCTATTTAGGTTATTACTGATACATTACTAATGGATAATGAAAATTGCTATGAGTTGCACCACTTGCTATTTATTTTATACTTAACAATTTGAAAACAAATTATCTTAACAACTCATCTTACTGTATTATAAATTTATTTTTGGAACGTTTACCTTTAATTTTTTAACTGAACTTACAGAAATGGAAATTCGATCTATTTGCATAAAAATTAACTTACATTAATCTTAAATCTATCAACTGAAAGGTTCAATCGCCTCGTACCATTTTCCCCCCACAATATTCAATATTGTTAAAAAAGTGCTTCGCCTGTTTAAGGAAGCTTTACCACATGTTCACGACTAGATTTAATTATAAATATTTCTAAATAGTAAACTTCTTAAACATGTTTGTTTTCATCAGAAGGATAATGTCACCAAAACGTAGCCATAGAATTTTTACCACGCATGAAATTGATGTAAATCAGTTGGTAACGGGTATAAAAGGCCACTGTATTCATTATTTCACACAGCAATTCGATTACAATGCCGAGATTAACAACTGAAGAGAGGGAAAGAGCGATTGGAATGCTGCAGACTGGGTCCACTAATGGAGTATTCGCTGCCTCATTCGGATGTCATCGTCTCACTATTAGGCTGCGTGGACGTCTACAACAGACTGGATCGGCTCGGGACCGAGCTAAAAGTGACAGACCGCCAGTGACAACCCCAAATGAAGGCCGTTACCTACTTCAACTACATCTCAGGAACTGCTTTCAAGCCGCCACGACAGCTTCTACTGCACTTGGACACCGAATCAGTTCCCAGACGTTGAGATGAAGGCTCCAACAACACGGACTGAGGTCATACAGACCGATGCGAGCAATGCCGTTGATGCGCCGACATAGACAAAACAGCGTTGCTTGGGACAGAAATGTTCCACGTTGGCAGAACCAAAACTGGCAGAGAGCGTTAGTTTCCGACGAAAGTCGGTTTCAGATGCACAAAGAAGACGGGAGAATGAGGGTCTACCGTCGCCGGGGTGAGAGGGAAGCATGCTGCTGCGTACAGGAAGTTATCACTTTCAGTGGAGGCAGCTTCATGGTCTGGGTTGGGATACGCGGTAATGCAACCACCGACCTCATTGTCATTGACGGCAAACTAACGGCGCACATGTACATTAAAAAGGGTCCCACTGCCAGAGGTCATACCATTAATCCAAACACCCTTTTCCAACAGGACAATGCTCGTCCTCATGTAGCCAGAGTGACGTTACAGTACCTCAACGTCAACAACGTCCACGTTTTGAGTTGGCCTGCCAGATCGCCCGATATGAATCCCATCGAGCACCTCTGGCATTAGATCAAACGAAGGATCCGCCAACCACACACACGTCAACAACTTATTGGTGCATTGATGGCCGAATTGACACAGATACCACCTGCTTTCATCAGATGACTGACGTTTTCTGTGAGACGAAGAGTTCAGACATGTTTGTATACCAACGACGGACATACCAGATACTGATCACATAAATTTTTCATTAAACTAATGATTTTGTTGTTTTTGTTCATGATCGGAAATAGGAAAATTGACCCCACCCATGAAGAACTGGCGATAACTTATTTACCATTAAAGTTACAGCTCTGCTATTTTAGCACAAAACACTAAACTGATGGAGTGTTCCAACACAACAAAGCAATTTTCTCTGAAAACGTCATTTTTTATGATATTCAAATTCAAAGAGGTGTAACATTTCCTTTGGCGTTCAGTTTATCATACATGTACAATGTAAACCTAATAAGACCGAGGGCTAAAGTAACTTTGTTTGCAACATTTCATCAACCAAATAAATAACACAGAAAAAAAGGAACTGTATCACTTTATTCCAAAATGACAAAAGAGATTGGCAGTCATCCTAAATGGGCCTCTCACAGAAAACAGCACACCTCCCACAACACTTTTGATATCCGGGACAGTCTGCATCAGTGCCACATTCGGTGTAACATTCTCCGGGGCCGGGGCCGTTATTCCTGTCTGGGCAACGTCCGGGTTTATCTGAAACATTGAGTGATTGAGATGCAATGAATACTTTGATTCACCCAAAGACGATTCCTATCTTCTTGGTGGTCATGGCTTGGAAAACCAATTTAAAGAAAATTCAATAATAGTGGTATTTAGTGTTATGGTACATGTTTGGTTCTAAGAGGGTCGACATTATTATGTTTGGATACATCTTTACACGGCATGGTGACAACGTATCGAACTATTCTTTCTTGAAGCACTCATAAAATAACTTTACTGACGACAAGTTGGCTTAAACTTCTCCCTGCTGCAGGCCGCAAATGAAGCCAGGACTTTAATTACTAATTGACACGTCATTGAAATTTGCACCTTTGACATACAAACGACAAACGTGTGTGACGAAGTTCCATAAATGTTGAAAAAGTTTATATTTTCCGAATCACAAATCAACAGGCTTTTTCGTGGTGATAAAATATAAGGATAAAGTTTTCCGTTATCAAGAGGTGACGAATTAAAAATATTGAACGTATTTTCACGTGCAGGTGCGTGTTTTTCTTACTCACAGCGAATTAACCTATCTTGTTGAATGTGGCAAAGTTCGTTTCAAAGTGCTTTTAAAATACTTAAGTGTTATATCATTTTGTTCGGAAAATAATATCCTATAACTCTTTGAAGTTCCGAAATAAAGTCTTTCTCCGTCAAAAAACTGTAGAGGAAATAAGACTTTGTCGGCAAATGTAAACATCATACGATCGAATTTTGAAAAACACTTGTAAGATTATCAACGTCATTAACTTACGTTTTTCAGAATCTCATAATCCTCAAAAATTGAAAAAACACATATGATCCAATTCCTTGTCAAGTCTTGTTCCTAAAAATCGCAAATATTCCGAAATAATGTAAAAAAACAGCGCTATGAGTATCGATTGGTTCAACAGTCACATGGGACGCATCGCGCCAAATGATGGCATAACAGTATTTCAGCGAGGTCAATGTCGTAATTATTTTCTCAATATTTCAAACGGTTCGGAGAGGAAAATAACACGTCATATCAATAAATAGAATTAACTAAATCAACAAAATTACAATGTAGTTTTACCACATTAGTCTAAAACAATGTTAATTGTCGTAATATTTATGCCGCAGCACTTAGTTTATCGACTACCACTGACTTGCATTATTCGCATGATGTCAAATAGTCGTCATGAAGAACTTTCAAGAAGATGTCGTTTACCAATAAAATATGAGTGAGTAATTTGACTGTTTTGATTTGTATTTGATATGTATGAAATCTATATGACATTTCTTGCTCAAATATATAAAAATAGAACCATTGGCTCTGTAGCTCATCAGGCATCATATCAAGTTTGCTTTATACAGGCCAGATGAGCTAGAAATGAAACTGATGTTATCTATTGCAAGAAAACCAATAAAAAAATTACAAGACAAATGTAACAATTTCGGAATAAATTTCTATACCCAAATGATTTATTACTATTCAACACTTTCTAGATCGCCAATATTAGACAGTGAAAGAAGTCCACACTAAAATATCCAAGGAGAAATAAATTTGACATAGACTGTCATCTAATGGAGAAATATAAGTTTTTACGATTGTGACCCCTTGACCCTATTTGGGGTCATTGGGTCACGAAACCTACAGTTTAGAATCCCAATTGGCCAAGGAGGCTACATGCAGTCTTTCAGCTCAATATACCTTTTGGAACTGAAGATGATGATGAAAATAGGTTTTTAAGGTTGTGACTCTTGTGACCCTAATTTGGGTCATGGGGTCACGAAATCTACAGCTTAAAATCTCCATTGGCCAAGGAGTCTGCACATATAATTTCAGCTCTCTAGACCTTTTGGAACTTAAGAAGAAGATGAAAATAGGTTTTTAAGGTTGTGACCCCTGTGACCCTATTTTACTCTCTACTCCATTTGGAACTGGAGAAGAAGATGAAAACAGGTTTTTAAGGTTGTAACCCCCGTGACCCTATATGGGGTCACAGGGTCACCAAAGTTACACATTAGAATCCCCATTGTCCAAGGAGTCTGCACATATCATTTTTAACTCTCTAGTCCTTTTGGAACTGGAGAAGAAGATGAGAATTGGTTTTTAAGGTTGTGACCCCTGTGACCCTATTTGGGGTCACAGGGTCACCAAAGTTACAAATTAGAATCTCCATATGCTAAGGTACCCGTACACAAAATTTCAGGTCTCTAATGTGTATGGTTCATGAGGAAAAGTTGAAAGTGTCAAAAGTTTACGAACGACAGACAGACGACGGACGGACAGTCGGACGCCAGGCGGGCCATGCCATAAGCCCATCTGGACTTTCAGTCCTGATGAGCTAAAAATTAAACCTTAATCGTATTTGATTTTCAAGCGAGATGTGTTTTTCCCCAACAAGTTGACCGTGCCATTTGAACAAATCGATCATATCGCAGCCGATACCGCCTGTTAAATGATAATAAGTGCTTCGTTAAGTTCACATGTTTAATCGTCGCCATGTTGGGTACAACGGTGCGGGTCAAACAATGCCCCGTATAATAGAGGTACACACAAACGGTGTTACGTTAAGATTGGAACCCATATCTTTACATCTCCCCCTTTAAGCAAATATTGTACATGTTGAACAAATGTATTTATCAAGTAACAAACCCGTAATAGAAGTGATAACCATTCACTCAATTATACAAATAAAATAATCATGCTTTCTTCATTCACTCATGAACACTAGCATAAAATAATGATTTGCTACTAAACTGGAATTCAACATTAACACAATTCAAGTCATTGTTTCATGTAACTTGATTAACAGTCATATCGAGACGGGGTTTTCACCACGCGTCCACTGCTGGTGGTTTTCACAGCAGTTTGCTCCTCAACGTTCATGTCCATATTGAGATTCAGTGGAGTTTTAACAGTTTTTTCCACATATTGCTTCACAGGAGTTTTGGGTGAAGCAATTTCACACTTCTTTGCTAACTGAGGTGTCTCAACTGCGGAACTGAATGGTTTTAAGTCAATTCTATTTCGTCGCAGTTTTTTACCCTCAGGTGTGCGGATCATGTACGACCGCGGCTGATCAAGTTTCTCCTTGACCGTTGCTGGAGTCCAGGTCTTGGATTTGGGTAAGAATACAGACACATCTTGCCCAGGTTTGAGTTCTTTCTTCACCGTAGACTTCTTGTCGTACTGCTGTTTCATTTGATCTTGCCTATGCTGCAGCTGCTCTACATTGTCGTCGTCACTTTGCAGTCTCTGGATCTTTCCGCTGCAGGGTAATTGTGTCCGGTATTTCCTGCTGTTCAGGCACTGCGCTGGAGATGGTAGTTTGTTGTCAACTGGAGTCGTTCGGAAGGATAGCATCGCCAGATACGGATCTTCACCTGACGCGTCAGCTTTCTTCAGAGTGTTTTTCACAGTTTGTACCATGCGTTCTATGTGTCCGTTGCTCTGCGCATACGTTGGTGAGCTCGTTACATGCTTGACTCCCCACTGCATGCAAAAGGTTGTGAACTCATTACTGCTGAACTGTGGACCATTGTCTGTGATCAACATTTCTGGGATTCCATATTCAGCGAATATAGACTTCAAATGTTGGATTACCATGGTTGATGTTGTGGAGTCTAACTTTCGGCAGACAGGAAATTTGCTGTAGTAGTCGGATATCAGCAAATATTGGTGATGTTTGTAGTCGAATAGATCTGCACCAATCTTCTGCCATGGGTAGGTAGGAACGTTGTGAGGATGTAGTGGTTCCCTTCTCTGCTTCTTTCCATAGTGCTGACAGGTTTCACAGCTTTCTGTCAGTTCTTTGATATCATGTGATATCTTCGGCCAGAAGACGGAATCTTTGGCTCTCAAAAGACACTTCTCCGTTCCAAAGTGACCTTGGTGGATGAGTTTCAAGATCTGTTCTCTGAGAGTAGTCGGCATTAGTATTCTGTGTCCCTTCAGAATGATGCCGTTTTCGACACTCAAATCTTCGCGATAGGTCCAGAATATCTTCAATTCTTCAGGACATTCACCAATGTACTCTGGCCATCCTCTGTGTATTACGTCTTTCAGGTGACATAATGTTTCGTCTTTCTCTGTTTCAGCCCTGATCTCGTCAAGTTTCGCTGGTGATGCAGGTATGTTGTTTGTGACTGTGTTCACGTCAATCGTTGGCAAGTCATTTTCAGGAGATTCCATGTTTGAGATGCGGGAGAGTGCGTCAGCTACAACGTTGCTTTTACCAGGAATGTACTTCACGTCAACGTCGTATTTCGTCATTCTGAGCAGTAGTCTCTGCAGCCTCGGCGATGTGCTGTCGATACGCTTTTGCCAGATGCTCTGCAAAGGTTTGTGGTCAGTCTCGACAGTTGCATGTTTCCCGTACACATAATGGTTCATTCTCTCCAATGACCATACAACACCAAGTAATTCTCTCTCAATGTTGCTGTAGCGCTGTTCAGTTTCATTGAGTGATCTGCTTGCGTAGCACACAGGTTTGCCGTCTTGGAGTAGAACACAACCTACACTTTTCAAACTTGCATCAGTTTGAATCACATTGTCCTTACTCTCGTCGTAGTAGGCTAACACAGGAGAATTTGTGATGATCTCCTTCAGTCTGTGGAATGATCTCTCATGTTCTGCATTCCATATGAAAACACTGTCCTTCTTCAACAGCTGTCGTATCGGTTCTGATGCATCGGCGATTGCAGGTGAAAAACCATTCAGGTAATTGATCATGCCCATGAATGTTCTCACATCACTTGCGTCTTTCGGTCTTTGCATCTCTCCGATCGCCTTGATCTTTTTCTCGTCCGGCTTGATACCCTCTGGTGTCCACTTTAGACCGAAGAATCTTGCTTCTGGTGTCTTGAATTGAAACTTTTCCGGATTAAGTTTCACATTCTTTTCTCTGGCTGTTGCAAGTGTTCTGATGATTGACTTGTCATGTTCCAACTCAGATGAACCATAGATGAACGTGTCGTCAACGATCCCAGTGACCCCTCCAAGATGACCAAACACTGAGTCCATCTTCTCCTGGAATATGTCACCGCTGACTGACAGACCAAAAGGAAGTCTTGTCCATCTGTACTTTCCCCAAGGAGTTGAGAACGTGGTAAGTTTGCTGCTTTCATCATCTAGCATCACTTGCCAGAAACCATTTCGTGCATCGATTATGGAAAAGTGTGTAGCACCATTTATCTTGGGTAGGACGTCATCGACAGTTCTAACGTAGTATGGACTACGTTTCAGTGATCTGTTGAGGTCTCTCGGATCCAGGCATATCCGCAGTGATCCGTTTGAGCGTGTTGTCAGCACAGTAGAGTTGATCCAATGGAGTGTATTCATTTTCAACTTTACACAGGATCTCTCTGTCGACCAGGTCTTGCAGCTGTTCCTTGTACTGCTTCTGAAGGTGAACAGGCACTTGTCTTGCAGGGTATTGCACAGGATTCGCTCCCTCGTCTACTTCGATGTGGAATGGTTCTCCAGGAAAACACCCTATACCGGTGAATACATCCTTGTATTCTTTCAACAGGTAGTCCTTTGTCAAGGGAAATGGATGTTTTCTTCCATTCACATCAATCACTTTAACAGTCTTTGTGTTTGTGATCTGCTCACGTGAATCTTCAATCTTCGTGAAGTTCTTCACTTCCTGTGGCTCTTCACTTTTCACCATATTGACTGTAGGGAAATGGAGTTCGAGCAATCCTATCCTCTGTGCTGTAATACTTCCCATTATTACACCCTTCTGCACATCTGCAACCTGAACTGTCACTGGTTCCGGTCTCTCATTACCAGGAACATGGAAGTACACCACACAAGATCCCAGGTTAGTGACTCTCGTGCCACCGTAAGCTTTCATTTTCACAAAAGGCTCACCAAGCTTGTGTTCCTTTGGGAATAACTTCCTGTAGACTGACACGGGTATGATGTTGGTTTCTGCTCCAGAGTCTATCTTGCAGTCAAAGTAGGTAACTGACGTTTCCTTTCCTTGTGATAGGCCTACTGTGAGAATAGCTTTCTCCTTGTCAGACCTGCGCACAGTATCCACCTCACTTGCTGACTCAGTATCACTGACAGCATCAATAGTGTCAACTGATATTTGTCCCAGATACAGGTAACCATCTTCGTCATCGGAGTGATCGTTGTCAACTTCGACTTCATGGATTTTCTTCTTTCGTTTCTTCGAGCACGCTCTGGAGTAATGTCCAAGTTGTTTGCAGACAAAGCATTTCGATTTCTTTGCTGGACACTCTGCACCTTGATAATGTTCTAAAAGACAGTTTTGACATTTCTTGGACTGTGCCTTTTCTTTGTTAACGAAAGCCTTTTTCTTAGTTCCATGCTGTCTTCTCACCACAGGATTAACTTCTGCCTCTGATGATAACGTCATTCTTTTCATTTGTCTTGTGGCTGATTCTTCAGTTTTCGACAGTGTGATTACTTCATTAAGGGTTAAATCGTTTCCCTTCTTGAGACATTCTTTTCTGACCTTGTCTGAATTCATGCCAAAAACAAGATGATTTTTGACAAATCGTTCCTTATCTGGATACCCTGCCTCATTCATAAGTTTTCTTACCCTTGTGATAAATTCTTCAAGTGAAAGAGTTCCCTGTTTGAGGCAATGCAGTTCCCATGCTGCAATTAGTTCATTAGACTGAGGTCTCACATATTCTTCATATTTCTCAAAGTAGTTCTCGAGTACTTTCGACTCCTCTTCAGAAAATGCCCAACTGTTATAAATATCAAGCCCTCGCTCTCCGGCCCATAACAGCAAATACTTGCATTTTGTCTTCTCTTCTACTTTCACCAACGGTCCCGTGAATATCAATTCCACCCGTTGTTTCCAGAGTTTAAATCTTCTGTACAGACCATCATCGTCAGTCCAATCCATCTGCGGACCCTTGTCAAAGCCCGACGAAGCCATGTGTTTAGAAGCACCTCCGTTTTCGCTCATGCCGACAGCGAGTTTTCTTCGAGAAAGTCACAGAAATTCCGCTTACATCAGTGAAACTGTCACTTCACTTACACCAGTGATGTTAATCTGTCATTTCTCCCCGTTTTCTCGGCGTTCAAGGTTCTTCTGACACCATGTTAAATGATAATAAGTGCTTCGTTAAGTTCACATGTTTAATCGTCGCCATGTTGGGTACAACGGTGCGGGTCAAACAATGCCCCATATAATAGAGGTACACACAAACGGTGTTACGTTTATGGAAGGGGATGTGTGCCAAAAATGAATTCATGTACACTCGTAACTCGCAAGATGTAACATGTCGTTCTCAACCATGCAATTCTCGAAAAGACAAGTCCAAGCGTGCAAAACTAACATTTCAATCCTGTAAAACTCAACTTGCTGTTCTCAACTTTACAAAGATGAATTGTTATTCAAGAAATGTCAAAGACAAAACCCGATTTTCTATCTTGAATAAGATTAATATTCACAATAAGCAATGCTATAAGTTACGTTTATCATATGGAAAATGGAAAATGGAAAATAAAGAGTTGTAAAATCAGCTTTTACAAACAGACTTTTGCATTTCGAGTTTTACACGATTGCAATGTACATGATTTCGCATTGACGGGGGATGTGTGCCAAAAATGATATGCTATGCTTGATTCGTTAAAGCAAACATTTGACCGGCGCGCGCTGATTCTGCAACAGGCACGAGGAAGGAACAAGTTTACTTTATGCAAGCGGCTGACCTGGCTAACCGAAACAAATACCCAAATGACAGAATAACTGACCAACGTAAGCATAAGCGGGAGTATATAGCGTTCATTCTTTCCGTTCACCCTTCTGTCTGGCCGTCACAAAATTTGTCCGTAGCATATCTAAAAATACTATACCTGCTAGCTTCACCAAACTTCACTTATTAACCATGATCCCTTGATGTGCTTTTTGGGGGTTAGACTAACAAATTATTTTTATTTTTGCAGTATCCATGGATATTTGACTAAACAAATTATTCGATGATAAATTTCTGTGAAATATACATCTCAGCTTCACCAAATTTTCTACACATGTCAATCATGATTTTGGATATGCCTTTTGAAAGTTAAACAATATGTGAATTTTCTTTTCTGTGTTTATTTTTTGGAAACATGACTAAAGTGACTCAAAATATTTTTGTCCTCAGCACATCGCGTAGAAAATTCATCATCACTACCTAAAATTTGAAACAAAGATCAACCAATATCCCTAGATGTACCCTTTTAATGGTAAAATCTATTAATGGAGATAGTTTTGTGGTTTCAGTCCAAAGAAAACTTACACAATGACTAACCTTTAAAACTGTATACTCAACAATCATACAACTTTAAACAATGTTTATCAATTCTACTGTTTGAAATTCTTTGCGTGCTGTGTGAACTCTGCCCGGTTCTTCACTTGTTAATTAAAGTAATCCAAAAATATTGTAAATGTTGTGAGGGTAATATTTGTATGCCACTATATTGGCATTCTTTCCCCACAGAGGCAGATCAAGTCATGAAATATCGATACAGCCTCTGTTCTATTATGCCGACTTTGTGGGATAAAATTGGAGATGCCTGATTGGAGAAAATCAAAGTTATTTGTGCAATCAGCGAATTATTTTGCGCCGGGGGAAACTACCAGAACCCACGGATTTCGTCTAGTTAGAACAGAGGTTGTATCAACATTTTATGACTTCATCTGCCTATGTGGGGAGAGAGTGCTATACTGGTACTTTAATATATCAAGTTGAATATCAAATCAATAAAAAAAAAAAAAATTATGATGACTGGCTCTTGCTTTTATATTTGAAAGTGAGAAGCACAACCACGTAATTTGTAAACTTTACCAAATCAGGTGAAGTACAGTTAAGTAATTGTCACTTAAAATTGCATAAACTTTCACGAAACTAAATTCTAGATCTATTTTGGTATATAATATCGCAATGAAAAAATGTATACATTTTTGGACATTTTTACTCTTACTTAAAGTGGTTTACAAAATAGATATATAGGTGGAAAGAGTATTGCAAAGATTGCTACTTTTAAGGCATTAATGTTCAAAGGTATTTTACATATATACCCAACTATACATAGTTATCGCTTCAATATCGAATAATCACTAAAATTTATCGTTGATAAGAATATTCAATGCAGTCTTACATTTACTGTCATTTAAGTTGAATATTTTTATAATTTTTTTATGTCCATTTTATATAAAATTCAACAATAGTCAAGCTTGCAATATCTGGAATGAAAATATGCTTCAAATGTATAAATTGGCCAGTTATTCTGTCATTTATGTATTTGTTTCGGTTAGCCAGGTCAGCCGCTTACATAAAGTAAACTTGTTCCTTTCTCGTGCCTGTTGCAGAATCAGCGCGCGCCGGTCAAATGTTTGCTTTAACGAATCAAGCATAGCATATCATTTTTGGCACACATCCCCCGCGAAATCATGTACATTGCAATCGTGTAAAACTCGAAATGCAAAAGTCTGTTTGAAAAAGCTGATTTTACAACTCTTTATTTTCCATTTTACATATGTTAAACGTAACTTATAGCATTGCTTATTGTGAATATTAATCTTATTCAAGATAGAAAATCGGGTTTTGTCTTTGACATTTCTTGAATTACATTTCAACTTTGTAAAGTTGAGAACAGCAAGTTGAGTTTTACAGGATTGAAATGTTAGTTTTGCACGCTTGGACTCGTCTTTTCGAGAATTGCATGGTTATGAACGACATGTTACATCTTGCGAGTTACGAGTGTACATGAATTCATTTTTGGCACACGTCCCCTTCCATATACGTTAAGATTGGAACCCATATCTTTACACCGCCGACTGTCGATGTTGCATCACTGGAATTGTTAATTTCAAATTAATAAGTCGCTTAAACATGACATTTTTGTACGAATAGGATTGTTAAGACATCCATGTCCACTATTTCAAGTTTAAAATTTGTTTGTCAATAGAATAATTGTTCATATTAACAATTTCGCAAAAAAAAATCTCGTAACTAAATTGGCACTGCCAATGCCATGTCTATGACGCCATGAATGTATCTCATAAAACATGCTTAGCAGTAATAAACTAAATGGTGTTTTATAATCGAAAACAAATCTAGAATTGTAAAAAAATACATTTTAGACACCACACGTGTTTTATTTTTGTTTGATGTTCCAGAATTATTGTATAAATATGATTAGAAAATATGGGCTACGTGATTGTCATGTAAATCACTATGTTGTTTTGATATGTGCCCCGCCGTAGCGAAGGAAATCTAAATCCAAGTTAAAATGTATTTTGCATCTATTCTACAATGAATTTCCGTAAACCCTTTAACAGTCATTCGTAGAAATGTATTTCATTCTTGGTTTTAAGTGGAAAATTTATAGGAAAACCCTGATCTCAAAATATCTCGATTTCAACAGCATTGTCATCGTTCAACATATTTCGCGATCTTGCGAGGTGTTACGATCTTTTATATCCGTCATTAGTTGCGATATTAAAAAGAGATGGACATTTATTTGTATGAAAACGACAATAATTATTACTAATATTGGCAAAACGAATACTTAAACTTTGGTGTAATTTTGAAAATGATTGATACGTTATTTGTAAAAAACATCAACAAGGAAGTAAATGGCATCGTTAAGTAAACATATTGCCTGCTTGAAATTACGTTGAAAATTTATCATTCCAACTAACATCGTTTGTAAGAAGCTCTTGTTTGTTTGAAGAAAGTCGCATTCGTGCAGAACAGTTTTTTTCTGGTGCAGAATTTATTTCTGAATAAACCGGTATAAATTATTTTCTAAAGAAATATTTAATGACAAAATAGTCCGATTTTGAAAATTAAGTAAAAAATTATGACTTGTGTAATTTTTAATTTTTATTGTCATGTGGATATAAACCTTATTGTAAAAATTTATTAGATTATTTGGGAAAAATAAAAACTATGACAAGCAAGAAAATCGATTTATTTACAAGAATATATTTTATTTTTTTTAAATTCTGTGTTTTAGAAAAGAGAGAGAAGCTAAATATGATAGAATCCAATGTGACGTCATTGTTAAAATTTTACACTTTTGGAGTTCCAAGCAAAAACTTCAAAACAATCCAGCAGGCAGAAGGTTAATAGGTGTACCATCCTTAAAATAATTTTTTAAAACGTTAATGTATAGGTTCCAAAAAAAATAATTCTTTTTTAAATTTGAACGATGAAAAGTGAATTGAACTGAATTTTATTTCTATAAAAAAATCACATGTCACATATGTAATTGGCGTGTATAGGACTATACCCCAACTAAAATACAACGTGAAATCCTTAAACCTTTTATGCATTTAAATAAGAAGTAAGGGAACAGTCAAGTTGTATTATCAGTTGCATCAGCTTTGAATGTTTGCAGGTCAAGCATCGTGTCAAGGTTAAAACGAGAAGTTTACCAACTCGCCATACTTCGCCCTTGATATCACGGGCCACATCGTCAGTGTTAGCAGATCAGGCCACTGTTGGCACGTCAAATAGGCCAATCAAAAGCTAGCTTGTAAAATGAATTTCCCCTGTCCCGTAAACGTCCAGCGATACATTAAATAATTCTGTCTGTCTAACTTGCTACTCATTAAACGGAGGCACCTTTACTATACACATCATAATGAAAGCCTTGGATTAGTTCTCGCATAGAATATTTCATCCAAATTATTTTTTAATGTGTTTTTTTTCCGGACATGTATCACATTTCAGTGAAAATTCGAAAATATTTTTTTCTAAAATTGTGCTACTGTCCCTTTAAATGATATATTCAAAGAGAATCATAAAGACCTTGCTTGCCAACAGCAGCTGAGACTGAAGCCAATGTAAGAATGAGGACCTGCAAGAAAGAGAATTTTTATTCCAAAAGGTAATGAAGAAAACATAAAAATCAACAACATTTTTTCCAAAAGTGATAAAAAACAAGAGCAAAACAAAAAATGCGAAAGTGCTAAAGATGTAGTAAAACATTAACCTGTAGGTACATTTATCAAGTCTAATAGTCTTCCCTTTTCAGTTCTAAATGAACACATTTTGACACGGCAATGGTCATTCAAGTTACATGAAAAATACTTAACACATCAAACTTACCACGAATGCAAGATAACCCTTCATTGCTCTGTGTCTATACTTCTACTAAAAGTCAGCTGGTGGGTCTTGTTTCTTATCTTATCCAATGGGCGGCATATTTTCCTTTGATCTTTTCGCAATGGTAAATCATGTACAAAGAAAACTCAAGCTAATATCTATTACGTCACGAAAATATTACCACAGTTATTTCCGACGTGCTGATTCGACAATCATGAAGGAGCGAGGCAGCTTGAGGGCGGAGCTAGTAATATCTGGTCGACGACCTTGAGAAAGTTCAACATTGTTGCAAATTAAAACATGTAGGCCAAGATCAAAGAAATGATAACCGCTCAGTCACTCCACGACAAAATATAACTATAACACATTTTGCAGTGAAAAAAACCCCGAAAGACATCACTAAGTGCAGAAATTCACTGGCGTCCCGTAAAACTATAAATATATATAATCGAGCTAATAATTATAATCTGAACTTTTAGGTCATTAAAAGTTAACCCCTATCACAAATAATTTGCGAAAAGGATCAAAATAATTCGGTGAGAACAAACAATTCATGAAATTTGAGCACTGGTGGTAAAACTTACATTTCACAATTAAATGAAATACATCTTCAGAAAAAAATAGTGTTACCTTATTCGAGTTAATATAAGTTGCATATGCCTGCTTAGCTATGAGAGAAGGTCAGGTCATCTCAAAACCATCTATTTATCATTTCAAACTTAAGAAGGAAAAGGATCATTCCAACATTCATCGCTGGACGATTTCTTCAGACTGATCTAAAAGATGATCATGCACGGAGTGTTGATGTCGGGTGAAAAGTCGCAAGACGTTTCCCATTGGATAAAACAGATACATGATTGACACACGGGGCGTATACGAAATATCAGCTTGCAATCACTCACTCGGGGGCTCCGCCCCCTCGTGAGATGATAGCTCGCTGATATTTCGTATACACCCCTTGTGTCATCATGTATCTATTACTTATACCACGACTCTATTGTTTGGACCCGTGGTATAACTAACTAAAATGTTAGTTATACTACACCAAATAATCAGCCGGAACTACTTTCATTTAACCCTTCTCATGACAGACTAAAAACAGAATGTATCACGATCTATGAAACTGCAACGGTTTGGCAAATGCCTTCAATTTCAAGTAACGACAAACAACATTGGGACAACTTTTATTAGGTTTTTCTTTACATTTTTCATATTTTGTTGACTGCAAGGGTTCTGTTGGGAGCCTTGTTATCTTTTCAGATAGTCGTTACAGCCAGAGGACGTCGTTTTGACCTGGGAAATACTGCTGACAATTTCTTCGTTTTGGCGAAGAGTTGAGAACAACACACCTCTCTTCTCTTCACACTAACGATTCACCAATATGAATCTTATCGTTTTCGGGACATTTTCTTTTATCCTGGACAGGCGCCATGTTTGTCGTTCCATAAACGACCTGCAAAGAATTAAGATTGTTATGTTTAACTGAATCATCTAGAGAATACAGATAGAGAATATTTTCAGAAGCTTAAATACATGAAACATTGGAACAATTTCTTCATTGTACTATTTTGTAATTCCAGTCATCCGTTTGATGACTTATATGCTATTTTCCAATCATTAACTGTGACTTCTTCCATAGTTAAAAAACCAATTCTTAACCCGCAACCCTATCAATAAACATCATTGTATTTTTTGGGAGGAAATTCTTAATTATGATTTTTTGAGAGATTGTTCCAAAATTCGGAAAAAAAATTTATATCTAAATTTAGTGAAATGATCAGTGAGAGAAACTTCATTATCTAGCCATGACACACCAGGGCATTACATCATTTAGACAACTGTACTGTTAAACAGATGATTAAACATGATTATGGCAATTCATCTCGCATAATTTCATTCGAAAGCAAAAATAAGGTAAATGAAAAGATGTTAATTTTCTTTTTGAAAAAGTTAGTGAACATCAAATTAATGCATTCTTTGAATATCAAGAATCTATCACAAGTCAATATAGACTGATCAAGTCTTACGATAGTAGAAAACTTCCTCATAGGAAACTAAACTTAACTAAAACATCTTAGTAAATGAAATCCTGCCTTCTTCGTCAAGTGTATCCGACACGAAAACATGCAGTGAAGAATCAAAGTTGCAAACTAATTCAGTAATTGTAGTTCCTTCAAAAGACCATTTAATGCTCTAGTCAAATTCTAAATTTGTATGTTAGATTCATCGAGAGGAAAGTAATCACCTGTCATTTGGGCGCATCATCCATGTTTGTAGAGAAATGATGCCTACGACGTCTTCACCTTCCATTGAACACAGTGACAATGTCGCCTTCTCCGAAAGCCCATGTCGTTTTCATCATGGAGTGCACGTGCAAAACATGACCCACGCGCTGTTGTTGTTACCGTAGTTTTCTACTTAAGTGCTGCTCAATAGACAGTTTTTTAAAGACACGAAGGATAAGGTAGCTATAAAGCATATTTTAGAGAATATTTGGTAGCTTTTTAAAGCGTGATGAGGCACATTGTTTGGTATAGAAAACATAGTTCAACGCATTTTTACAATCTGCGTATGGTATTTTAAAAGATTTGTTTTGTTTATATAAGTCGTTGTGTTGGTCGTGGTATAAGTAAGTTATACGACTCGCGGCTCGTCGTATAACCAACCATGTCGTGGACTAAACGACACAATACTCGTCATATAACCATTACATATTTAGTTTAGGCAGGGGAGTAGGGCGAGATGAGACACAGCTGGCCTGACTCAGCATGCCGCGCATGCGCATAGACGGTTACTAGGTTCACAGAATCTGTTTAAAGATGGCGGCCAGGTTAGCAACAGAAGCTAATAGGTGTAAATGATGCTTCTTGTCTGCTACATCTTGTAATTTGTCACTACACCACTTAGTCTGTTTGACACATATGACCCTAGGGCAGACACTAACAATAACAAAACCCGGCTTATCATTTAATTGCTTCCCACTGAGTCCCCTTTCTGTCATACATTACAGGGTGTTTATCATTATAACAATACTTCAAACATGTGCCAATTTTATGAAACACATTAAAACGCAAGCAAGATCATTGTAAATATATTGGGGGTGAAAGAGCACATTTCCCTCAAGTGTTGATATTTCAAGCCCACGTTTACCATTGATAAATTTTTTACTTGTTGATAGATTCCTGATTAAGTGACCCACACATGTTTATATTATCATTTCCGCCTGGAAATACCCATGGTTCAAGTTGCGTTTTTATCATACTGGCAGTTTAAAGGTACACGTCTGAGTGTTCTTTTCAATCACATTTGATGTGTTTATTTGGAATACTTTGAACTGAGATATGTCGTCATTATAGATATTGTGAAACAGTGTGAATATGAATAATTTGCACTCTTCTCATCAAGAAAATCTGCAATATTTGTGCAGAGTGTGCGGATTAAGAGCAAATTTGGTATCTCAGAAATTTACGAAGTCATGTCAAAATTATGTTGAAGATGTTTTAAATGTGTATGGAATAGACTTATAAACCTCTGGTGACGTCATCCCTTTGTTTAGCACCGTTCCGTAACCTGGAGGTAGGACCTTGGCTACATCAAGTCAGGTCTATCTGTAACTTACGGACCTCGTTTGAGGTCTATCTGTGATTTAGAGACTTCATATGAGGTCTATCTAGGATTTAAAGACCTCGTATGAGGCCTATCTGTGATTTAAAGACCTCAACATTAGATTTTAAACTAATTTCTTTTCAAATCTCAAACATTTCCCATTATAAAATTCATTTAATTTCCAACACAAGAGTTTTCCAAATGTATCACTCGAAAGTCGGGGATCGACCCACTGGCCTTTCGATTTGTAACCAAACGTGCATACCATTAGGCTACGGAGCCAGTTGAAGTTTTCATGACCAATTGATTACACTATTCATTGCCTCTTGTAAAATTGCCAGTTTCTGCCTTACTTATTTTTATTATTATTAATGTAACAATATGTTTTATGTGCAAAAGGTCTTGTAACTATTGAAATTGTGTTGTGTTTGGGATAACTTTGATCATGTTGTCATTGGTCGAGCAGTTTAGTGTGCAAGCGTGTGTACACATTTCAGCATTAAGCACAAGTGTCACGAAATGCACGGGCACAATGTCACGTGATCGGCTGCGTCGCCTGATGATGACACTAATATTTAATGTCAACTTTTTGTTTGTAATGTTAAAGGAAAATAATTTTTTCAGCTTTTGATTACTTAACACATAACAAAAATTCGTTTTTAAAACGATTGTTATTAATGGTTTCCAAATCCTGTCACAAACCTATGAAGTCATTTGGACCAGTTCATTTTCATAGAGGGGTGTGAGTATGTTTGAACTGCTATATTTTTGTTTTATTTTTTAAATGCAATCTTCCCTCAGTTCATAAGCCGGTTAAGGTACTCAGACTCGGTCTTGGTGCCTGTAGATAGACCGCAGGGGGAGTCGGGTAGGACAGATAGACCGCGGCCGAAGACTCGGTCTTGGTGCCTGTAGATAGACCGCAGGGGGAGTCGGTAGGACAGATAGACCTTGGCCTTCGGCCGCGGTCTATCTGTCCTACCCGACTCCCCCTGCGGTCTATCTACAGGCACCAAGACCGAGTCTGAGTACCTTAACCTTTACATAAAGAATGACAATATTTTGAATCACCCTGCCAAATTATGTGACCATTGTTACAGACGCATTGTGAATTATAACAGGAGGGTAGTAAAAGAAGGGAGGGAAGCTACAAATGGAGATAAACATTCTATTCAGGAAGCTAAGATCCTTGACAAAAAGTGGTGTCACTCACTGCAATGACGATAAATTATGTTGGATATGTCAAAGTGTGTTCAATCAATGCAAAAGGGGTCGACCACTGAAAAAAAGCCGAAACCATAACTACCATTCCTAGATTGGATACAGATGACATTTTTCGGGACCTTTTTGATGATAGTTTTCCAAACGTAACAGCCTATGTTGACATGGAACTAACAGGACTTACAGAAATGCAGAAATCAAATTACATATGTTTTATCTGCCAGGACATTTTCTCACGAAGATCTGTTAAAACTAAATGTAATCCCTGTGAACATTACTTTTGCAGCAGATGTTTGAGCAAAGTTTTTCAGAATGAACGATCCCAAATTGCACCATGTCCAACATGCAAATCATCAGTTAAACTTGATGAGGTTGAGAGAGTTGACTGGAAGTTCAAGTCACAGCTATTAAGTTTGTTAGTTAAATGCACATGTTGCTCAATGACAGATAATATTTCAACAATGATAGACCATAAATGTGATAATGTGAACAAAACTCCAGCAACACCAATTCCAAAACAATATAAGGAAATGCAAACATCGCCAATTCAGTTTCCAGAGATGCCTAGCACTGTAACTGTTGGATCATGTCTATCTAAGTCAGTTACAGAACCACTTTCAGCAATGGAGGAATCACTTCAAACACATTTTGTTCGAAGGAAACTGTTGACTTCAGATGACAAAAATGTTGTTAGGTGTAAAACCAAAGGCCAACCCATATTACTGCGAAAGATAAGACGAGCCCGAAAGACATCGCTGGATGCAAAATCTCCATTGAAAAGAAGACGCTCAAGGGAATTGGCTGCTATAAGATCATTGATTGCTGGTCATAGTCAAGATTCTGTGGTAAGCCAACAAATTGCTGAAATAAGAAATATACCTGCAAAAAAGAGGCAACATGTTTGTGTTTCAGCTGGAGTCCACAGAAAAATGACAATTGGAAGGAAATATGGCATAGCAATGAGATCCTATCTTGGGTTGTCATGGTCGCAAATAGGAAACAGAAACATTTTTTAAAAGCAATGGGCATCAAATTTGAAAATGAATCCTCGGAACGACAGGCTCAGCTTAATGCTATAGGCAGTCACATTGAATGTCATCTAACTGACATGGAAATGATGGGTGATGAGCAGCGACCAGTCCCGAAGCCTGTTCCAAATGTATTTGTAAAAAGTTTAAAATCCTTTGTCTTTGAGCTGCTCGATAGGTACAAGGAGTCAAACATGCTAACATGGCATGACAACAATATTCCCTCTGATGAAATATGGCTTAAAATTGGAGGTGATCACGGCGGAGGAAGCTTCAAAATGACTTTGCAAGTTGCAAATCTACCGCAGCCGAACTAAAAAAATAACACAATTGTATTCAGTATGTTTCCTGCAAAAGACAGTTTCAAAAATCTGAGTTTGGGACTTGAAAAACACGTGGAGCAAATACATGAAATAAGCAAAACTAAAAGGCAGCAAAAAAAGATAAAAACATTTCTCTTTGGTGAGAATGTTAAGATGTTTTATCTTGATTTAATGGGATTTCAACAAGACAAAGCATTTGCAGTTTTTGGGCTTCCATGCATTTAAGATATAAGTGATATCAGTACTTATTAATGAATAAATGTATGTTAGCTGACACGTTCACTGTAACGAGTCCTTATTTTCATTATGTGTGATAATTAAAATGTGTGTTTGACTATGTTACGGAATGCCTTGTGTTTTGAAAAGCAATAAACATGTATTGCTTTTGAACTGTCTTCATCTTTTTCTTATGTGTTATTAGATATATAAATTCTTACATGTTAAAGGGGCACTAGCACGTGTTTTGAACATTCTATATTTTCACTGATAGTTGTACGTAGATGCAAAATTAACCATTTATTTTCATTTTCCTGACATCACCCTATTCCGTTTTAGATTAAAACACTTTCCACAGCATGTTTTATATTGAAACACTTTCCACAGCATGTTTTATATTGAAACACTTTCCACAACATGTTTTATATTGAAACACTTTCCACAACATGTATTATATTGAAACACTTTCCACAACATGTTTTATATTGAAACACTTTCCACAGCATGTTTTATATTGAAACACTTTCCACAACATGTTCTAAACCAGAACATGAATCGATATGTTTTGAAACTAAACACTTTAATTTATGTGTTTAGGATTAAAACATGTTTAGATTATGTATGTGTTTAAAAAACAGGACAAGCTATGTGTTTGGCTTTGTTTTTAATATTAAAACACCATTTTTGCAGTGTATGGTTAATATGGGTTATAATGAAGGAGGCGTTATCTAGACCATACTGCTTTCCGTGAGTAACACAACCGTGGGCATTATTTAGAAGAAACAGCTTGTTTGCCTTCGAGATTACAAAATTCCCGAATACACATTTTTGCCTTATCTTTGAATCAGGAAAAATGCTAAAGTTACCAATTACTGAATTTATTGAAATCGAATAAGCAAACTGAGTACAAGCGACGTTGTACTAAAACATTTTAACCAAATCTAATGTGACAATCGTAAATGATAGCCAGACGTGAATTCATGATATGTCTTAGTTCACATTACCTTTAGCCCGAAACTTAATCTCTTAATGACTGGATCCGACTCAGTTGATTTATCGAGTTAAAAAGAATAAATTTCTAGAGAGTGATAGTCATATTGATATGATATCAACAACGCTCGGCAGGGGTCAACGCGTACATGTACATGATTGTGTCTTTGACCAATTACAGTAAAGGAATATTTCACCAATCGCAGGCCCGACTTAATAGAGAATCCTGGTTTAAAGAGCCACTCGGTGAGTTGTTGGGGTCACATATGGCTAGCTTCATAAATAGTGTCATTTGATCGAGACGTATCACTGACTTTGCAAAGTGACAGTAGCAAGGTTTAGAGTTGCGAGTGTGATCGAAAACCGAACAAAAGAGCGCATCAATCAGTAAAACGTAAGATACTTACAGTTTGTATGTAAATCATACTTAATTGCAGTTACCTGCAGATACTGTTTTATAGATTCTATAACTAGTGTTTATGTAAATTGTACGTGTGAATTTGCCTTCCGCGAACATATATTGCCGTTTTTAGACTTTTTGTTATTGAAAACAAATATTAATAGTATCTTTGCGATTTTGAGATGAAGGTGTGACATATTTTTGATTTATATAATGAATGGTGCAATTTACGTTCGCATCAAAGCGAAACAATCTATGACATATGAAAGTCCCTGAGTTACTCTTTAAATAAATTGTAACTACATGTAAGGACCTCCTTTCATGTTAGTAAACATTCACACCCTATAAGCGGCGCGCAATATTTTTTATTTCCTTAATTCACAGACAATGCGTTTTATAGGTGATCAACTTCCGGTTGCGCATGCGAGAAGACTAGACGCGTTTGTGGCGGGCTCCAACCACCGATGTGAAATCCGAGCTAATCCAACATACATGTATTAACTCATGTGATTCAATAACATTCATGTGAAAATACAAGTCTTCTGCATATATTAATGTAAGTTTTTCAAGAAAATTTGACATTATAAATATCATTGTCAGTCCTTGAAATTTTCCCGCAATATGGCGAGTAAACCTAATACACGGTCCAGTCCATCTTTGGAGGAAACCCTGCTTGCTGTCGAGCAAAGGCTCACACTCCGAATCGACAATATGAAGATTGACTTGCAAGCATCTATAGAGTCTGTAAAATCGGAAATCACATCCGTGAAATCCGAGGTTGAAAACATTGAGCTCCGTGTTTGTGCACACGATACAGAACTTGAAAAACTTAAAGATGAACTGGTCCAAACAAAGAACGAAAAACAATTCTTGGAGAAACAATTTCTTCTCAAAGATATTCATGACCGGAAGAGCAATTTACTTTTTTATGGTGTGATTGAAACGCCAGAGGAAAATACTGAACGTTGTCTCAGGGCATTCATGATAAATAAGCTGAACTTCAGCGAGCAGAGGGTTAACGACATTTATTTCAAGGTGGTCCACAGACTCCCCATCTCTGAATACCAGAAGAAGACCAAGGAATCTCCAATACGGTGCATAATCGCTACCTTCATCTACATGCCCGACAGGGAATCTGTGTTCAACGCAAGGAAACTTCTAAAGGGGACAGGATGCAGTGTTCAAACCGACCTCTTCCCACTAATGAAGAAGAAGAGAGCGATCTTGGGACGTCAGAGTCGGGAGATACAGGACAAGACTGGACTCTGGAGCCGGGTCAAGGTTCTTGGAACAGACGTATTCAGAGACAAGGGATCCAAAGATTCCTAAGACACCATGGTCGAAATATGAATAAATGTTATGATATGAAACTGAAATGTGAAAAAGAAACTATGAAAATAATTTTGAATCGAAAATATATGTTTCAATGATTAACAGGAAAAAAAGGTTATAATCTATAGACTATAATATAGTTATCGAAAAGAAAAATCATGATAAAAACAAATAGTTTTATTCCAATGTTTATTTCAGTCACTTTTTACATTTTTAGTGGTAACTGAAACTATGAAAACTTTTTTGGTTTTCAAAAAGTAAATGATCAAAACTTAACTCCATCTTTACTTCATATATTGGAAGAAACCTATTTGAAAAATGATGTTATAATGTTGACACTAAAAAAAGTTACTTTTATTTTCTACGTCACATGTGATGTAAACATTAGCCGGCAGCGTACTGCTGCACGTGCTGGGTGTGTAGTGCGTGATTCACAGAGACTGTACTACACGTGGTGTGTAGACGATTGTCGGAGGACATTTAGTTTTTATGAAAGACAGTTAAGGAATTTAAGCTGTTCCACTTCCAATGTTTTGTTTCACCTTTATACGCGGACATTCAGTGAGGAAACTGTACATGGACTTCAATATATGTACACATGTCAGTTGTCATAAGAACTGCGGAACAGGGATTAAGATATAGATCTTTGCATATGTGCGTACATTCAATTCATGGATATTTTGTGAATTTCACAAGGATTGTGAAGGAATTTCTGTATGGATATGTCCACTATGCGGAAAACGTAAGTAATTATCTATTTTGTACATGAATATATACTACTTGTTCCTTACTGAACTACATTTACCAGAACGTTGTAGTTCAATGATTGATTCATTTCACTATAGGTGGTTGGAGTCTTCCGTATCATTTTTTTTCGGAAGCTAACAATGTTTTTCTGTTTATACAAGTGTAGCCCTTTTTGTTGTTTTCGTAAAAATTTAGGTACTATCCATCATTCATCAATTCATGCTCTTTTTGAGAAATATCTGGCTAGCATTAACACATTTGCAACATGATAGACAATGTGAAAATATACTGTAACAACTGTCAAGGTTTAAACAGTTCTAACAAGAGAAGAGATGTTTTTGAATATTTAAAAGGTAAAAATTCCCATATTTATTGTCTACAAGACACCCATTTTACACCAGATTTGGAACATAACATCAAAGAGGAATGGGGCTCAAAGTATTGCAAATTCAGTTTTTATAGAAGCAACCATAGGGGACTAGCAATTTTATTCAATAAGAATTTTGAAATTAAAATTATAGACGAAATTAAAGATGAAGAATGTGGGAACTATCTAGCACTGAAGATAGAGATTGAAGAAAGAACAATTACATTGATATCGGTCTATGGTCCCAATCGAGACACTCCAAAATTTATCCATAGTATATTCGATATCATAAAACGCTTTGACTCCAAATACTTTATTCTGTGTGGTGACTGGAACATGATACAAGATATCAAATTAGATCTTTATAACTACAAACATGTGAATAATTCTAAGGCAAGGGATGTATTGTTAGAATATATTGAAGAATTTAACCTTATTGACCCATGGCGAGATGAAAATCCACTGCAAAAACGATACACATGGCGTCAACAAAAACCAATAAAACAGGCCAGATTAGACTTTTTCCTTTTATCAAGAAGTCTTGAGTGTTCTATTGTAAACGCAGGTATAGATCCAAGTTATAGATCAGACCATTCATTACATTGGGTTAATCTTAAATTAAATGACGTAGAAAAGGGCCCAGGGTTTTGGAAATTTAATAATTCCTTATTACGAGATAAGACATATGTTGACAAAGTAAAAACTATTATCAAAGATACCCCTAAACAATATACAAATGATTTTAATGGTACAGAAACATTTACAATTAACGACCAATTGCTATTTGAAACAATTCTTCTGATGATTAGGGGATACACTGTGAAATACTCTTCTGAAATGAAAAAAAAAGAAATAAAAGGGAAAAGGAACTTCTTGAAAACATCAGTGATTTAGAAAAGGAACAAGATCTTTCAGAAAATTACGAAAGGAAGGAAAATTTACTGCCAAGGCTCCATGAAGCGAAAATTGAACTAGAAGAAATTCATAAATATAGAACCGAAGGCATCATAATGAGATCAAAAATTGATTGGTACGAACATGGAGAAAAACCAAGCAAATATTTCCTTTCCCTTGAAAAACAAAACTTCTTAAATAAGGCAATCACTAAGTTAGAAAATGAACAAAAGGAAATCGTAACAGGTAAGAAAGAGTTGATTAAGGAAGCAAAGACATTTTATCAAAAGCTTTACACAAAAAGAGATAGCAAAAAAGTAAACTTACATGACCTTTTTAAAAACACTGACATACCTAAACTTGACGAAAACCAAAGATTAAGCTTAGGAGGAGAGTTAACATATGATGAAATTTTAACTTCCCTTAAAAGGATGAAAAATGGGAAAAGTCCCGGTCCATCTGGTTTTACAACAGAGTTTTACAAATTTTTCTGGAACGATATACATCAATTTCTTCTAAAATCTCTAAATTATGCGTATCAAAATGGCGAATTATCAACCAGCCAAAAACAGGGCCTTATTACTTGCTTACCTAAAAAAGACAAACCAAAGCAATATCTATCAAATTGGAGACCAATATCGCTTTTAAATGTGTCGTACAAGATTGGCTCGGCAACAGTAGCAAATAGAATAAAAAAGGTGTTGCCAGCTATTATAAACGAAGATCAGAAAGGTTTTCTCGCTAATAGATACATTGGGGAATGCACAAGAATGGTATATGATATAATGGATTACACAGAAACTATGGAAATCCCTGGCTTGTTGTTACTAATAGATTTTGAAAAAGCGTTTGACTCGGTGGATTGGAATTTTATTGAGGAAGTTTTTGCTTTTTTTAACTTCGTTGAATCTTTAAGAAAATGGATTAGAACACTCTATTGCAACATAAGTTCCTCAGTAATGGTAAATGGATTTGGCTCAGATTTTTTTAATATAACTAGAGGTTGTAGACAAGGTGATCCCCTTTCGCCTTACATATTCATTATATGTGATGAAATCTTATCTGCAATGATCAGAAACGAGCCTAAGATAAAAGGAATAATGATTGGAAATACAGAATATTTAGTCTCACAGTTTGCAGATGATACGTCTCTTGTGCTAGATGGTACTGAAAAGAGCCTCCAAAGTGCACTAAAAATACTTGATGATTATGCCTCTTTTTCCGGTCTGAGAATAAATGTAGATAAGACAAGAATAATATGGATAGGTTCTCTTAGAGGATCAACTCATATTATGTGTAAAAAGTGGAAATTAAATTGGTCTCAAACAGAATTTACTGTTCTCGGTATTGTATTTACCATAAATATAGCTGAAATGGTTGAAAGAAACTATAAAGATAACCTAAAAAAAATAAAAAGACAAATGCAAATATGGACAGCCCGAAACCTTTCACCCCTTGGTAGGATCACAGTACTTAAATCCTTAATTCTACCCACAATAAATCATTTATTTTCAGCCCTCCCTAACCCACCAAAAAACACAATTGAAGAGCTTGAAAAACAATGTTTTTCGTTTGTATGGTATAACAAACCGGATAAGATTAAACGAAATATAACAAAACAAAACTATGATGATGGTGGTTTAAGAATGCAAGATATTAAACAGACTATTGATGCCCAAAAAGTAGCATGGATTTAAAGGATTATTTTAAACAACTCAAAACTAGAAACACTACTTTCCTTTAACGTTTCTCAAAATATACAAGATTTCATGCTTAAAGGGGAAACATTTATAAAACAAAAGGTAATAAATAAGAAAACCAACTCATTTTGGAAAGACGTTCTTTTAGCATGGGGATCATATACGACATCCAAAGGTAAGATGATTGAGCAAGGTAGTGATGTACTATCGCAATGTTTATGGTATAATGAACATATTCTCGTAGATAAAAAACCATTTGTATATCCACATTACGCAAAGGTAGGCATAACTTTTGTAAACGACTTGATAGATGAGGATGGAGTAATATATACATTTACAAAATTCCAAGATAAATATAGAACTCATTTGAAGACAAACTTTTTAGAATATGAAAGCTTAATTAGAGCAGTTAAACAATATTGCAAGACATATGACATTCTTTTTTGTGACAGAATAGAACTACCATTTATTCCCTATTTACTTCAAGAGGTAGTAAAAAATAAAAAAGGTTGTAGGATATACTACGACATACTTAGCCCAATTATAGACCCTGCCGTCCATAGCTATAAACCAAAATGGGAATCTGACCTGGAGACAATTTTAAATGAAAACGAATGGAAAACCTATCAAAAATTTTGTATTTCGAGCTCATGCAAATTCCGATTTTAGATGGTTCCAATATTCTTTATTGCATAGAGTTCTGCCAACAAACCAGCTTTTATTTAAGATGGGCTATATTGATAGTCAGTTATGTTCATTTTGTAACACTGCATCTGAAAGTTTACTTCACCTCTTTTATGACTGTCCAAAATCTAAAATCGTTTGGAATAAACTGTTCACATGGATAAAAGCAAAAACAGATATCAGTTTTGATATCGATAAGAAAAAAATCATATTTGGATTTCCCGAAAGAAGAAATGATGTACTCAATCTCCTAATAACGATCGTCAAATTTACTCTTTTCAAAATAAGATCATATACAAATACACCTCGATTTGATAAGATAAAAAATGAAATCATAAAAATTTACAATATCGAGAAAATAAATGCCATCTCTTCTTGTAACTTCACAAAATTTGTTGGTTTCTGGTCTGACTGCCACCATTTGTTTAACTGACGTATTACAGTATGTGCTAAATGCCTCTTTTGTTTTTCATTTGTTGCTGTTGTCACCTCTCATTGTACCTTATGTTATTATATGTATACACTTGATGAATTGATGATGTACCACAAAAAATTGAATAAAAAAACCAACAAAAAAACCCCAAAAAAAACAAAAAACTTCTTTATTGTAGAAAGAAGAGACGATTCGGTATAGATACTTATATTATACTTTTTTTCATTTGCGGATGATCAAATTCATTACTGTAAACAGTAGCGACCTTTTCTCATACAAAATAAAATAAAGTGTTCACAAAAAAAGATCGGCAATGGACTTTATGTAAATCTGGATAATTTGTTTTCTGGCTATGGATGATTGGTTTGTGTAATGAGATTCAAAATAACACCTTTAGCTTTACTGTACTATTATCAGTTAATTATTTTCCCATAAACGTGCTACTGCCCCTTTTACCGAAACCTCGCTACTTTCTACCAAAAGAAGTTGATCATCAATAAAACTCCTTGTCTGCTTGTTATTCCCAACTTCTAAAATAAGAACAACTGATAGAGCTCATCTCAACGTTTAATGGACTAACGAACTTGACGATTGCCATCCAATTTATTTAGGATTTAGACAGCAGACCGCAAAAGCATCAGCCGGATGGATATGACAGTAGCTTCCGTCGGGACACCCTCCGTGACTTCCTCTCCCACAGTAGATGCCCTTACCGTCTAGCCCCTTGGTGGTGGGACCCCCATGGCACGGTTGGACGTCTAGAAGATTGAACACAATTAAACTAGGAACATAGTCATAGTCATAAACAGCAAGATTGTTTTAGTAAATGGCTTTGCTGGCTCTTTTTCCCCCCTGTTACTAGAGGCTGCCGTCAGGGGGACCCAGTGTCACCATTGATATTCATACTATGTGCTGAAATACTAGCTATACAAATAAGAAGTGAACAAAAAGTGAAGGGTATATAGATGTGCAGTATAGAACATATTCTATCACAATTTGCAGACGATACTACTTTATTGCTAGATGGATCTGAGAAATGCTTGTACACAGTTGTTAACATATTGAATAATTTTGCCAGATTTTCTGGACTTAAGGTAAATGTATTTATTCTTCATTGGTCACGCACAACTTTCAAGGTATTAGGAATTTACTTTGATGTAGATTTGGAGAATACTGTTAAAACAAGTTATAGTGTCAAATTAGAAAATCTTAAAAATGAGATGAATATGTGGTCAATGATCACACTAACCCCGATGGGTCGAAACGTTGTACTCAAATCACTTCTTTTACCTAAACTTAATAACCTCTTTACAGCCTTACCAAATCCACCAGATAAGACAATAGATGACTTTCAGAATAATGCTTTGATATTTGAAACATTTATACCTCCATATCTGGGTGGAAACGTCATAACTTCTCTTTTCACTTTATCCTTTTTGCCTTGCCATATAAATTCAAATATACAATAGCTGTACAGAAACTAACTTGGGTTAAAAGGATTGAAACCAATATAAAATGGTATGATCATTCATAATGTTCAGAAGATATTTTATGCTGATGCTAATTATATAAATACACATATTATTCCTTTTGTAGAAAATATGTTTAGGAAGGATGTTTTGCGTGCATGGTCATGTTTCTTGAAAAAGAATTCTTTTATTCCAATAGTATATAGATGATGTAACAGATCTATTGACCCAGTCAGTTTGGTATAACTTTTCTATCCATGCGAAATGCAATTAAAATGTTTTTGAAATGTAATTCCTGTGAAAAGGTTGCTAGGCTGTATGGCCCGCTTCAATCATTCAGCAGAAGTTTGTTGCACAGTTGCAAGGAAAAGCAAGTAAATATGTTTATCAAATTTTAATATATGCAAGAAACATTCAAACACAAAGTTCAAGGAGATGGGAGAATATTCAGATATTTTAACTATGTTAGGGGAAAAAATCAGTTATAACTTAATGGCATATAGATGCAAGTAAAATGTTGATTTTAAATGGCTTCAATCTAAAATATTACATAATATTCTAGCAACAAGGAGTTACTTGTACAATTTTGAATATTCTGAATCTCCTTTCTGCTTTTTTTTGTGAAATAGAAAAAAAGAATATAGTACATTTACTATGTGAGTGTAACTATGTAACTGAAATGCTGTTGCTCTGGAGACAAAACAATACATATACAATTCAAGTACAGCAAACAAACAATTACACTTCAAAGCCTTTCAAAAGAAAATCACTGATTATTATATAATTATTATCAGACAAGTAATAGCTTTCTCAAACTGCAACTATGCCAAATTCTATACTTTCTGGTCAGCATTTCACATCCTTTTCAACAAATGATTTAGGATATACTTTATTGAAAAATGTGTAGAGGATTAGTCATATAATGTCATTTATTGCCGATGCCGTAGGAAATCATGCCTGTGTCTCAATGTTTTTCAGGAGTTCACAATCTTGACGATATATACTTACCGGTAAAGACCGCCTGGGAAACCAAAGCACAGACGAGTATTATCTGTAAGAAATACATTGACAAGTCCATCACTGGTCTTATAATGAGGATTACATATATCTTTTGAAACAAGTAACATCTGTACGCCACAAGAACATAGTTATAATAACATTTAATTCATGAGAGTTAAAATATTTCTATTGATATGAAAATTATTATTTGAATGATAACGCAGATAATTATTATATAATTTTTGAATAATTACTTTTACACTCTAAATCAACGTTTGTGTAATACTTACGGCGAGAGAAGAAATCAGCTTCATTGTTAAATGTTCAGACCACTGAATTACAGTTCTTTATCAGGAGTTGACAAGATTAGTTTAATCCAAAACATCTGGCACGTTCACTTGGGACCGTTAGTTCATTCCACGTAACTGTCATAAGTGGACATTATTTCACGGTTATTGTTTGATATACTTGTTTTCATTTTAAGGTTATGCATTGCGACAATATCTAAACTATTAGTTGTTTGCTTTTAGCGGAGTCGGTTGGGATATTTCAGCGTTAGGTGACCGACTGTGAGGGGTAAACAATTTTTGATGAGCAATCACTTCCACATCGTGGATGGGAAATATTGAATGCACTTCTAAAGGCGTTTTGTACAAACATTTCAAGAAAACTATACAATTCGAACCATATTTATTTCTTCAAAAATCAATTTCAATCCCTATTCTTAGATTCCGCACCTCAAACCATAATTTACCCATTGAGACTGGCCGGTGGCAGGGTATTGCGAGGGAAGAACGACTCTGCAAGTTATGTAACAAAAATGTTATTGGAGATGAGTTTCACTATCTCTTCAGATGTGAAACTCTTCGCCCATATAAAATTTTGTATTTTACTAAAACATATCATTATGAAAATGTGTATTCGCTCTGTAAAATGATGACACCTAAATGTACTAAAGAATTAAAATGTTTCTCTAAATTCATTAATATACTAAAGTCTCTGTTAAGAAATAGTGCATAGACGCATGTATAATATGTTTAATCTATGTATTGTTAACTTGCTCTTGTACCACCGTTGGTGGTTTCGAGTGAATAAAGATTGATTGATTGATTGATTGATAATGCTCGACCCGAAGGTCCAACATCTGGAGAAAAAAGCTGTTACACAGAATCCATGGTTAGTAACGTCCCCCGATACAAATCCATGAGCCCGTCTGGGACCAAATCTCCGTATGCGTAGGAAAAACTTTGGCTGTACAATGTATATTATTACCCTGAAGGAATTGTACTTTCGAGTCAAGCTACTAAGCGCCTCGAGCGACCATACAGGTCCGTACTTTCCCCATGCTCAGGTACCCATTTATACAGCTGGGTGAACTGAGTGCAATGTGGATGAAGTGCCTTGCCCAAGGACACAACACAGTGTTAAGCCCAGGTTACAAATTTGTGGTGTCTCCACCGGGATTCGAACCCGGGCCTTCGGCGTGACAGGCCAGCACGCTTACCACTACACCACCTAGACATGATTAAGTATATACACGTTATTGTCTTATCCCAACACACTGCTTCGGTCCATTTAAAATTGGTTTATTTAATGCCATATTCACGGAACGAGTTTCTATGATTGATAAAGGTATACGATATATGATACCAATGTTGTTTTGTGTGTCTTGTTGTCAAAGTTCTTTTTTCAAATAAACATCACTTGTGCAAAGAAAAAATATGTGCTATGTAAAAGTTTTTCTTTACGTCTTGTTATAATGTTTGATATGTGCTAAAAAAATTCACAGTTAACTTTAATGAACAGTATTATTGTAATGTTACTTTTAACAACATAAGTTGAACTTTGGCTAATTTATAGAAGTTCGGTAAAGGATTATAGGACAATCCTTAAGACCTTGATAACCTATAATTAACCTTAAATAAGACCTTTGCACTTTCCAACATCTTCATTTGCGAACCGAAAGTCAAACCATGTTAAACATTTAAAGACCATTTTAGGAATTTTCGTAAAGCTGTCGTATGAAAATCAATGAAAACAAATGATAGATTTAGAACTCAATGTCTGTTAACTATTACTTTTTCCATGGTAGGATAAATACTTCAAAGACAAATAATCTCAGTGGAACATTCTCACTTCCCTTTTTTGTATGTGTTTAGGCTTGCAAGTCCACCTATTGAATGTAGAATTTAGTCAATTTCACCTTTCTTCACAAATGTAATATTTTACCGCCGCCTCTTAGAAATAGGGGACAGTTCATGTAAAGAACGTGTTTTCGCTTCTTTAGCTTTTTGCTTTCTTTACCCCTCAGAAAATGTAATTATAAAACGCTAAAAGCAATATATGGTTTTATTCTGAAAGTTTTTCGCATTTTCTCGATTAGTCCTTTAGACTTGTTCGAGCTATGAATGCATAGATGAGTAATGTGTAATACATGTATGTGCATGCTTGATCGTCGACGCCAGCTGTTATTTCCGAAGAAAAGATCCCCGTGACTTACACAAACGTAAGTTTTATTTAACAAAATCAGACAGAACAAGTGGTTTCTACATGAACAAATTTGTGTTGAATTATGGATATGAACCCACCCTACGAACTCTAACTGGGTAGACTATTTCCTTCACCATCAATATGCTTTGATTTGATCTTCAATGTAAAAGCTCATTTCAAATTACTATGGCAAACTACGTAGTGCTTGTGTAATATGCAATCATTGATGTTTTGAACCATTTACAAAAGTAAAACTTCTACTGCATATGGATTACAGCAGCAATGACATTTCAACATGTTTATGACGCATATTTCAGTATATATATATATATATGCTATGTATGTATACATATGGTTTTTGATGTATATTCTGTACTATATGTACATGTAGAGCATGTACCGGTACGCTATGACAATGCAATATTGACATTGACTTCCACTGAAAATAGGTTTTTGAACTGTTTACCAAAGTTTGATCTACAAAGCATATTGGTTATACATGCAGTGACATTGAGACAAGTTTATTATACCTCTATTTAATTTGTAAGAATATCATTGGTCAGTTGACATCACGTGATTGAAAAATATATATGTACACTGACCCCGGCTATCAGTGAGGAGGTCAGTTTTGTGACAGAAATTTGTGACACTGACCTGAGATATTGACTCGTCACGTTATTGCATCTGTCACATGACGCTTCGTTTTGACGTTACACATACAACTCATGTAAATAAAATGATCTTATCTTAACAAATATAAGAAAAAAGAATTTCGGTATAATAAAACACTTAATTACTCTTGGTGAGGTCAAATACAAGGACTCTCGAACCTGACTCCCTCGTCGGTCTGACCTGACCTCGGCCTGCGGCCTTGGTCAGGTCAGACCGCCTCGGGAGTCAGGTCTCGAGTCCTTGTATTTCACATGATGACCTCACCATGAGTAATTAAGTGTATATTATGACTCATATTTCATAATATGCTATGTGAACATATTTGTCGTTTACCATTCACATCTTAATGCATTTGAATTGCATATTATCTCTAAGGTTGACATGCTTTGTTAAAAAACTGCACTTTACACTAGGATTGATTTAAACAATATGCTTTGTTATGTCTGACCAGCTGCTGACAAAATATTTGGATTGCAGCATTATGCATGTATACCAATTCAACATCTACATGCATATGACGTGACTTGCATATTATAATATATTATCACAATGAACCATACATTGTAAGTTCGATGCATGTTAAACCAGTTATTCAATCGTACATTCTAATTTTGAACTTGCCTGATACACTAAGTATTTGTCACAATACATTATGTAAATAGAGTATATTTTATAATATCACATACAATTCCTGTAGGGCTGTAGGGTGTGACATTCTAAAATGACATACATTATACTGATATTGACCTACCTGTAGAACGAATAATGCTTTGAAAACACTCATAAATCCTTTATAATCCAAACAATTCCCGGTAAGCTGCAACATAGTCAGTCTAAGTAAACCTAGCCTCAATATTATCCGTTTCACTTCTATACTGAGTCTAGAAAGGCCTAATAGAGGGTCGCGTCAGCCAACCTCTCTGCGACCTATGACCCTCCAACGTTATACGTGCGAAGGCAACCTATTGCGGCTTGGTAAGATGAGTTCTGATTGGTCAATTCGATACATTGGCTGACGAGACTCTATTCTAATCCTTTCTAGACTCAGTATAGGAGTGAAACGGAAAATATTGGGGCTAGGTTTACTTAAACTGCAATTGTTCATATCTGCTCTACAACGTACGTGGCAACTTCCCAAGCGCACGCCCAGCTCGTGCCGAAAAGTACATGCAAGCACTACGCACTGCCTTTCAGTGATATAGGATCAATATGAGCTCCTAAAAAGTAACTAGCCACCAATATACTATCTTTATTGCAATAATATAATATCAGTCAGTGTAAATTTTTATTTTGACAGAGGGATATTCGTGGGGAAGATTTTTAGTTTTTTCCTCCCTTATTATGGTGATAGATTGTATGATATTTTTGTTTTGTTTTGTTTCGGGGTGTCTTTATTTCTGTAATAGAAATACTCCAGTCACATGTATTGTGTTTGCATTTTCGTTAGCACGTTCACAGATTATAATTGATTGTAGTTAATGTCTTATTATGTTCCCAGAAACGGCGACCTCAGCATATACTCACATGTCTTGTATATTTTATTTATTCATAGAAATGATAAATGTCAATATGATGTATTTAGATCATTCAGGTATATTTTATTTCCATCCACTTGTGCGATATTTACCAAACTACTTAGAATATTAATGCAATGACTCCAAAGCTAAAGATAACATCTAAAAATTGTCGGGGCCTAAGTAATGTTGTTAAAAGGAGAAAGGTATTTCAATATCTTCGCAAAAAGAATGGTAACATTTACTGTCTGCAGGATGTTCACTTTACGCCTGACCAGAACAGTCTATTGAACAACAGTGGGGGTATAAAGAGTGCTATTTTAGTTGTTTGAGAAGTAACGCTCGTGGTACAGCGATTCTATTTAACAATAACTTCGAATTCAAAGTCCTAGACACATCGATTGACACAGAAGGAAACTTAGTTGCTCTCAAAATAATGTCCAATGAAATAACATACACAGTTAGTAGCATGAACAAGGACGAGCCGGGTTTATTTGAGCAGATATATTAAAAGAATTTGATAGTGATGAGATTTGTCTGTGTGGCGGTTGGAACTTAGTGACCAATCAAAGAATTGACACTTTTAACTATAAAAACATTAACCAACCAAAAACTTTCGGAAATTATTGATTTGTTTGATCTTAAGGACCCATGGCGGGAGATGAATTATGAAACAAAACGGTATACATGGCGCCAACCCACTCTTTTGAAACAAGCACGACTAGATTTTTTCCTTTTTTACCACAATTTACTACGCTCAGTTGACGCTTGTGAAATTAACCCTAGCATCAGTTCTGACCACTCACTTATTGAATTAACTCTCAAATTTTCGACAATTGATCATGGAAAGGGTTTTTGGAAATTTACCAACTCTCTTTTAACTGATAGAAATTATATAGAACTTATAAAAGATACGATAAATACTACACCATCCTCGATAACCCAGCGCTTTCGTTCCGATAAATCTACACTACAAGCCCTGGAAAACTTAACGGGGTTTTACCTCAAACCCAATTACCTCCCTTTGCAATGACTCAGCTAACGCTTGTTTTTTAACAAACAATTGGATCACTTCTAAAACCAGTTTTCTACCTCTAACTATACCTTTCCTTCTGTCGCTTCCCTCATCATATTCGTTCCGTTTCTCCCTGATCTGTCTACTCTATTCTGGATGGCACCATCAACGTGTTAAATAGCTGAAAAATTGCTGACAACACGTTAAACCCCAACTCACTCACTCACTTGATGTCGCGAACGGTTGAGTTGTTTACGCACTTGGTGTCTGCGTTTCGTTTCTGATTGGATAACATGTTCGTAAAGGAAGGTAATTGGGTTTGAGATAAACCCCCGTAAAGTTTTCCAGGGCTTGTAGGGTAGATTTATCGGAACGAAAGCGCTGGATTATCGAGGATGATACTACACTTGATCTGTACAGAACAGATTGTCGTGATGGAATCAGCACGTATTCAATTGATGATCAATTGTCATGGGAAACGTTATTGTTAATGATCAGGGGGAAAACTATATATTACTCATCCACTAAAAAGAACATAAATAAAGAAAAGGAAACGACATTGCAAACAAAACTAGATTTTATGGGGAAAAAAACTAGATGAAACAGATGTACTGAATGAAAAGAAGAAATTCTTAGCGACATTAATGAGGCTAAATTAATATTGGATGAAATATATGACCAAAAAGTTAGGGAAATGATGATTAGATCTCGTGCAAAGTGGATTGAAGAGGGTGAAAAGCCTACTAAATATTTTCTGAAATTAGAATCTAGAAACTTCCTAAATAAAGCCTTTATAAATGACGGTACAGTTGTTAACAATTCTAATGCAATTTTAAATGAGACTAAATCTTTTTACGAAAAGCTATACATGCTACAGGATGTTACATCTATCAATCTCGGTGAATATTTCAAAGATATTGACATATCAAAACTATCTCACAATGAACAGGCGACGCTAGAAGGCGATTTAACTAAGACTGAAATCTCATTAGCACTTAAAAATATGAAAAATGACAAAAGCCCAGGATCAGACGGTTTTACGACAGAGTTTTTTATATTTTTCTGGAAGGATTTGGGTGATTTTCTGTTAAAATCCTTAAACTTTGGTTATAAAAATGCAAAATTATCTGTGACACAAACTCAGGGATTGATAACCTGCATTCCAAAAGGTAACAAAACTAAAAAAAAACTTAAAAACTGGCGACCAATTTCTCTTTTAAACACTTCGTATAAGATAGGGGCTTCCGCCATCGCAAATGAAACAAAAACAGTTCTCCCAAATATCAACAGTGAGGATCAAAAAGGCTTTATTTCTGGTAGATATATTGGAGAGGTAACAGGATTGATTTATGATTTAATGGAATACCCAGAAACATTTCAGATTCCTGGCTTATTATTGTTAATTGACTTTGAAAAGGCATTTGATTCAGTAGACAGAACATATCTCACTTAGGTTCTACAGTTCTTTAAATGTGGACCAAGTATTATACAATGGATTGAGACACTATATAACGGTATTGAATCACGTGTACTTGTGAATGGATTTGCCTCCGAACCATTCAAAATTGGGCGCGGCTGTCGTCAATGTGACCCAATTGCCCCATATCAATTTATACTATGTGTAGAAATTTTAGGCACTATGATTAAAAACAATAAAGACATTAAAGGGATAGAGTTAGGAAATATTGAATACCCACTTGCACAATTTGCCGATGATACCCCGTTGAGTTAAGATGGATCTGAAAAATGTCTTTATGCAACACTAAATACTCCCCAATTTGAAGATAAATGTAGAAAATACCAAATTAATATGGATTGTATCCAACAGCGATCTAGATATAAACTGTGCAAAGACTGGAAATTTGATTGGACTCAGATAAACTTTTATCTCTTGGGAATCAACTTCGATATTGATCTTGAGAATATGGTAGACAAAAATTATGGTGAGAATTTTACCTATATTGAAAACCAAATGAATATTTGGTCGGCCCGAAATCTCACTACTTTAGGCAGAAATACCATCCTGAAATCCCCTTTACTCCCTAAATTAAATCATTTATTTTTTTCACTACCAGATCCACCGAAGAATATACTTGAAAAATTCCAGAAGAAATGTTTTCAATTCATGTGGAGGGGTAAGCCTGATAAAGTTAAACGCGATGTCCTTGTTCTTATACCTAAGCATGGAGGAATAATAGCTCCAAATATTAAGGAAATTATTGCATCTCAAAAGCTAAGGTGGATAAGTAGACTACAAAGTGGAGACAAGAAATGGTCTACTATTTTTGCAAACAGAATACATGATATGAATGAGCATTGGCTTTCAGATAGCACCTTTATTCGAGATAAATTGATTCCAGAAATGACAAATATATTTTGGAAGGATGTTTTCATGTCATACTCAATTTTTATTAATAAGTGTAAAACATCAAGCATTTCAGTCGGCGAACTGCTAAGTCAGTCTTTGTGGAATAATGATGGAATAAAAATAGATGGAACGTCTATTATGTACAGATCGTAGTATAAGAAAGGTGTAATATTTATCAATGATCTGATGACCACGAGGGTGGACTTATAAATTACTAATTACTAATAAATTTAAATTTAAAACCAATTGTTTAAGTTATGAAGGTATAAAAAGGTGTTATGTCGTATATCTCTAAGTTAGATATACAAAACATATCCAAATCCAATTTATCCTTTTAACTTATTTCATATTAGCGAAAAATTAAGCAGTAAATATATATACACGAAATTAATGGATTCGAAATATGTGCAATTACCCTGTTATAGCAAATGGGCCAGAATTTGAGATTGTGAACTCTAAGAAAAGGATTGGAGAGTATTTAATTTGACAGCCCACAAATGCACTCGTAGTACTGACTTGAAATGGCTGCAGTATAGGATTATCCATCATATTCTACCTACAAATTGTTACTTATTCAGAATAAAGGTATCGGAAACACCATTATGTCGGTTTTGTGATAAAGAATTGGAAACTTTAGAGCACCTATTTTGGTATTGTGACCCGGTTGTAAAAATTTGGAAAAGTTTAGAAAAATGGCTACAAACCGCCCAGATTCATATAAATTTAACAGTGTCAAAGATTATGCTCGGTATTAAAGGAAGAAATAACAATCCTATTAACGCTATCATTTTACTTGTAAAAGACATTATATTCAAGAACAGTAAAAAAATGAATGTTCCGAATTTTCCGTATATACTTGGCCAAATCAAACAATACTATACGACATAACGAAATGCATTTACTTAATTTCCAGTGAGAATGATCCATTTGTTAAATTCTGGTCATCCCTACATACCATATTGAGAAATTAAATGTTTTGATAATCGACTATAAATTTTATGTATTACACACAGTTCACTTTGTACTTACAATAAGCACGTCATATTGCCAATGTTTGTAATGTGCATGTACCTTCACCAATAGTATAACCTGTATAGCGCTGAAGGTCACTGTAGCCTATGTATTTATGTCCTTTTGTTTAAACGCTCAACTGTGAATATGTACAAACAAACCGAATATATGTAAAACTTAAAAAATATGCAAATTAAAAAAAACCAAAAAAAAAAAAACAAACAAACAAATTTGTGTTGACAGAATTTGTTAATTTATTTACTAGTAAAACATAACATAGTTAAATTTACTTTAATTTATTATTGAAACGCATTTCATCAACAATTAAAGACGTAAGTGCCTATTCATCGTGTTTCGCTGGATACAAACATGCTGTAAGACATGTTAACCTTCACAAGAATAACATTGGGCAAGAAGAACGATATCCTCGTGCGCTGTACTTTGCACGAGGTTCATGAGTTTGACTGCCTTCAGGTGTTGACAATACCAAATCAGCAAGCAATGGCACTGTCCATTCTGGTTCCCTGGTTACATTGCGCTACGCTCGATGTTATTTGTATCGGATGGACTTGTGATTATGTTTGGATTCCACCGTCATGTAATTTTAGCGCTGGCGCTAAGTGTTTTCGCCCGTAACGTTTCGTCATCTTGGCTGCCGTTAGCGGACTCCGTAACGGCGAAACAAGATGGACGTCATCGCCTGCAGTACGGACGTGACGAGCTGATGGCGCTGCAGGGATCAACGTTGGAATGGAAAGGAATTGAAGAACTGCCGTCGGAGTGTGAATCAGAAAAGGATGAATCGAAATCAGGAAGGAAACAAACCAGGAAAAGAGGTAAGCGAGGAGGAGTTCGCCGACGCGTCCGGGCTCGGAAATCAAGACCCCCTCTACCAACATTCCTGTTATCCAATGTGCGCTCTATTCGGAACAAACTGGATGAATGAGCGGCAAGTACCAAATACCTATATGAATTCAGAGACAGTTGTGTAATGTGTTTCACCGAGACGTGGCTATCACCATCGATTGACAGCAACACTCTTCATTTGGAAGGATTTGGTACTCCAGTACGCTTGGACAGGGATTCAGAGGCTACCGGGAAGTCTATCGAAGGAGGCGTATGTATGTATATAAATGAAAAGTGGTGTCGTAATTTTGTTGTGAGAGAAAGAATATGTTCACCTAACATCGAACTGTTGTCTGTTTCTATGAGACCCACTTATTTGCCTCGAGAATTTGGACAAATCTTTGTTGTTAATGTATATATACCACCGAGTGCCGATAACAAACAAGCAGCCGATGTTATTCATAATCATGTTCAATCTTTAGAACTCATTTGTCCAGATTCCCCCAAATTTGTTCTTGGAGACTTTAACGGATGTACCCTGAAAGGTGTGCTTTCCAACTACAATCAGTATGTAACATGTTGTACACGGAAAGACAAGATTCTAGATATGTGTTATGGAAACATCAAAAACGCATACAAATCATACTGTAAACCACCTTTGGGAGCCTCCGACCATAATTCTGTGTATTTACTGCCTACATATCGCCAGGTGTTAAAAACAGGTAAAACCGTCGTTAAAACCGTTAAAACATGGAACAAAGAATCCATTAAAACCTTACAAGGCTGTTTTGAGAGTACAGATTGGGACATGTTCTATGATGCAGAACAAAGCCTTGACGGAGTGTGTGACGTGATCACAGACTATATAAATTTTTGTGTCGATAAAATAATACCTGAGAAAGAAATAAGAATATTCCCAAATAATAAGCCTTGGATTACCAAAGAGATGAAAGCCTTACTCAATGAAAAGAAACGTGCATTCATGAAGAAAGATTCGGCAAAGGTTAAAAGTATACAGAAAGATATTCATTTGAAGGCTCGCGAGTATAAACAGGCATACAAAGAGAAAGTTGAGAGACAGTTTCAGCAAGGCAATCTGCAGCAAGCATGGCAAGGTGTGAAGACGATGATAGGTAAGAATACCCCACGTCACACAATCAACACTGATGACAATAGGGCTGCTTCATTTGTCCCAACCTTTCCTTGCCGGTTTGCCGGCGGCACAGCCCGGTCACGTGATATTTACGTATGCAAATGAAGTGAAGCGGCGTAAACAAACATGGCTGTTATCGTAATCGCCGTCGCTTCAATACTTGTATATAGATTTTTGCCCGTGTTTTGCTGAACTTTGATCACTATTGATGTTAGCAAGTTTATCAGAAACAGTGATTATTAGGGTGACAAGGTTTGCATAAAAACAGTTTGTCATGAAGACACGAAAACATGTACAGTTTGATTTTCTGTACAGTAGTCCTATTATAATCATACTTTTGTCGCAAAAACGGGGCAAAACAACAATCATATCTGCAAATTCAATGTGAATAAAATCATCATAAACAAAGAATAACATATTTACTTTTACAATCATGTCATTCGGCAAATGGAGACGCACAACGACGTTTTAGAAACGGAAACTTGTAAGGGGCATAACTCTCAAAAGTGTTACTAGGAGTGGTCCACTAAAAATATATTAAAGTTGAATGTGATGTGTTTTAAAATGATAAATTTTTCTTTACTATCAATTACGCTACACTTTTCAATTAATTGGCTATTTTTTCCAATTCGTTACATCAACAATAAATATGTTACTTTTAATACGATAAGTAGACTATAAGGTTAATAAAGGCTATTAATATTAGATCTATAACGATTGATATTTTTAAAAGCATTTTCAAATTAATCATTCCAGAATAAACTTTTAAATGCTTAATTGTCATGTTTTTAATTGGACGAAACACATAGCTCCAATAAAAAATTGTTATTTATTTGCAGAAGATTTGATTGAATATCTTTGAATTAAATTTTTTTATGAATATATCTGATACATTTATTTCCTTTTATTTTTCCATTTATTTATCTATTGAATTTTACATCATTGTAAAACAAATTACAACTCAATTAATGAAAGAACAATAAATTTTGAGGGAATTGTCTCCGTCGTTAACTCAAATTAATTAAATGATTTTCAAGTTCTCAACAAGATCCACGTGTATTTGATTTGATTTTTTTGACATTACAATGTTTGTTGGTTAAAAAAAATACCATCATTACATGTCAAAACGGTTTTATCAATTTTTGTTTAAACAATAATTTTTACTATATGCTTATATTTCTTTTGTCTACATGAACGAAGAAATAATCTAAAATACAGACTAATATTGCATATATTTCTTCTACGATCGGAAATAACATTGAAATTGCCCCATTTCATTATCTATTTGAAAACTAATATAAGAATAAATATTTTACGATTATCGGACCAAATTATATATTTTTGGCTGTGGGCATTACAATTTGCCGGTCACCTCAAAGCGGCGCATTCGGCACACGCCGCCGGCAAACCGGCTAGCTTTGCGGGTCAAATGAAGCAGGCGTGCCGCGGCGACCGGCAAACGGCGTACGCCGTTTTGCTTGCCGGTGGTCAAATGAAGCAGCCCTAATAAGACCTTTGCCGAAGAACTCAACAGTTTCTACAGCCGTTTTGATCATCAGGATTTCAGCATCAATAGGGACCAAGTAAGGAAAACCATTAGTGATAGCGATCTTCCTGTCCACATATCGGAAGAAGATGTCATCCAGAGCTTCTCCAGAATCAACATTCGGAAAGCGAAAGGTCCAGACGGCATAGTGCTAAAGGAGTGTAGAGTTCAACTGTGTAAGGTGTTTTCAAGATTGTTCCAACTCTCAGTTGATACGCATGTCATTCCTTCCGTTTGGAAAACTTCAGAAATAATACCTGTTCCAAAGAAGACGCAGCCTAAAGAATTAAATGATTACCGACCAGTTGCGCTAACATCTATTGCAATGAAGTCCATGGAACGCATCTTGCTGAGACATCTCCGACAGGCAGTTTCCGATATAATGGACCCACTTCAGTTCGCCTACAGATCTAGGAGAGGAGTTGTTGATGCTACATTGTCACTCCTCAATAATGTCTACAACCATCTTGAGACACCGAAGTCTTATATCAGGATCTTGTTTGTTGACTTTTCATCTGCGTTCAACACTATACAGCCTCACATCATGATTGAGAAACTGTTGAACATGGGCGTGAATTCTTATCTCATCAAATGGATTGGAAATTTTCTTGTGGACAGAAGGCAATTTGTCAAAGTTAATGGGACAGTATCGAGCACAATATCCATAAATACCGGAGCGCCGCAAGGTTGTGTCATCTCGCCCGTCCTGTTCACCCTCTACACTAACGCTTGCGTTAGTTATAGTTCTACCTGCTCAACGATCAAGTTTGCGGATGACGCCGCAATTGTTGGAAAATTAACCCTCACGCAGTATCGTTAATGACACCACCTTTGCGGCCATGTGGGCCTCAGAGGCCCAGGCACATGCACATGCAACTCAGGAACGCTGCCAGTGCAAAAGGGTCAATATCATTTTTGATTTTATGTATAATATGTCACCTATGTGTTCCAAACCTCACAAACTGATCGGTGATATGTTTATTTGTGACTCATTTGCAAACTTTTTTGGTAAAACATTAAATGGAAAAAATTGAAAGTAGAATTCACGTAAGAGCAAACACTAGATCATGTAGTACCTTTGACCAACCGAAGGCAAGTAATTGTTTCAAATTTTGTTATTCAATTCTACATGGAATAAAGGTTACCATTATGCATCGACAGAGTGTTAGAAATTAAAACGCTGTCGAACGTCAAATTGAAACCGACGTTTCATGATTCACAATAGTCTGGCATTATAATATTCATTATTGCTATATTGCGCAATTTTGGTTCGTTCCTACAGGCCAAGTCTGGCCAAAAGAGCTTAAGATGCAAGTGTGCATTCAAGAGTTGCCGCCAAAACCCAAAATCACTTCATCCGGGTTACAATTGTTTTTCATTTTCTTGCCACAGGAATACATCATTACTGATTTGGCTTAAAAAGTCCACCAAATTTAAACTTTACGAAAGCGTTTAATTGCATGAATGGGTTATTTGACCATGAAGGCCAGTTATCGCCCCTGTTTTTGGTGGCTTCAAAGAATTGAATCATATGAACTGGGGTTTACGATCATGATCTTGAATATTAAATTTCAATCAGGAGAGTTTGGTTTACCAAAAACTCACAAATTCGTCAATAACATAAAATAACGTTATTTTGGATAGTTTTCGGTTGGAAAATGGAAAATGTTGCCCATAGTTTATGCCACAAGTCTACAGATTCGGTTGCGACAGTGTGATTGGGTTGGATACAGTATTTAGCACACAAAGATGTGGTTAATTGATGATTCCGAAGAAGTTGAGAGGCAAATCACAATTTCGACAACGTCCATGAACGTCACTTGCATCAGATTATTGACCGACAAAGGTAGTTCTTCTATTGATATAACTTGAATTTACTTGCAGAACATCAGATGGCTCATTACAATGCCGTTTTAAGTACAGAAGATGTTAATGCCTTCTCAAATACAAGATTCAAAGCCAAATAAAACATCAACGGTATGAATTAAATAAACATGTACGTCAACGTCACAATACGCCCGAAACACACCAACAACTGGTCATTGCATTGCAGCAAGACTTGGGTAGAATTGCATAATGGGGACTCCATTTGTCAATTCATTTCCCAAGGAAAGTGAAGCAAGAATTTTTGAGAATGAAATGAATTTTTAAAAAAGAGTGAATTTCGCTTTGATATCATTGAAATTATGCAACATTTTCCTTTTTTAATGCGAAGAAATAGATTCTCTGAAAAAATACTTAAGCGTTTTAATTTTGGGAGAATATATTATTTTTGCTGTGTAACTTTTCTTCGGGTTTTGGTTTATCTTCATCAGGAAGTAATCTCAAGGGGTATTATTTATTTAATTTTGTATTGCGATTCGGTATATTTTGTACTGAAACAAGGGTTTACCCTGGGCCTTTGAAGCCCGAGCTTACAGCAAACGTACGTATTTTCTTAAAACGTCAATTAAAAAAGAAATATCTTTTCTACAGTTATGACGTCATACGTCGCCTTTGAAAACATACTAATGGAGGAATACATGAAGTAAGAAGTCGCTCATTTCAAATGTGTTGATTCTGGGTAATGTCAAACATGTAACCGGGCCTCAAAGGCCCCACGATACTGCGTGAGGGTTAAATAATGATATATCTGAACATATGTATAAAGATGAAATTACAAAATTTACAACTTGGTGTGCAGACAATCATCTACATTTAAATGTAAAAAAAACCGAAGGAACTGGTTATTGACTTTCGAAGTAAACCATCTAAAATGCTTCCAGTCATAATACATGGTGAATGTGTTGAGACTGTGTCGGAATATAAATATTTGGGAACCTACATTGATTCTAAACTGAACTGGAATTCCAACGTTAATGCCTTGTTTAACAAATGTCAACAACGTCTTCATCTCATGCGAAAACTCAGATCTTTCGATGTTAACCCCTCCGTCATGTCAACCTTTTATACAGCTTTTATTCAAAGCATCTTAACATTTTCATTCCATTGTTGGTACGGGTCTCTCTCAGTTCATCTTAAATCTAAAGTTAACAAAATTGTGAACGTTGCGAGTAAGATTGCCGGTGTCAAGTTCGAGTGTTTAACTGATATATATGAGCGGCAAATCGTAAATCAAGCTGTCAAAATCATATCTGACCCGACACATTACCTTCATTCAGAATATCACCTTCTCCCTTCAGGCCGCCGCTACAAAGTTCCAGTTTTGAAAACTAAGAGAGCCCGTACATCTTTTGTTCCTAACACAATATGTCTAGTAAATAAATGTGAAAAGAGTTAAATGCATGTACATAAATATTTCATATGATTGTTCTCCTGTTCAAGCTCTGTGTTGATGTAAAACAAAATCCTGAAAAGGCAATAAAGTATTATTATTATTATTATTATTATCATAACACCTTTGTTCGTGACGTCATTGTAACCATCCGTCGCAAGGGAAGCGACCTTTTTTATTGGATTTGTATAAACAGAGTAAAATGGAATACGTGTAGAATATGGATGGAATATAGAGATTATTAGCCGAGGAAGTGTGTCATATGACTTTTAGGAAACTCTTGCATATTTGTGTGCAACCCTCGCTCTCGCTCGGGTATACAAAAATTGACACTCGTTTCGTAAAAGTCATATGACCCACTTCCTCGGCTAATAAACTCTATATATGTAAAGGTTAAGTTTATTCCTTATTAACGCAATAGATATAACAAAAACGATAACTATGTGTAACTATGTTTATTATAATGATAAGACTGACTTGCTATATCAAAAGTCACCCAACGAGATGTTTAACAGAATTCGGACAACAGTAACTGTTTGGTAGATTTTGAAAATACTTCAAACAAAAGCTTCCATCAGGACACCCACTGTGTTGTCCCACACTGCATGTTAGGAATTTACCGTCGGCTCCCTTTAGTGGGTCCGTGTTTACACATAAGTTGAAATCTGGTAAATAAATACATTGAATTGTAAACTGTTGGCCCAAAAGAAACGCTACCAAGTTTTTAATATTGTCCAAAACGAACTGCTTACACCCAATAGAGCCGTTCTATTATATTTGATGAGCATATGTCTTCTGAAGAAGAATACACGATTGGAATTTTCAAGATCTGATACTTTTGATTATGTAACTGTTCATGTACACAAAGGTGCTTAAATCATAATTTCAAATATTTTGACAGAATCTCAAGTAATTAAAACAATTGATGAGTTAGTAAACGATGCTGTCGATTCATACACTTTATATTTCGCAAAGTGTCCAGTTTCTCTCTGCTATTTCGCCTATTTAAGAAGATTCCAAATAGGCTTTTTAAAAAAAGTATTTAAACATAAATCAATAACAATTCAAAGATATAATTATAAATAAAAGTAAGATGGCATTTTGTGAATTGATGTAACTATGAATTGAATTATGTTGCTATTTGCTTGCATTTGATAGGGTTTCTTTTGAGCACAAGTAAACATGACATATATGTGTTATATGAATATTGCTCAATTTATGATTAATCTGTAAATGAATCATCGATAAATACACTTATTTACCAACTATATATGTTATATCTGTTTTACTTTGGACAAATCAGATATAACATATATAGTTGGTAAATAAGTGTATTTATCGACAAATCTAAATAAAGTGATTCGACTTGATCTACTGCTTGGTCTTACAATCACCTTAGTCAATTAAAAACATGCCGATCTCTTTCAACAAATCAGTAAGTTCGATTCACTTAATCTGAGTTATCAAAACAACAATCAAAGTAGATTAAATAATACTGCAAAGTATATCTCATACCTAGAAGACCAAGTGCAGATGACCAAGTTACGGCGAGAACCTTCAAATTGGGAATATTATTAAAAATAAAATGATTATTATATGATAACTGAGATACAATCATTGCAAACAAGAATGTGTCCGGACGAAGTATAGAAAGTAAAACAAATATTTTATGAATTTGAATTCAAAATGGTTAACCATTATTGATTAGAAATAAAATGATGCAATAGATTCGAATGATTCAGTAAGAAACCCATTATTTAAATCGTATTTGAAAAAAAAGCATTAAAACTTAAAACATACATTAGAAAAATTTAATAATAACTCACCAAAGCTAGATAGATCCGCATGTTGAGCTGACGTACGAAATGTATACGTGCTAAATATGAGATAAGCTTAAGATCTTTACATGTCAAGAGGTACGAAGAAGGTCAAGTGGTAAGGACAGCATTTAAGATATTAAAGCGATTTTCTCATTTTATCTATATAAGTGAGTAGTCAGTGTTTTACAGTTGTATAAATATGTATGTCATTTAACTGAATTCATTTCAACAAAAAGATAAAAAAATATATTAAAATTAATATATATTTATCTGTCCTTAAAGGGGCAGTAGCACGTTTTTAGGGGAAAATAAGATGTCAGGAAAATGAAAATAAATGGTTCCAATCTTTAGACAATGTATAAAAACTAAATGGAGCAGTAGTAAATCAAATATACAATGTAAAGTTAAGCCATGCGATTTCTTTTCTTACACAAAATGAATTAAAGGTGATCACACAAAAATGGCTGCCAATGGATTTTATGTGAATCCTCATACTTTGTTCTCTGACTACGGATGATTGGTTTGTATTATGAGATTTATGATACTATCAAAGTAATACATTTAGCATTAACTTATAGTTATCAGTGAAAAATTGAAAATATAAAATTGTCAAAAAACGTGCTACTGCCCCTTTAATGAGTGAGTGAGTTGGTAATTAACGTGCTGTGAGCAATATAATTTTTATTTCATCATTTTTGAGCTCTTTAACAAGTGGATGTTGACATCCAATAGAAGTTGATAGATGAAATGTTGATGTTGATAGTGGTGAAAGGGGATCGACAAAATAAGGAAAAGGCGAAAAGAAAGGCATATTGAAGGTGCGGGTCGCAGTTCTGTTCTCATGGACATCCTTTTGTTCCGGTAGTAATACCTTTTAATATGTATATATAAAGTCGTTAGTCGTTAATTATCAAAATTTTAAGCTAAATAAATCTATAATGAAAAGGGATCTTCGTGCTTTATTATTGATAAGTTATACCATTGGAAAGTGTGCTCAAAGTCACCCCATAAAATGCTTTACAGAGTTTGGGCAGCAGAAGCGAATCTTCGCATTTGGAAAGAAATGACCACAAAAACTTCCATCAGGACAAACACCCTCATTGCCCTCGCTGCATGACAGAAAGGTTCCGTCGGCTCCTCGGACTGGGTCCGTTACTGCACATAAGTTGAAATCTGTTAAAGTACAATACATTGTATATTGATAGTACCTTAGCAAGTATTAACGCGTATATCAATCATTGGCTAATAAAACCCTTGTTGCATTTCATCGTCGCTTTGAGTCACGTCTTAAAGAGACACTATGTGAGTTGTCAGCTGTTCGAGGTTCTGAGGTATAATAAGCAGTACTAATTATGTTTCAAACGATGTGATTGTTCAAACAGGAACATTTGACAGATCTATTAATCACTGAGTTATCAAAACTGAGGGTTTTATTCCTTCAATTCATAGCAAATTATCTTAAAGGTGATTCAAACACATACCCAAAAGTGCAACAGCAGATGACAAAGTCAGGATAAGAACCTTGAAAATGAGATAATCATGTATACATATACAATGAAATTTGTATAAATGAATCTAGATTTTTTTTTATCGAAAGAAGAGATTAATGACAACATCTTATAAATGTGATTTCAAAATGTCAGCTCACCAAAGCAAGATAGATTCTCATGTTGAGCTGTCGATATGAAGACACGATTCGCGATTCAAGCAGTACGAAGTACAATGTAGGTCAAGAACATTGTAGTTTCTTTATCTTCATTAAAGTGACTGTGCCATATTGCTACACAATATTTGAACTTTCAAACCCATTTGAGTGTAAATATAAATAGTAACGTCCACTTAAATATAGTTATAAAACAGATGCCATAAGACATCATCAAACAATATCTCTTTTAAATTGAAAAGAATAACGTTTTTCATATGCCATTACATTTTCTAACTCCAGAAAATCAACATAATAATTGTTTTACATTCAACTCTTTCACAAAATTATCGAATATGATAAGATTTGTAATTCAGTTACTTCCCAGCTGATTTAGGAGTTGCTCAGTAGTGGTGTGGGTAGGCATCCAACCTGATTTAGGAGTTGCTCAGTAGTGGTGTGGGTAGGCATCCAAGCTGATTTAGGAGTTGCTCAGTAGTGGTGAGGGTAGGCATCCAACCTGATTTAGGAGTTGCTCAGTAGTGGTGTGGGTAGGCATCCAACCTGATTTAGGAGTTGCTCAGTAATCATGGTGTGGGTAGGCATCCAACCTGATTTAGGAGTTGCTCAGTAATGGTGTGGGTAGGCATCCAAGCTGATTTAGGAGTTGCTCAGTAATCATGGTGTGGGTAGGCATCCAACCTGATTTAGGAGTTGCTCAGTAATGGTGTGGGTAGGCATCCAAGCTGATTTAGGAGTTGCTCAGTAATGGTGTGGGTAGGCATCCAACCTGATTTAGGAGTTGCTCAGTAATGGTGTGGGTAGACATCCAACCTGATTTAGGAGTTGCTCAGTAATGGTGTGGGTAGGCATCCAACCTGATTTAGGAGTTGCTCAGTAATGGTGTGGGTAGGCATCCAATCTGATTTAGGAGTTGCTCAGTAATGGTGTGGGTAGGCATCCAAGCTGATTTAGGAGTTGCTCAGTAGTGGTGTTGGTAGGCATCCAACCTGATTTAGGAGTAGCCCAGTAGTGGTGTTGGTAGGCATCCAACCTGATTTAGGAGTTGCTCAGTAATGGTGTGGGTAGGCATCCAACCTGATTTAGGAGTTGCTCAGTAATCATGGTGTGGGTAGGCATCCAACCTGATTTAGGAGTTGCTCAGTAATGGTGTGGGTAGGCATCCAAGCTGATTTAGGAGTTGCTCAGTAATGGTGTGGGTAGGCATCCAACCTGATTTAGGAGTTGCTCAGTAATGGTGTGGGTAGGCATCAATGCTACTGAAGGAACCGACTTGCAACAACTTGGCAGCCCATGTTTGACCCAAATGTGGTTTGCACTTGGTACGGAAAATATATGTTACACCTTCATTACACGAATATTCAAAATTGAAGAATGACCATTGTCCTATTTTGCGCAAAGTCACAATGGATTATCTTAGAGGTAAGGGTCCCTTCATGTGATGTCTGATTTTGTCTTAAAAGAAGTGCACACCTGGCCGTACGTGACACACAGCATGAGGATGTCATGATAAGAAAAACTTGCAGATTATTACCATGTCAAGTTGTCTAACAGGAAAACGTTTTTTTCAAACAGCTTTGTGAATGGACAAAAACCTTTTTCAAAAGCTTTTATGATACTTGAATCATGTACATACCATTATATATGTGTGTATACTTACAAAATACACGTACATCATCTTGCCTTTGAAGAAATTTGGAACTGAATATTTTGGAACGATAATCAATTAGTGTTTAATAGTGGAACAGATCTTATAATAATGTTATCTTGGTATTAACTCATTTCAAACATCTAAGTTATCATTCAAATTAAATTGAAGATACCAACATTCCTATCCTTTAGTCATTTAAAGATCGTTATTTGGAAATTTGCCTTGTAAGGGAAACTTAAATTTTCTTATAATCAATTTCAAAATCCCCTTATACAATTATGTTTATCATCACTTATTCTGCCCATGTCTAAAAGCAAACACACCAGAAGACAAAGAGTTCTCAATAAAAAAATAAACATAAAAATATTCACTTATCTTTATATATATTTCGTGACACTTCCTTTAACTTTTAACACAACGCAATAAAACGTTAAAATGTCATGGATACAATATGGCCAAGTAGAAGTGTCATACATATATAGCTAATAGAATCTTTGTTTTTTCAAAAATAATTCTAGCAAAGAGTATAAATTAAGAAAAACTGATTCATTTGTTATCCCTGCAAGTTTGTTTCAGCGCACCATGGTCTCTCTCGTTTGGGTAAGACCGTCATTACTTATCATTGCAATTGAAATGTTGGTAGTTTGTGGGAACACTTCAGAAGTTGGCGGAGCGGGATGTTTGATTTGATGATCAAGGTTGGGGGGAGGGGGATGCCGGGTGGTGGTTCCCCTCGCTTCCTACGCCTATGTTTGAAAGTTTTTTGATTATGATGTAAATGCCGGTAATGTATCGGCAATGAATTATTCGTTTAAAACTATGTATGATTTTGAACAAAATGTCTTTTACTGGATGCAAATTAGGTTTATCTCGGAATTTCTTTTGTTTTAGATCTCAGTGATGGTATGCATTGGCTCAACTCTAGGTAAGTTTTTAACTTGAATAATGTAGCTTGAGTGAACAATGGCATGTTGATCATTTGGTTTCAATGCAACGCATATGATTTGAACACAAGATCTTCATCAATGATTGATAAAAATTCTGTATCATCATTCATGTATTCTCATTATCTTTCCTCCCTTGCATTTGCTTCACAAGTATTGTCATTGCATTCCTGGAGGTTATTACACTTTATTTAAAGTTTAAAACTTTCTTATCTTAAAACTGAGATAGTCAACGAAGACTGGGACGGTCAACAACGAACTTCCTTTTCTATGGAATGCCTATCTATCTATTTAATGCCTGCTTGGTCTTATAATTAAAAATTATAGGCATATGTTTATCAGGATGTTCTACTCGTGTTTTCATCAATGTTTTATCTCCCTTAGCATATTCTGGAGGACAACAGAGAGAAAAAAGGTGAAAGTGTAACTATAACGACAGTGAAAGTCATGTTCATTGACAGATAAACTGTTACAAGTATATAGCATAGATCCAGCATAAATAACCTCCAGGTCTGTAGATGGCATTGGGAGTTAATTTTGAAACGCTGTCTGTTTAAGTTTAGTTGCTGTAATGAAACACGTTTGATATTTCATGTCATTGTTCACGGCAGTGGCACCAACAAAGATCTTAAAATCAAGAATTTTCCATTTTCTTTAATTACTTGGTCTCATAAGACTTCGGGTCATCTATACATATAGGTTTGTCTCGTTGACGTAAACTACAACTCGTTTTGTTGAACTTCTTTTAAATTCCTTTAACTTAACTCAACACAGAAGAGCTTTAAAGGGGCAGTAACACGTTTTTATGGTGAATATAAGGTGATGTCAGGAATATGCACATTAATGGTTCCAATTGAAAGACAATGTATTTAAACTAAATGGAGCAGTAATAACTCAAATATATAATATTAAGTTTATTCATGAAATTACCTTTTCTTACAGAAAATGAATTAAAGTTGTTCAAAAAAAATGGCCGCCAGTGGATTTTATGTGAATCTTCATACTTTGTCCTCTGACAATTACTGATTGGCTTGTGTAATTAGATATTTGAAGCTATCAAAGTAATTCATTTAGCATTAACGTACATTTATCAGTGAAAATTTTGAAATATGAAATTATCAAAAAACGTGCTACTGCCCCTTTAAACTTGCGTTGTATCTTTGAATCCCATGGATATAAGAGTCAAGGATGATCCTCAAATGCTTTTGAAGTTAAGAATTCATTGCCTTAAGATGAAATTTTTTAGCATGTATATAAGGTTAGGTTAATATATGCCAATTTCAGAATTTGTTTGATATATTAAACCCAATTAAATAACTCTTAACTCAAATTATTATCGGTTATTCATAAAAAGGCTTATAACAAAATGAATATCTCTTTTCCCATTTCCAGTTGAGCCAAAGATTCATTACCCCTTGTGTAAGGGTGACGTTATTCACCCAGGCATCTGTGGTATCTTCTGTAAGAGCGACCGTCATTGTGATCCTAGTCACACATGCTGCAGGAGTGGATGCTACGTGGGGTGTTTTCCCAAACAAGGTGATTTTACTGACATTTCAATAGCTTTCCTCTTAATTCTTAGTTGCATTTCATTCAAAATCTCGAAATGAATAAAAAAAATTAATTATTACGAAATATGATTAAATTTATACATTTGACTTATTTAAATCAAGTTGAAAAATATCCAGAATTACATCATGGTTTTAAAATAAAATGACTGTAATTGTTCTGATACCTTCTTGTGCAAAAGTGAATAAATGTCAGTCTAAGTAAACCTGGCCTCAATATTACCCGTTTCACTCCGATATTGGAATACATGTGTACATAATGCAACATGTCTTCGACTTCTTCTCTCAGTATGAAGGTGAACAGATACAGATAAAGGTTTACAGAAGTAGTGAAAAGAAATCATTATGCAAGCATCAGTCTTAGTAAACTAAGCCTCACTATACTCTCATATTGGGTCTATCTAGATGCAGTAACAGGTCGCCGTTTACATTCGGAACAGACCATCTGTTAAAGACTGTCTGAATGCAAGTTAATATAAAACTTTTTTTTGTTTTTGTTTTTTTAATATATATTTTTTTAATACAAAACTTTAGTTCGCTGGATTGTTTTCAGTTCGTTTACTGAGCACAAACAAAACTGGAATTGCGTATCACTCATATAACGTTTTTCTGTCCCTTGTATTAGGCATTCAAATTTATTTAAACAAATGTTTTTAGAGTAGCTTACTTTTACTTAACTTAAATGTTGTCATTTTCAACATAATTCTTACATTTGTCAAAATTCAGGTACATGTACAGTTTTGTATGTAGCCATAAATAACCTTCATTTTCCTAACTGGACTAGTTGATCAATAATAAATGTTATCATCATATTCTTAGAAATGCTAGAAACGTATGTACAAGAAAGAAATTGTTTGATGTGCTTCTAACAAACTATATCAAGCAATATCAAGAACCTATATATTGAAATTATAAAAGATAAAGTCCACGTTATTTACATCAGTAAATGTTTTACTGAATCACCCATATACTTCAGTGTTGATTATTTACAGATAGTGAAACAATCCTGTTCAAATTAACACGTTAAAAAAATTCTGTTCATCTTTTTGTGTTTAACATATAACTTTATAGATTTTATTCAAATGTCGGTTTTTCATATTTATGAACATCAATCCGCATTTTTAATGCTAAACATGTCCGAAAAAACACCAAAACAATAAGTAATAATTTGGAGAAAAAATTCTATGTGAGATATCATTTAAGGCTTCCATTTTGATGTGTATAGTAAAGATGCTTTCGTTTAATGAGGAGCAATTTAGACAGACAGAATTATTAAATGTAGGGGAGACCAGGGCAAAGCGCGCCCCCTGCCATATAAACATGTACTTTTCTGGACAAATTAACATTTATAATGCAACTTGCACCATGTCTCTAATGTTCACCAGAGAAACATGTATGACAAAAGCTTTTTAACTTACCCTGCCTGCATAAAGAGATATAAATGAAAATGTTGTTCGACAAAGGCGGTGCACTTTGCCCGGTAGTTTGGGGCAAAGCGCCCCATGCGAAAAGACACACAAATGTCAAGCACCTATAACAAGCCATAACCATACAGTGTTTTTAAAGTGCCATGCAGCTAACAGGCATCCTTATGAAAACTAAACAAATAAAAAAAAAACTAGGCTCAGCATGCAAAGAAGGACAAAATATGTTTTTATGTCAAGGACCTATATATAAGTTCTCATCCAAAAACGTACATGATTACTATATACGGATTTCTAAGAACTATGGGATTCTTGACAATTCAACTCATTTACTATCAGAAACCAATAAATATATGAAGTAAATAAAGAAATTGATTGGTTTGAAAGACAAATTTAACATTTTAAAAATATCTTCTGCCGGACTTGCCATACAGCATATCTTCTTAATTGTTTAGGGATAAAACAAAATATATGATGAATAATGTTTAACAATCAAAGAAAAGATATGTATTTCTAAATAACAAAAGCCCTATAATATATTTTAATACTTCCGGTGATTTTTAATATCAATTCAATTCAGGAAAATAATAGAATGAAAATTACAAATCTATTTTACTATATCTGCTTATAAAATTAATTGAAAACTTTGAAACTATAATGTGTTGACCAGAGATAAATACTTTTAGATAATACGGGACTTGATAAAGGTTGATAAAGACAAACCACGCCATCTGTCGATCGTTAAGGAAAAATAACCCTTGCCCTGTTCTCCCCTATCGCTGGACGTTTACGGGACAGAGGAAATTCATTATACAAGCTAGCTTTTGACTGGCCTTATGTACGTGCCAGCAGTAGGCTGATCTGCTAGCACTGATGTGGCCCGTGATGTCAAGGGCGAAGTATGGAGAGTTGGAAAACCTCTCGTTTTGGCCATGACATGATACTTGACCTGCAAACATTTAATGTTGATGTCACTGATAATACAACTTTACTGTTCCCTTACGTATATTTTATGAGAAAACTATTTTCACCTAAGGTGACATTTAAATGCATAAAAAGGATTAAGGAATTCACGCTGTATTTTAATGTGGGTATAGTCCTAGTTTAAAGGGGCAGTAGCACGTTCTTAGAGGGAATATACAATGTAGGGTGATGTCAGAAAAAGGAAAATTAATGGTTCCAATTGAAAGACAGTGTATTTAAAGTAAATGAAGTAGTAATAATTCAAATGTATAAGGTAAAGTTTAGCCATGCGATGACATTTTCTTACACAAAATGAATTAAAGGTGTTCACATAAAAATGGCCGCCAATGTATTTTATGTGAATCTTCATACTTTGTCCTCTGATTATGGATGATTGGCACGTTTAATGAGATTTTTGACACTGCCAAAATAGTACATTTAGCATAAGCTTGCAATATTCAGTGACAATTATAAAAAATAAAATTATCGAAAAATTACCTTTAAAAATATATTCTATCGAGTTCAATATATGGCGTAAACTGTCAAATACGGAGTTGATGTGGATACGCACGTGAAATTAATTCAATGTAAATGGTATTGCAGGTTTGTTTTGTCATGCGATGCGGATAGAACCCTAAGTTGAAATGTTTCTAAATGTGCAACACATTTGTAAATTTTGAATAATGATGGGGATGTAAGATACAGTAGCAAAGTGTGTAACATGTGACTTTGATTTTATTATAGAAATAAAATTCATTTCAATTCACTTTTTATCGTTCAAATTTAAAAAAGAATATTGGTTTTCGGAACCTATACATTTACGTTTTGAAACTTAAGTTTAAGGGTGGTACCTACTTGTGGTCAGTAAAGTTATATTATGAGTACTTCATCCTTTATCCTAAACGGAGAGCTACATCTGATACTACACGTGTTTTTGGTATGCATTGAAAAGTATTCTTTTCGGCAAAAAAATGTCATAACTTTTATTGCTTAACATCGTTTTTATAACATATCTTATGTAGGATGTTAGTGCAATATTAGAGTCATTCTCAACAACAAGCTAAAGATGTATTATCAAAGTTTCAAATCTCAACGTACATCATGGACCTCATTTTCTGTGCTAGCGTTGCGAGCCCGTTGAATAAGCCAATCAGAAGACAGCTTTGTAAATTGATTTATCGAATAAGTGTGCATCGATACGTTACCGCTGGCTTAACGAAGACACCTTTAATATAAATAATATCAAACATTAGGTACAGTTTCTTAGATAACAATATACAACATAATGACCGCCTATCTCACTAAACTATTTATTATAAACTCATTATGCAGTGTATGATCAATTGACATTAGAATCGCAAACCTTTTGGTTTTAATATTTCCTTTGCATTGAATTTTTGAACATTTTTATTGTTTGTAAAATATCTACATGGAAGTAGAAAATTATAAAAAAGGAAATCAATCTACCTTACCGAAGTTTGATATTAAATGTTACTCGGAAAGTTTTCAAAAGATTGTTACTAATTTGAATTTGTTCCGAATGTAAACGGCAATTTCATCGGTTATTAATGAATGAGCTGGTAAGGGGCGTAACTCGAGGTCCCCATAGACAAGGCAAGGTAGGAGACGGAGAGACTAGTTAATTAAATACGTTGTCACTTAATTAATTACGTATGCCGTGTAAAGATGTATCTAAACATAATAGAAAGATCTGGTCCCTGAACTCTATTTGCAAACTGTTCTATCAAGAAATGTAAGAAAGTATGTTGCTCGACTACGATGTGGAAGTCTACCATTACATGTAGAGACAGGTCGTCACAGTAGACCCCCCACCCCATTAGAGCAGAGATTGTGTTTATTCTGTAATAGCATTGAAATAGAAGTTCATTTTATTACAGGATGTTATTTTTATGAAGATCTTAGAAGTAAATTAATTTAAATCTTAATGTAGACTTTTACAATGCAAAGGACCCCGTGGATCTTTTTACACAACTTTTCAATGAAAATAATCCAAAACGTATAAAATCTATCTGCTTTACCATTAAAAATATGTATTTTGGACGACAATTATTTTTATAAATTCTACTTTTTATACCCTTTTACCTGTATGTTTTATGTAAATAATATATCTTAGCTTTTATATTGTAAAGTGTCTCGTAAGCCAAAAAATGGCTGGTTGTTAAGTATCTTTTATGACTCTTACATATGTTTTTAACTCTGTATACTTAACTTGTGACACTATAATAAACTACATCTGTACGTCTGTCTGTCTGTCTGTCATAATAATGTCCCTCTTAGAACCATACCATTACACTAAATACCACTATTGTCTAATTTTCTTTAATTTGGTTAATTACCATTAGCCATTACCACCAAAAAGATAGGAATCGTCTTTGGGTGAAGCAAAGTGTCTATTGCATCTTAATCACTCATGCCCATGTTTCAGATAAACCCGGAAGTTGCCCAGACAGGAATAACGGCGCCGGAGCCTGTTACGTCGACTGCGGGACTGATGCCGACTGTCCCGGAAGTGAGAAGTGTTGTGGGAGTTGTCCTCGGATCTGTGAGAAGCCATGTTAAGATGACTGCCAGTCTCTTTTGGTATTTTGGAATAAAGCAATAAAGTTTATTTCATTCTGTGTTTTTGGGTTGATTGATATGCATTAAAAGAAGTTACTTTAGCCCTCGCTCTTCTTACAATGTACTAGTACATGTATGATATGAAATATTGAATATTGTGGAAAAAAAGGTACGAGGCGATTGAACCTTTCGTATGATAAGATTTAAGATCAATGCAAGTTAATTTTTATGCAAATGAATCAAATTTCCATTTTCTGTAAGTTGAGAAAAAAAAAGGTGAACGTTCCAAAAATAAATTAATAATAAGATATTGTTCTCAAATTGTTAAATATCATAAAATAAATAGAAAGTGGTACAACTCAATTTTTATTACCCATAAGTAATGAATCAGTAATAACCTAAAAAGAGGTCCTCATACGAGTGTGTTTTGTAATCGGAAATATCAGGCATTAGGTAAAGACTTTTGTGAGCTAGTCAATTTATAATGTTTATTCCTTATGGTAAAGTAAAAAACGCTTGTCGAAAGCTAAACTAGTAGACAACCTGTTGAGTTTCCTACATCAACTTGACAAAACTAATGTGAGAAACACTTAGGTTGGGAAATTGATCTTTACAGCGTCATGGCCAAAACAATAAGATTTCGAACGCTACCCGCTTCGCCCTTTGACATCAAGGGGCCACATCTTCTGTGCTAGCAGATCAGCCCATTTCGAAGGCCAATCAGAAAACATCTTGTGCTTTGCATTTCGGCTTTAGCGTAATCATGAAGTGATACATTACCATTCACGTAACGAAGACATATTTTTAAATTTTTTTTTTACTTTTTAGGTGAAATGACTAAGATGAAAATACCCACAATAATTACCGGCTTTAAAGATAACATGAAATAAAGTAGTTCGACTCATGCTCATAATGCAATGTGTAATTAATTGATGTTATATGTAGATATTATATAATTATATGTTGTGTAAATATGAATGCGTGTATCTTAGGTTTGAATGATATCATCCATAGAAATTGAAAATTAAGTTTAAATAATAACCTTTTTTTAAAAAATGTAAATGACATTGAAAAAAAAAGATAATTTAAAAGATGAGCTTCCATAAAAAAAGTATTTAGAAAAAATACTTTTTTATGCTCATTGCAAAGGAGAGGTACAACTTTAAATGAGGGATATGTATGTGTAAATGCTGCTTTAGAAATCTTGAAACAATTAAGCAGATTAAATTTTATTCAAATTTTAACTTGCATTTTCTGTATAAAATTATATGTAACTACTTATACTTAGTTTCGAATGTAAATGGCCATTTAATTAGCTATTGGAACAGGTCTGATAGGTATTCTATGCCTTGAAGGCAAGGTAGCAAAGTAAGAGTTTACGTTTTCACCCAGCCCTAGCAAAATGATGAAAATCAAGTTTGTATAACTATAAGAACATTTGCCTAAAACTGCTCGGGTACCTACGAGTACAATTGGTGTATCGGTTATAAAGTTCCGATATGTTGCATATGTGGGATAAATCTTAGAGGTCATTTCATTAACCCGTTGACAAAACCATGTGAGATTTGAATAAAGGAGTATTTCTACGTGCTACCGGGCAGCATGTAGAAAGCGTGAAACACTTGCAGAGTATAGTCATTTGATAAGGCGATTTGGTGAGTAAATGCGAGAGTGCCGAGTCATTTATCCGACATTTGCGCTAAGGTCTAGCCCGCATCAGTTTCAAACCCTTTTTATCAGATTTTGACCAAGGAAAATAGCTAACATTAACAGCTAACATCCTTCAAACATGAAACTTAAATTTTAAAATTTTACTCGTTTCCGTTTGTGTTACCCTTCAAAGACGCAATGATAAATTGAAAAAAGCTTTTTTATTCATTTTATCTATTACAGTAATTTTTTTCATGTTAATAAAAAGACATCTGGAAATAAAAAACCATCAATGCCTCATTGTTGTCTGTATCTAAAGACCAGAAACATTTTTAATTGTTTGAAGTTATAGAACTTGACTTTTACATGGAAGAATGTCAATGAGTTTTGCTAGGGATAACTTGACTGTCACTTGTGTTTTAAAATTTGCTTGAGTATATATAATCTTATTGTAAACCGTTTCTTGCCGAGAAACTATGACAGACACAATACAGTAATAAATAAATTATCAATATCAAATGTCAAAATTATGGCTTTCAATAATCAATTATTCACTTAAAGCCTCACGCTACGCGTTTTTAAAGCAATACTGATTCCGTTTTATGCTGCTGATCTCCAAACGCAGTTTGTCTGTTTCCTTATTGAACCTTCAAACCTCCGACTGTTTACTCAGCATTCCACTTATGCATTTAGAGCTTGGAGAACATGAGTTGCATCATCTGAGCACGTGAAAGGCGAGCTACTGCCTGTCTATCGCAATACGTAAATGAGGTGTTAAACACGTGCATTAAGGAAATTTCAAGCTTTTTTCAATTTCAATCTAATATTGAATAGTTTGTTTTATTAGATTGAAATTGATATGAAATACAAAAATTAATGACAGTTTGTAGTTTTAAGAGACTAAAACAGTTAATTTTTTGTTCTGATCAGCTACTGAACCGTTATGTAAATATCATTCCAATTGACCCAATTTAGTTTTTATAAAGCATGAGATATTTCGAGTACTAATAGCAGGATGGAAAAATGTTAACGTTATAAGATCTAACTTCAAGAAATAAAAAGATAAGAAACAGTATTATAGTTTATTAAACCAATTCAGCATTGAGGATGTCAAAGGTAAGAGCTGAGTAATTTATCAATCCTTCAACTGACAATTAAGTGATAACAACTTTAGGGCAGCACACAGCATAACCATCCAGCATGTCCGTGTGACAGTAACTACCGGTAGGACAGTTTTGCCTGTTGGGTCCTCGTCCACAGAACAAAGCCTGGCCACGAGCATCTCTCATGGGAGAGTCACCGTAACAGGGCAGGACATCTTGAATAAAACACAGAAGGAGTTTGAAGTGAAAGTAAACATCGCCGTTACACGGCAGGACATTTCAAATGAATAATAAAATTTGTATGAAGTGGAGATGACAATCGCCGTTTCAGGGCATGACTTCTTGGTGAAACATTTAAGTAGAATGAAGTGGAAAGAAACATTGCTGTTACAGGGCAGGACATCTTTAATAAAACATAATAGTGGTTTGAAATTGAAATAAACATCGTCATTACAGGAAAGGATATATTTTATAAAACACAGAAGTAGAATGAAGTGGAAAGAAACATTGCTGTTACAGGGCAGGACATATTTAATAAAACATAATAGTGGTTTGAAATTGAAATAAACATCGTCATTACAGAAAAGGATATATTTTATATAAACACAGAAGTAGTATGAAGTGGAAATAAACATTGCCGTTACAGGGCAGGACATTTTTAATAAAAAATAATAGTGGTTTGAAATTGAAATAAACATCGTCATTACAGGAAAGGATATATTTTATAAAACACAGAAGTATTATTAAGTGGAAATAAACATTGCCGTTACAGGGCAGGACATCTTTAATAAAACATAATAGTGGTTTGAAATTGAAATGAACATCGTCATTACAGGAAAGGATATCTTTGATAAAACACAGAAGAAGTATGAAGTGGAAAGAAACATTGCCGTTACAGGGCAGGACATCTACATAATAGTGGTTTGAAATTGAAATAAACATCGTCATTACAGGAAAGGGTATATTTTATAAAACACAGAAGTAGAATGAAGTGGAAATAAACATTGCTGTTACAGGGCAGGACATATTTAATAAAACATAATAGTGGTTTGAAATTGAAATAAACATCGTCATTACAGGAAAGGATATATTTTATAAAACACAGAAGTAGAATGAAGTGGAAATAAACATTGCCGTTACAGGGCTGGACATCTTTAATAAAAAATAATAGTGGTTTGAAATTGAAATAAACATCGTCATTACAGGAAAGGATATATTTTATAAAACACAAAAGAGGAATGAAGTGGAAATAAACATTGCCGTTTCAGGGCAGGACATCTTTAATAAAACATAATAGTGGTTTGAAATTGAAATGAACATCGTCATTTCAGGAAAGGATATATTTTATAAAACACAGAAGAAGTATGAAGCGGAAAGAAACATTGCCGTTAAAGGGCAGGACATCTTGAATAAAACATAGAAATGGTACGAAGTGGAAATAAACATCTCCCTTACAGGGCATTACATCTTTAATGAAAAATAGAAGTAGTATGAAGTGGAGATAATCGTAGCATCACAGGGCGATTCATATTTAATTAAACATAAGAATTATGAAGCGGAAGTGAACGATGACGTTTCAAGGCGGTATATCTTTAATTAAACATATAGAGAATATTGCATGAGTTTCCATGACATACTTTATTTACAACACGAGTTGTTAAATATTAGTATTTTCCAGAGAGAGGGCGAGGCAAATAATGATATTGAGATACGAGTGTCCTAAATATAGTATATCATGAGTAGGAATATCATATTGTTTATTACCGTAGTCCCAAAATTAAAAAAAATACCAAAACCTACTTCTCAGCAAACGACACTCGTGTGTAATTAGCTGTATATCTCTCGCTCTCGCTCGGGAAAATACTGATATTTAGACACTCGTATCGTACACATATGATGTCTTGGGCATCACATAATTTATGTCAATTTTAAAAGAGTTATTCTTCATCTGGCTTTGATTAAACATACGAAGTATGTTCCTGTAACGATAACTTGACATTAATGACGGAGAACAATACCATCAAACCATGGCGCCAGAATGACAAAGCAGCATCTCTACATCAGTCAAGTAGATACCTCATTATACCATGTACCTATGGTCGAGTGTACCAAGATTAACGACATCGACATCGTTTTGGGCAACATTAAAGATGATTAAGAGGGGTCAAATTAGATGTTTGTTCATATGATAATAACTGAATTCATGGCGATGACGTCACTTTATTGCTTTAACAGTTGATTTTATAGGTAATTTAACTCGTGTCCCATATCCGAGGAGTGTACTGTATTGTTTTGATTGCAAAATATGGAATCTGAATGATTAATGAAAATATAGAAACATTTTAGTTAAGTAAAAACATACATGGATTAGATGGAGATGCATTTGGAATCGTGGATTCGTGAATACAGTCAACCCCCACCCCTTCTTTTCATTATTTTTACGAATCCACTAGTCATGCATTCATTCTCCATGAAGTGTGTCGCTTTAAAGGATGTGGTATTTGATGGATTACAGTATAGCTACCTGTAAGTGCAGTGTTCTAAAAATGTTTATCCTGAAAACAAGTTGACCAACGAGTAGGAAAGCCTTTTTTGGTAAACAGAAACCTGAATGTTATGATAAATATTTATGATACATTTAAGAAACATGTTCATCTTTCAGAAAATATAATGTATCATGTTAAAAGGGCAGTAGCACGTTTTAAGTGGGAATATAAGGTGATGTCAGGAAAATTAAAATAAATCGTTCCAATTGAAAGGCAATATATTTAAACTAAGTGAAGCAGTAATAAATCAAATTAATAATGTAATGTTCAGCCATGCGATTTCTTTTTCTTACACAAAATGAATTAAAGGTGTTCACACAAAAATTGCCGCCAATGGAATTAATGCGAATCTTTAAAAATTGTTCTCTACCCATGGGTGATTGATTTGTGAAATGAAATTTTTGAATCTATCAAAATAAAACATGTAGCATAACCGTACATTTATCAGTGAAAATTTGAAAATATTTTTTTCTAAAAACGTGCTACTGCCCCTTTAAATTATATATTTAAGAGAATCATTAGACATTGCTTACCCACAGCAGCTGAGGCTAAAGCCAATGTAAGAATGAGAACCTGCAGGAAAGAGCATTTTTTATCTAAACTGGTAATGAAGAAACTTAAAAATCAACAAAAGTATTTCCAAAGGTTTTGAAATAACAAAAGCTATTTAAACATTAATGACAAAACTTTATTTTTAGATTCAGTGCTAAAGTTGTAGTAAAAATATAACTTGTATAGGTACATGTAATAGGTATAATAGTCTTCCCTTTTCACTTCTAAATGAACACATTTTGACCCGACAATGATCATTCAAAGTAAATGAAAATTTAAACAATTTAGAATCAAACTCTTTTGTAAAGCCCGCAAATAATTTTTTAGTTAAGTATTAAATTTTAAGATATTTGAACTTACCACGATTGCTAGATAAACCTTCATTGCTCTGTGTCTATACTTTTACTATAAGTCAGCTGGTGGTTTTTGTTTCTTATCAATTTCTTATCAACATTAATATAGTATATTTCAGTTTATTGGTTTACATAGCAGCAGTATAGAAAAACATATCATTTTGACATTCATACTTCACATTGTTTCCCCTCAAAAACAACAAGACCCATACTTGTAAAACTATTTGATTATAAATTCTTAAATATTTTATTTGTATAAAAGGTTATAGAACATTTATAACACACACACTAAAACATATAGTTCCAGAGCAAAAGAATATTTGCTGTAAATAACTAGTTGCTTAACAAAGTATGACTAACTTGCAATATTATTTTGAAATGTGTTCTTTTAAACATTTTATCTTAACATTTAGCTGCTTAAAATTTAGAAATCAATTAGATGAATAGTTATTTTCCAAAAGCTAAACAAATGATCCACTTATACATCGTTTTGTTATGTATAAAACCATAGAATAGTATGGATTTATAAATCTTTTGTGTTAAATAGTTTTAGGTATAAATTAAACTTTATTCCATAGTTTTATGATTTGACGTCATTCCCACAAACATGAGAAATAATCAGTGTGATATAATTTCGAAAATGTTTTATGTGCTGTTTGAACTCATAATAAAGCTGTAAAGTTCGATCATGTAACTATGAAGGGTTATAAATTGGATCCCTAGTCAAAAACATACAGAACTGTATAACAACAAACCGAAAGTATTTTTTAATTATTCCACCTTCACTCGTTCAATATATCTAAAATTGAAGAATGGTCATGATCCTTTTTTGCTGAAAGGGGCAGTAGCACGTTTTTAAAGGGAATATAAGGTCATGTCGGGAAAAATAAAATGAATGGTGCCAATTATAGACAATGTATTTAAACTAAATGGAGCAGTAATGATACAAATAGACAACGTAAAGAAAATGAATTAAAGGTGTTCACTAAAAATGGCCGCCGATGGAATTTAAGTGAATCTTCATACTTTGTCCTCTGACTCTGGATGATTGGCTTGGATGAGATTTTTGACACTGTTAAAATAATACATTTAGCATAACTAACAATTATCAGTGAAAAATGTAAAATTATGAAATTATAAAAAAACGTGCTACTGCCCCTTTAAAGTAACAATATACATCTTAGAGGGGTAAACCTTTGTATCAAGTGTCTGCTTTTGTCCAAAAACAAGTGCACACCTGGCGGTTCTTGACACAAAATGTGTGTCACATTTCAGTTTACAGATAAAATCAGTAAAAAAGAAGTGAAAAACCTGGAACGTTTAAAAACATTCAGTGTTCTTATGTTATTACCTTGTCAAGTTGTCTTTCAGGAAAGCGTACGTTCAAAGAAGCTCTGTGGATATACAAATGACTATTTCAAAATTGATACTAGTTATTTATATATACCTTTGCAATTGTGTCATCTTACATGATACATGTTCATTAAACTTACCGTTGAAGATATGATTTATTCAATGATACGCCAATGTGTAGCAAACAACATAAAACCTTTTCAAACTATTGTTTTCTTGGTATTGTTAATTTCAAATCTTGTATTTATCATTCAAAATTAGATAAAAGATGCCTTAACGTCTATAAATTCTAGAAAAGAGGTACAACAATATTAATCTCAATTTTCTAAAACACCTTATAAATTGGCAGTTACATTTTATCATCTCTTATTCTGTTCATGTCTAAACGCAGGAACATTTGAATACAATGAGTGTTCTCAAGAAAGAGAACATCTGTATTATAATTTTCTTTTATCTTTTTAATTTTGACACTTCCTTTAACACAACGCAATACCTTGCAAGAGACGTTAAAATGTCAAAGATACAATATGTCCAAGAAGAAGTGTCATGTTGATCATAGAATTTATATTTTTCAAAATTAATTCTAGCCAAGAGTATAAATAAGGAAAACTGCTTCATTTGTTATCTCTCCAAGTTCTGTTTCAGCGCACCATGTTTTCTATCCTTGGGGTAAGATCATGCCTATCACATATCATTGTAATTGAAATGTAGTTAGTAGTTGGCCTTAAATGTTACATTGTGATTTGAATGGTGATATTAGCATTGTTCGTGTAAAAAATATGTTATCATTTTGCACAAGATGTCTCACACATTATGAAAACTGGTTTATATTGTATTTTCAGGTCTCGGTTTTGGTATGTATTGGATCAACAATAGGTAAGCCATTTATCTTAGATAATGAAGCTTAAGTTAAAAATGACATTTTACTCATTTCGTGTCAATGATGCTTAATTTACATTTTGATTATAACAAGAAAATGCAAGTGGGTTGAACATGATATTGAACATAAGTGATTGATAAACATTTCGTATCAAACTTTCCAATTACCATGATTCCTTCCTTGCATTTGCTTCATAGTTTCTTAGTTCAAAACAACAGTCACACCAAATCAAAGCTTTACCTGTTATATGATGCATGATTGTTCCTTTTGTTAATGGCTTAAGTCCATTATAAAATGATAGGCAAATACCACGGTGTTCTACCTATGCTTTCATCAATGTTTTTATATCCGCCAGCATACTCAGGAGGGAGACGGGGAGATAAAGAAGGTGAGATTTTAACTTAAACAAGAATGGGTTTAATGGAAGTGACTTACCAGTAGATGTACAGGATGCTTTAATCTACGAGTATAAATACTACTTACATAAACAAACGCCAGGTCTTTTGAAGGCATTAATAGTAATCTCTTAATTTAGTTAAACACTATCTTTTTCTGTTGCAAAATGAAACCCGCTTCATGATTCATGACAATATACACGACAGATGCACCAACGAAGATGCAAATAATCTTTCAAAATCATCACTGCATCATATCCTACTTCTTTCTTAAGTACTTGGTCGCACAAGCGTTTGTATCATTCAACCGCCTCCAAAGTTGTCTTTTATATCGACATGTAGACCTAATGTTTAATTACATTCTAAAGTTGTGCTAAAAAAATACTATACACTATTTTTGACCAAACATAGATCTGAGTGTTTAGCAGTGCTATTGTGTGATATTAAGAGTATTCAATCGACAAAAGATGACCACATTACCATTCCATAGTAAGTGGAAAGTAATGATTAGCTGACACCTAGATTCATGTGTGAGCATAATCTGTGATTTCACACAATCCAAACTTTCTTGCAAAATGTTGTCAAATATAAGAAAGATGTCGAGTGTAACAACTATAGGCATACATAAAGGTAAGAAAAGCTATTCTCTCCCAAAAGAGGCAGTTGGGCCAAAGGCTCGATCAACATTTTATGACTTGATCTGCCTCTGTACCTCATTGATTAGGTAATCGTTGACGTTGTGTACATTTTTATAGCAGGAATTGTGCAAGTTGTTGATGGTGAAGTCTGGCACTGTTAGTCTTAAAGGGGCAGTAGCACGTTTTTAGGGGGAATATAAGGTGATGTCAGGAAAATGAAAATTAATGCTTCCAATTGAAAGACAATGCATTTAAACTTAATGGAGCAGTACTTATTCAAATATAATACGTAAAGTTTAGCCATGCGATTCCTTTTTCTTACACACAATGAATTAAAGGTGTTTACACAAACTGGCCGCCAATGGATTTAATATGAATCTTCATACTTTATCCTCTGACTATGTATGATTGGCTTGTGTAATGAAATTTCTGACACTGTCAAAATAATTCATTTAGCATTTACTTACAATTATCAGTGAAAATATTAAAATATGATATAATCAAAAAACGTGCTACTGCCCCTTTAAGAGCTATTCCCATAACAGTTATTTAGAATTCGTTCCCTGAGGACATGCTAGCCACGGCAACACAAGGATGTTGATCAATAAGGGAGAAGGCAGTATATAGAGAATACTACACGAGGTCTCATTAGATACGAATTATACGAAACGAGTGTCCTTCCGAAGGTCACGAGTTTCGTATATTTCGTATCTAATGAGACCGAGTGTGGTATTTTATTTATTACACACGTTTAGAATAGACACATTTGTTAATAATCCTCATGTCTGTGTATGGCATCAAGCAAACAATTCCGAAAACCCGAAACCGGTTTCAATAACCGAATGCGTAACAATCAACGTTCGTGATGTGACCAAAGTCTATTTGCACAGTCGCTCACTTAAACCTCCAAAGAAAGAAAATAGTTTTGAGTTTCAATGAAATAAACCAAAATGAAAATGACAAAAAAAGTCAAATTAATCAATGATGAAATTTGATTGACGATTAATTAATGATTGATATAGAAAGTGTAGAACGTAAACATTCAGAGTAGAGTCAAATCTGTCAACGCTCTCCTCCCGGTCGGCTCGCCATGTTCAAGCGTCAAGGCTGACGTGTGTCGGTGCATGCGGTGTGGCTGTGTCACATTTGATAGTATTTGACTTGGTCTACCCACATGTTATCACTGACAATCCATTGCGTGCATGATGCGATCGATGTCCTGTTGTTGTTACGGTTGTTATGTAAGTAATAATTTTATTAATGCATTCGCTGATCTATTAATTTGTTCGATTGAAATCGATTTTGCACACTGATCAAAACGTAATTTTACTTAGTATGTAATCAACTTTTTAAAAGTAGACTGTAAACTTAAGAAATGACATGTTTGTTGTTAATTCGAAAAAAGTTCCGTTTTAGTTGACCCAAAATGAGAGGCCATTGGTTAACCAATCAAATCTGTGGAAAGCGAGGTCATGTTGATACGACACAGGTCAACGCAATACGACACACGTGTGTCGTACGAGATTAGAATGTCAGCACTTGTACGTTACCTACGTGTGTAATAAGCAGTAATATTTCATCCCTTTATGTGTAGATTTCAGATTACCACAGATATTTGCTCACCCAATAAACCCACAATGTCCAAAGGTATCACATATTTTCGTCTGTTAACTATTTGCGTTTCAAACGACGTCATTATATGAAGAGTCAGATAAGGCGACGTCAACGGCAATGGCGGCTTTAGGCCACTTTATCAATCAACACACAAGTGTACAGGAAATAAGAAATATAGGCTACAACGCTCTGTAAGGTTCATTGACCGAATGTGTCTTTCAGCAACGGTCGTAATCACACGAGGAAAAACACTCTTTGGATGGTCTGCTGTTTAGCCTGCATTTCTCAGTCACTGCAAACATCGGTTGAAAGTTTCTGATTTTAAACAAACGTTTTGACAATGAAGGTGATGTTAGCTTTATATTTGGTCTGTTTTACACCCTTTTTCTGAATGTAGGTCAACTATGATGTGTTCCCTTTACATGTTATACTGTACCTCCAAGATGTTACGTTTGCTTTTTTAAAACAATATTTAGAGTGTATACTTTCTATTGAGCACTAGTATGATTTTTAAGTTATGAGAGATGAACAACCTGTTCCTTAGGTCACACACTGTTTCTTGCTTGTGGCATACTGAAATGATCAAGTATTGCATATCCGTTAAAACCAATATTTCTCATAAGTTGCAAATTTCTTTGCTTTTAACACAGTTTAAACAATTTCTGTCACAGGGTTATGTCCCCCGCCAATTGTCCCAGTAACAAGGCCAAACTGCCGTGACGACTCTGACTGCAAGGGCATTATGAAGTGTTGCGGAGACATCCCCGGTCGGACGACGGAGTGCAGGTACCCTATCAAACCTGGAAACTGCCCAGCCAACAGTCCTTCTATTGACTCAGCCTGTGTGCAGGAGTGCGGGCATGACTTCTCGTGTCCAGGCGACCTCAAGTGTTGTTGGTACTACGGTGGATGTCAAAAGTTATGTGTAAAACCGTGCGAATAGACTGTTTCGATCCGTCATCAAATCTTCGAAACCATGCATTGATGAGATGAGTAAGGAAATGTTTAGTTCTGTCAGAGCATTTTTTTAAGTGACTCGAAGACATGAGTATTCTGTGTGGAGTTGCTGAACAAAATGTAAATTAGTGCAAATGTACAACCTATCAAAAGGTTCATCCTGTCTCAGGGTACGAACGTTACGCTAACTCAACTAATCTGTACCCTGGGCTCAGAAGCTAGATTCGCCCGCGCGGCCTGACTTGGGACAAAGCCAATCAAATCATTTTTTCTCGTTCAAATTTTATCGAGAAGGTGGCGAGAAAATGATTTGATTCCCACGTCAGGCCGCGCAAGCGAATCTAGCGTCTCAGCCCAGGGTACAGATTAGTGGAGTTAATGTAACGTTTGTACCTTGAGACAGGATGCAAAAGGTTAGACTCACTAGTGTAAATGAAACCAGTGTAGGAAAGTCAAATGTCCCAAACCTTTTAAAGATACTGGAACACGTGAAGTGATTCATCGTAAAACCAAATCTGTTCTGTTTTGATGTCGTGCTTCTAGAAACTTAGAGGCAGTTAATCAAACTTTTATTCATCATCTTTATATATAAAACCGTTACCAGTCTTATTTGTGTTAATAAAGAACGAAACAGTTGAAAGGACGATTTTTATCATGTTTTGCACATGCATTTCACACCCGTAAGATAAACATGTTTCAAAACGCCTCTTTTAGTGATGTTTTGCACAGCACACAGCAAAAGCATCAGCAGGATGAACATGACAATAGCTCCCAGAGGGACAGGCGACAGCTGAAGGTCCAAGTCCACAGAACAGATCAACTCCCTGGGAATCCTTCAGGGGCGTGGCTCCATTACATGGCTTCGTGTCTGTTGATGACAAACATGACATCTTTTTAAAATTGCAAGAATGTGCCTACTTAATATGAAATATTGCGTACAAATATTTGTTGACGTCGATTGGTATCTAATGATTAAAAGTGTTCCAGATTATCGTTTAAACTTTAACATCGAGGATTCAACCTTTTTTTCCCTTTTTTTTTAAGGTGATTTTATTGTTCCCATCAGTACATTGTTATATAGTATTACAATATTACAGCATACATAGATATTATCACATACTTCAACTATATTCAGAGTTGTAATCCATTGATCATTCAGGCAAAAAAGGTTGACCATTTTTATTTATGTATATGGATGTTATTATTTATGATTGCAATAATTCTTTCTACATTGAATATGTCTTTCAAAATAACCAAATATCCTGTAAGTTTTGGAACTTGCTGTTTGATGCTACAAACATGGATATATTTTTTGGCTGATAAGATTATATGATTCCAGGATTATAGGATTCCAACTTACCGAGAAAGAAAGCTTCAGACTGATGCAAAGCCAACACAGCGATTGAGATCTGCAACATTACAATCTAGTTACAACTAGCCGTAATGATAATGTCCACTAAGTCCTTGGCCCACATTTTCGAACTCTCTCTAAACGCTAAAATAGGCGTAAGTACCATACTATTACATTGGCCTACGAATATCTTATCTCAAAGAGAGATTTTTAAATCTAGGCCCTGTGTTACATCTATAGCTACATGTAGCCACTAACCCATCCGGTACGTGTCGAGCATGCGCTGAAATCAACCAATGAAAAAGGAACTGGCCCAGCTTTTAGGATCTGGCGTCGTTAGGATTTACCTTTCATTTTTCGAATAATCTGGACATGAATGTAAATAATTTCATGTATAACCAATGGCACGTGAACATTACAGCTACTTAAACTAGATTGCCTGATTTTTAAGAGCTGAGCCAGTTCTTTTATCATTGGTTGATAATGAGTTCCAAAATCCTTTAACCTTTCTCACAATAATTATAAATAATTGTTGAAAAAAGAGGATGAGTTCTCAATAACCTCTCCTTCCCTTATCATGATTGATAACATATATTTGGATGTGTAAAAACAACTGGGTGCTGACAGTTCTGCTTTCATTCTCACCACATTTCATTGCAAAACACCACATTTGGAATTTCAGTCGTAACTTCTTAAAATGTCAACGTCAATTAAAAATATAGAGAGTAATTGTTCATAAGATATCTTATCTAAAGGTCGTTTGTGTTTTGTTTTTCAATTTATAATAAAGCAATACATTTTAGGTAAAAGTGAAGGAGAAACACTTTTTTGACTATGTATATATGGTAGCAGCAATAATGAAAATACGGTAATTATGAACCGTATTTTTGAGCGGGCATTGTCAATTTTTACAACGGTGTAAGTGATAATGACAAGGTTTTAGATCCAGTGCTGCTTTTGACGCTATTTCAAAATGAACTATTATCTGTAGAAGATACAGCGGATAGTGTTACTGTTACGAATACAGTTCTGAGTTAAAACCAGTTATGGTTGGTGTCGGACCACTTCTGTTACTCATCGATATCAACGATGTTGTAGATGCTTATGATTGACATTGATATATGGCATCTTCCTAATGAAACATATTATATGTAGTTATGGTTAAAACATATTTTCTGCCATTGAAGAATCAAGTTTGGTAAACAAGCACAACAACTATACATAAAGAAGCAAACAAAATTTAACAAATAAGTTTGCATTTACGAAACCAAATGACACGATAGTTGCCATGTATGAAAAGATTTTGTACATTGTATCATTAGTGCTCTGCAGTAATAAAGCATTGGTAAACAATAAATAAGAAGGTTCGAATGCCGCTTTAACAGCAAATTCCCGCAAACAATAAAATCCTTCAATATATATTCCCGAATCAATTTATGACAGGATTGAACCAATCACATATGTGATGGAACGTTTTTGCATTTGAGTTTAAGGTGTTGCATACATGTAATAAAGTATTGATGAGGTAATCATCGAAATTTAATACATACCAATAAAACAGAAAACTTCATGGTCACAGTGTAGCAGAATAAACAAATGTGTTTGGTAAATGGTGTTATCTTTCGACACCTGCTTTCTTCACAAGCCACAAATCTCTGGATAGAAATGTTTTATACTGCGTGCTTCATCAACATATTTTTATTTAATATCTGTATTTCATACTTAATTGGATATTTGTAATGCATACTTGATACTTATATTACCTCAAAATGATCAACTGTTCATGCTATTTAAATAATAAGCGTCCGGGGATACATTTTAAGTGTCATATGTAATCAGATTAAGTTTTCTGTGAGAAAAAAAGGTAAACTGATAGCGACCTTGTCATTCATACCTAATGTATAATTGGTTTGTTCACAACAGATGTATTGTATATTTATACAACACTTCCGGTCTCGTTGCTATTGTTTCCTTGTTTTATATGTAGGTGTATTGCGAGTGTTTATACTGGGCAATTAGTAATTTACGTTCTTTCATATGATTTTTATGAAATGAGTTTTTATAAGTATATTTCATATATTACATGCCAACAGTTAAATAACTTTTTCTAATATTCTTCTTTAACGATTTTTTAAGAAAACAATTTTGAAAGAATCATATTGCGACGACCTGCCATTTGGAAATGTAGATTGTTTTCCCGAGAGAACATTTCTTAAACCCATGAAAAAAGATATATTTGGAACATGCCAATCCTAGAACAAGATGAATAGGATCATGAAAGATGTCAATCTCAGAAATTGTTGAACGCTCGATCATTTAAAAGAGGAGAAACCAAACATTTTCTGAAAGATAAACATACTTTGATAATTACAAAATTGTTTATAACACTTTTTCTAATTGGTCAAAAGCTCTAAAAAAGTGCAACCATTTCTCGATGAATGTGCTACCATACCCCATGCACTCATTCCTTCACGACCTGACGTCACGATCAACTGACGCAATAGTCCGGTTTTGACAGTTTTGAGTTATGTTCTGTTGCAAAGACAGATAAAACATATGTGTTCCACTTCACACCCGGTTTGAAACAAATTAATACTTTACCCTTCCTAATACCTTCACCGGAAAGATTGCAATTTGATAATAAGAAGTCCTCAAGTTGGTTCGCTCCGAGCGTTTCGCAAACGGCAGACATTTTGAATATCGCGTTATATGCTAATGAGGGCAATTCAGAACATACGGATTCCAATTTAGACAAATTGGGATTTATGGAGTTCTCAATTTTGATTCAACTACATGTATGTATCATTTTTTGTAACAAGCCACAATCTCACGACATTGATGTTAGATTTTTAAAAATCATTAAGAAAAAAACTTTGTTTAATGTTTGATTTTGTAATTAAAAGGATTGTTTTAATGTACATGTTTTGTGCCGCTATCGATATATTTCAACAACAGATTCTGTATAAAGTCGCGTGCAATTTGTTGCCTTTACACATCGATGGAGTAGAGAGGCAAAGAGACATGTAAAACAACCCTTAAATGTTCACTATAACATGAGTTGTAGTGCCCGAAATGTAATTTATATACTCTTACATCAGAAATAATAAGGGCAGTATAATAATAATAATAATAGTCCATTTATATAGCGCATATATCCATGCACATTGCATGCTCAAAGCGCTGAGTGACATATTACCCCTGGTCAACGAGTACAGAACACTCCCTAAGGAGAATACAACCGGTCGCCTGTCAGGCGCTCGAGGTTCAAATTCAGACTACCATCGTATCATACCAGGTACCCAATTACTGCTGGGTGGACAGAGGCACGCTCCGAACTAAGTCACTTACCCAGGGTGACACCACAAGTTTCTCAACTCATGTCTCAATGTGGGGCAGGGAATCAACCCTTCAAACTCTCAGATTATCCAGCAACGGGTTACCCACCCATCCAGCGAGCTGCGCCAGTTGTTGCTGAAGTTCGCTGATAGCGGTCGACTGAGCATTGCACAGGACCACGTGCCACCATAATGACCAAACAGGAGATCTGAAGGGAAGGGTGAGGGTTCACAAGCAAAGGAGGAAGGACCCAAACAACCGCTGTATTCCCCTGAGTGCCAATTTGGACTTAAACGCAGAAGGAAAAACGATTAAATTTATCATCTCCCCATTTCTACAGATGAATCTATGATGCAGAGGAATCATTTATTAAGAAATACTGTCAAACAGGTCGAGGTCAATCTTTACATCAGCTCCTTGTTCGTGACTTCATAATAACTTGACGTCATAGAGAATGTAATCATCCTCTCTATACACACGGGTTTCAATCGCTGAGTTGATATAAACATTAAAATATAAAAAGATATTGTTTGCACTGATAAATCACCTTTATATGTTTTACTAACATATATTCTAAATTTGAACCAATTCGGTGAGAATTTTTAAAAGTAAAGATTTAGTCCTGTCACATAAGAAATAACAAGAGAGGACACTTCAGTCGCTAAACTTGACTGAAAACCGAACACGCCGACTATTTAATCTGCGGTTCAATTAGAACCAATTTCATTCACAAAATAATACATTTAAGTCGTAGTTCAACGTTATAAATATAACTTTCTGCATCCATTGCCAATTTTTTATTCTCACTTTTGAAAACTGACCCCTGCATAAGCACCAAATTCTCTCTGAACAAATGCCCGGCCCCGATACACATTTTTATTTATAAGACGTCAACTCCCATCTTATTTCTTTAATTTCAAACCATTAATGAATGAAAGAATTTTGTATAAACATACTCGATTAACAACTGTTTGACAGATAGAGGTATTAGAACCAAATTCCAAATTTACCTTCATGATTTCTTACCTTCAGTGAAGTTAAAGAGAAAACGTGACTATGTTTTTATTTGAATGATAGTGACAGAAGCAAGGACATGAAATTTTCAAAAACAAGTGCCAGAAATAGCTTCGTTATCGTGATAGCTCATATATAAATAGTGGAAGAGAGATGATTTGTGCTCAAATACAGGATTGCATCTTAAGTATCATAATAACCATGCAAAGTATCTGTCTAGTGGTAAGTTTAAATCTTTTTCTGAAAAGATACAATTCTATTGAGATAAAAACATTATTGTCATTCAAGATATTCACAAAAAGGTGACAAAATAATTCCAAGTTTCGATGTACAGCTGCGTGCTTTAAGTTTATTCACTTGCCAGTGTATCTTAGTGCAAATAACAAGTTATTTTTGATTTCGTCAATCAATTAAATCCAGCATCAAAGACAAGGGATCACCAATCATCAACGTATATAAACCTTTATCTTACCTTACAGTAAAATACTCGTTTTTGATTGGCTGACGATCGACTCGTTTTATTTCATGTACACCGCGAATTTCACCTCTCACGGTGTACAAATTTCATGTACCCCGCTGCCATAGCTACAGCTCCTCTCCGAGAAGAGGTGTCGTATGGCGTTAAGATGACGTTACCAAATGACGCACGTGGTGTCCAGAGTTTACATACGTTCGATCAGCTGTTTTCGTGATTATTAATTATATAATTGTTTTCTCATCATTTTATGTTTTGTTTGGAACAAAAGTCTGCATTGCATTACTTGCACATGCTATATAGTCCAGCAGAATGTGGATAATACCTTGCAAAAAGGTCTCACAATAGTTCTCACTTGATTTAACTCCATTAGACCATTCTGATCAAGAAATCAATGGGTGCCACTCTGGCACCCTTGAGCATTTTGAAAAAAATGTGTTTTTCCCCCAAAAACACATTTTTTATCATTTTTTTCCTCAATTTAGTGTTAAACACTGGTAATGAATAAATAATGATGAAAAAATATAACAAAGACTTCTGAAGCTTGAATTACTGTTATTTAAAAGGCATATTGCTCCAATATACTCACAAAATTTTTACAATAACAGACAATTTCAGAGACCCGTTTATCCAGACAATACGTATAATACGTTTTTGTTGCTTTATGCAGTATCTGTAGCTCTATTTGACTTGATTAGCATAAAAAAATGTCATTTATGTTTTGTTTTACTATCTTTAATACTTAAACTATTAGATTTATATCTCAATTATAAGTAATAAGATTCTGTCAGTTATCCGAACTGACAGATACTTGAATATTAGAATAGTGCAAAACATGAGTGACATTCTTTTGTAATAGGAGGTTAAAGCTTTTAAGTTGCATGATTGAGGAAACTGTTACTGTTACCTGTAAACAGCAGATGTCATATGATATCATCAATAGAGGAATTAAGAGGTCCATTGTCTTTAATCAGTCTCATTAACATCGTGTTTGACCATCAGGGTGTGCTGATTCAAACAGTCACTGACTTCGCACTCACAGAAGATAGTACATGGGAGTCTGGCAACAGCCCATGAACATCGGGGTGAGTTGCACCTGTCACATGAACATTTCAATAGTTTGAGGATATAGTCTGGAGCTGAAGCTGTACCCTCTGGAAGCATGACTGGGGTCAATGTTTTGTTGAGTTCATCCTTCCGCCAACCATACTCTGCAGGGTCCATCTGAGGGGGGTCTGGGTCCAGGGCATTCATCCATAAACATGCTTGTAAGTGGGCACGCAGAACATTTTGCTTAAATGCCTCTTGTGTTGGGGGCAGAGCCATGATTTTTTACATCAAAGTTCTTCTTCCAACCTTGGTTCTCCATACCTTCAATCTCAGTTCACTCATAGATGTTGCTGAGGGCTGTTTGTAGCAAGCTGATATGAAGTTGAAACACTCCATGAATAGGTTGTCAAGAGGAGCATCGGGATGTCCTAAATAGTTCAAAGTGCGGCCTGCTTTCAAGAGTTTTAACACAGTTGTTTTCCCTACACCCCATGATTGAGCAACTGTATCACAACCAGAAAATGCATGGATTGCAACAAGCTGCGAGACGATGGTTGAATGTTTCTTCACTGTTTCCCGGATATCAATGCAGGTGTTGTTTGATGTCCCTTCCATGTACAGTTTGCATGTCAGCTGTTTCTTCTGGTAGAAGTGAAGCAGGAGTATGAACACATCTGTGTCATCACAGATAACAGTGATAATGGAGTCAGGTCTAGCCTCAGCGACAGAAACCATCTGTTGAACCATGATGACATCTGCTTCCTCATGCGTTGTGGCAAGGTCTTCTCGGTTGATAATCAAGCCTCTGTGGATCTCCATGGGCACATGTTCACTCGCTGTGATCACAATCCTGTGATCGTACAACTCAAGATTTTCCTTCAGATCTGTTATCAACAATGAGATCAATGAGCTGAACTTTGTTGGATGCAACTGTAAGGAGAACCTTCTGAGGAGGAAGAGGCATATGGAGGGATAGCTGGTACTGTCGGCTTGCAACTTGCTGTCGAGCTGATCTTGTGGCACTCTTGATGCTATATTCATTATACCTGTCAAATACAAGATGTATGTCAGCTCTCTGAAGAAATTTCAGTACATAGTTGGTGAAGTTGTCAACAAAGTCCTTCACCTTTCCATCTCTCGGCCAATGTATGGTCCAGAGTAGGGCACAGCCATCAAGGATTCTTGTTGCAGATTCAAAGAGTGTGTTCCTTCTTTTGTCTTCTTCTGTTTGGTTCACTTGAAGTTGCCTCTTTAAAACTGACTTGTTCTGTGCTGTCCTCATATCACCAGCATCTGTGAAGAGGGAGGTAGGGACTGGAGACAGCTCAAACTTGAGGATATCATCCATGTTGATTTCACTTCCTGAAGCTTGAAGGCCAATTATTCGTGAGAAAATCAAGTTGGTGTCAAATAGCTTTCTTTGCCCAATTCGGAGATGATTCTTCATGACAGCCATAGTGATAATCTTCTTGGACAGCGGCTTGTTAAATCCATCTGGCCAAGAACCTTCATATTGTGCCATCTCTCTTTTACCTAGATCAAGTGCCTGATCTGCATTGACAGTGTCATCTGCGTATCGCCCATTCACGACATTGAGCAGTTTATCAGCAGGTAACTTCAACTCATCAAAAGGGTCAGTTGTTTCTTCAAGTTTGTGTCTTATGTTTCTTCTGTCTTGTGCATCTGCCTCTATTCTTCCTTTCATTTCCTCTTTGTGAACTCCTCTACATTCTGTCTTTCCAGGTGCTGTGAGGTCTGCAATGTCATTAGCCAACACGCTGCATGCATGGAAGCTAAGTGCCCATGTCTTCAGAGCATTAGGTTTGAGGGTTATTCCAATGATCCCATCTGGGCCTTTTCCATACTTCATGAAGGCTGTTTCTATCATCATGTCTGTCCATATCCCATTCCAAAGGCCAGGGGAAAGATGAGGAACGTGTTCTCCTTTTAGGAACTTCTCAAGAAGTTTGGGTCTCAAATTTTCAGCTGTTCTCAAGTAGTACAGACCATAGCGGGAATAGTTGTGGTGGCCAGCAGCAAAGAAGTAGGGCATCATGAGTCTCACTGTGAGTAGATGGAGAGGCCAGTCAGCTTCCTTCTCAGCTCTAACAAACTGGGCCATCAGAAGTACAGGCTTAATCAGCATGTCCAGCCATAAACGAGTGGTCCGACTTTTGGATGCTTTACTTTCCAAAACTGTCATCAAATCTTGAGGGTTGTGAACTGTTGGCATAATGTTTCTCAACAATACCTACAACTAATTTAAAATATGTAGTGATCAATTAACAGATTTGACCTGCTGAGTCCAGGGACAAACTCTTGTGAGGACCAGCAGATTAAAATGAGTCCTTTAATAAGTAAGCAAACATTACTATAGAAAAATATTGCTTCCAAGGACTCACAGTTTATAATTCTATTAGTCCTTTCTAAATTTTATGAGTAACTAGAAATATGTGCATGTGATGCACTGTGATGTCCCCCGCTAACATTTAATCCGAAAGTGACCCTACCCCCATTATGTACAAATTTCAAATTTCCATGGAAACCAGCAAAATAACAATTCAGAATAACCAAAGTAGCAAAATGCACCACTCCCCCAGTAGTTCTAACCACATATCAAGTCTAGTAAAAATATTTTGAATAGTTTTTAAGCTAAAGTACGGAAACAGACCCTACCCCCCATATACACCTAGTTCAACTTGTTTCTATAGAAACCAGAAAAATAATTCAGAATAACTAAAATGGAAAAAGGCACCACTCCACCACTAGGTCTAACCACATACCAAGTTTCGTAAAATCATATTAAATAGTTTTTGCGATATGACCCGGAAATGGTCCTCACACCATATGTTCTAAGTTGAAACTGTTGCCATGGAAACCAGGAAAAATCATATAATTCAGAATGACCTAAATAGCAAAAGGCACCACTCCACCACTAGGTCTAACCACATACCAAGTTTCATAAAAAATATTGAATACCTTTTGAGATATGGCTGGGAAACAGTCCCTACCCAAATATGCACTAAGAACAAACTGTTTCCATGGAAACCAGGAAAATAAAACATTTAGAAAAACCAAAATAGCAAAAGGCACCACTCCAGCACTAGATCTAACTACATACAAAGTTTTGTGAAAAAATATTGAACGGTTTTGGAGATATGGTCCGGAAATGAAACCCTCCCCCAATATGCACTAAGTTCAAAATGTTTCCATGAAAACCAGAAAAAATAGAAAATTCAGAATAACCAAAATAGCAAAAGGCACCACTCCATCACTAGGTCTAAGCACATACCAAGTTTCGTGAAAAAATATTGAACGGTTTTTTAAATAGAGGCCGGAAAAGGTTCCTACCCCCAATATGCACTAAGTTTAAATTGTTTCCATGGAAACCAGAAAAAATAAAAAATTCAGAATAACCAAAATAGCAAAAGGCACCACTCCATCACTAGGTCTAAGCACATACCAAGTTTCATGAACAAATATTGAACGGTTTTTGAAATAGAGGCCGGAAAAGGTTCCTACCCCCAATATGCACTAAGTTCAAATTGTTTCCATGGAAACCAGAACAAATAAAAAATTCAGAATAACCAAAATAGCAAAAGGCACTACTCCATCACTAGGTCTAAGCACATACCAAGTTTCGTGAAAAAATATTGAACGGTTTTTGAGATATGGCCCGGAAAAGAAAGCATTTCGGAATCACGGAATCACGGAATCACGGAATCACGGAATCACGGAATCACGGAATCACGGAGGTGAAAACATTATGTCTCCCGAAAAATATTTAGGGGGACATAATTAAAGCATGACTCGGGGGTAGATTTATCATTGAATATGTAAATCTTAAATTTACAAAAAATATAACAATCAAAGTACTAATTTATTGGAAAACTAGGTGGATTTTGGCAAATATAAAGTTTTTATAGTGACATTTTATGATTTTAATAAATTTTACATAATTCCAAAGAATATAAAAAAAAGATTATTTTTCTACAAGTAAATTTTACAATTTAAAGAACAACCAATTTACATGCAATATATGTTCAAATAAATGAAAACTAAATACCAAAAATTACATCTTTAGATATTGCTTTTCTTGAATTGCACACCTACAGATCACATTTGATTATCATAAATAAAGATCTTTAGACAAGTTTTTCAATTTAGTTTGGCTTTTTTTTATGGAATGTCATCTACATATAATTTTGACTTGTTCAAATAATAATAGTTATCAACAATGTTTTGTGTAATACATCAAACTTATCTTTATTACCTTAAATGTTTCTCTGTAATTTTATTTATTATTATTTAATTATGACATAAACTGTTTCATTTATCTCTATACAAAATCTAGTGAATGACACAGACATTGCTTATTAATCAATAGCTTGATAAAGACATTTTCCTAAACAAAAATGATGAAAATTTCAAATTTTATCACTTAAAACAAAATATTGATAGTTCATTAATCAGTAGCCCCATTTCAGGTACTCTTGTTGGTTTGAACAAAACTTCTAATAAACATTTTCCCTTTGTGCTGCAAACATTTACAGTTGTGCAAATGATAAATACTACAACCATGACAAGAGTGGCCCTGAATTCTTTTAAGTAGAAAATATGATTAAAATCAATTTTTAAGAGAATATATATTTATTTTATCATATTTATATCACTTATTATAAAAGCAAAACAAGAAAAATATAAAAATAAGAGTAAGTAAGTAAGAGTATATTGGTTATAGGACTTTTCCATCTCAAGACCGTTTTCATATGAAAATAGTTGTCCGCTAATAGTATGTCTATCTATACAGCATTGTATCAAATTTTCCTAATAATTATGTTTTAAATGGAAATTGCTTTAAATTTGAGCCTTTTAGCTCAGGGAATTAACTCTAAAGGCCATCTGTCTGTATGTTTGGATATTATTTTGCATGATTTATTGTTTTTAGCCTTATGAGAGTAAGTGAGTATAGGGTAGCAGACGACGCACTTTACTAGATCTTTTTGTAAGTTGATAATAAAATTCTTATACATTATTGAATTAGTTTTGATGTGGATGCTTTCTCTATTCATTCTTTCAATGAAAAAAACTTATTTCAAATTACCATGTTGAGATATTAGGGTAGATGGTGTAGCAGGATAGAAAATCCAATGTTTCCCATGCGGGATTCGAACCCGGGACCTCCGGGTGAGAGTCCTACGCTCTACCTGTTCGGCCAAAGAGATATCCCTCCAGCCGAAGCCAGTAGGAAGTAGTAGACCTCACCCTGTCACATTCACCCCCTCCACGAAGTGACTCGTCCTCGAGTCAAACATTCGGGAGATATGCCTATGAAGGATTTACATACCAATATGGATTTACAAACCTATAAAGGACTTAAAGGTGATGTGACATTAAGGAATAGTCCCGGCCGACGTTGGGCGCCAATTGTAGCAGGATAGAAAATCCAATGTTTCCCATGCGGGATTCGAACCCGGGACCTCCGGGTTGAGAGTCCTACGCTCTACCTGTTCGGCCAAAGAGATATCCCGCCAGCCGAAGCCAGTAGGAAGTAGTAGACCTCACCCTGTCACAATGGCATCAAAATGCAGTTGAGGTGGACAACTGTCATGTTTCCAATGTAAACAGGAAGTTGGGTAAAAATACTACTTACCGCACAACTTATTCCACTTCTGTGTAGTCGTCAGCTGGACCTTGGTCTTCTGTATATCTTTTTTAAAACCTCATTTATAGAAAATGCTCAAGGGTGCCAACTTGGCACCCATTTGTTTTCATAAGTTCATAGTTTAAAGAACTCAAAACCATTAAAACCTTTTGTGAGACCTTTTTGCAAGGTTAATGAAAAAATCTTCACTTGGCAACTGGACTAATAGGATTAAAATCAAATAGATTTTAAGAATGTTTAGGGTAATAGTATTACGTAACACGATTCATAACATTGCAGCCGGTTTGGACGACGCCATTTTGTTTACATTTAGGGTCAAGGCCGTTCATGCGGTGATGGCTCATCCGTTAACGGCAGTCAAACTAAAATGGATATATTTTCTTCTGACATGACGGTAAGATAAATACGTTGTATGCTTCTCCCTCGGGTAATACGGTCTGATGTACCATCTTTGTAGAAATGTCAGCCCTCGCCTTGCGGCTGGAGCAACATTTCTACAAAGATGGTACATCAGACCGTATTACCCTCGTGAGTAGCAAACAACTTATATTATCAAACCATACTTTGAGATTGTCTGGTCACTGATGCAGAATTCCAAAATTTGTCAGGGGGAAATGTACAGATGGGGTAATAATTTTGTAATTTTGATTTTCTTAATTTTCGATTAAAATGTTCCATACATTGTATTAACTTACTGAGAAAATAATCAGTATCATCACATTGGCTTAGTGTAAACGAACACATATGACTTCTGACTAAAGTTGATTGCTTTTGAAGGCTTTTATAAAGAAAATATAAAATGGTGTTTTCGAAATTTCGACCCCTGGCTAACTTCAATGGCCTGCAAAAATTTCTCACTGTTATCTGTTTAGTATGACATACGAATATGTCAACACAAAATGAATTTTAACTTGAAACGTGAAATTTGAATATGATGAGTTTCTTTTTTTGCGATGCTAGGATGCCTGAAATATTTTCCAAATTACATGATATTTATATGATATGATATATTTATTCAAGATACGCAAATGTATATTGCCACCAATTGCAAAACTATTCTATGAAACTACATAGATTGTTGATTTTTCTATTTTAATTATTTGTTATGCATCATATCATTATCACTTAAGTTATGATTATTGAAAACATAAAACATGTTTTTCTCTTTCAACAGATATCTGTTGTCTGTGTTGTCCTTGTGAAAGGTAAGATAATACAAATCAAGTAAAATTCATGTCACACTACCACTACCACTACCACTATGTTTTACGTTTTGGTAAAGACCATTGATTCGTTATTTTGCGAGTCTTCTTTATATGTCTTGGCCTATGACATTTGATCATCATTTCAAACAAGTACCACATTATGCCGATGGTTCTTCAGCCTTGTCATTGCTTGGCTGGAGTAGCAGGGTAATCTGTAGAGCAGAACTTTGATCAGCAACGAACTGAAAACTCATTACAAATATTTCCGGATACAATAATGTGTCATATACTTTGAAAATAACTGCAAACAAGTGTCTCATTCTAGAAATTGGTACCTCGTTTGGATTGGCAAGTAACATGTACTTTATGTGCCTAATTTGTACAGGTTTTTTATGATCCATAAGAGTTTATGTCATGCAGACTTTCACCCGATGATCTACTGAAACAAAGCACATATATTGATAAAGAATTATACTCTTAATATTCATTTTTGTCAGTCTTTATTCCACTCTTCTTTTGATGACATCCTACAAAACATAAAGCGGACATTTGCTTTACAACGATGTTAATCAATATTTAACAATTGATAGTACTTGATTATCATACGACTTAAGGACAAACTTTTAAACCATGACCTTCTGGTTTTCCTCTTTTGGATCTTTGAATCAAGTGGTGTAGACTGCAGAACTTGTTATTCCTGCCGTAGAAGGAGTGTCTGTTAGTGTTTATTACGTCATTGTATTTTGACGTCGTTACTAATGATGTAAAACATTTGTGATGTCATGTATTTTCTGATTACAGAGCATTGTTCAAAATCTACTGTCAAAGCGACATATTGATCTTCCACAGTTTTGGATGATAAATGCATTTTGCAATCAAAATGATTTCATAAAAATTACATTTCATTAAATTATATTGTAGATATATGTCTATCTTGAAGACATATATTTAACCACATGAAAGAGTTCATAATTACACAGTCAACCCTAGTTAATAAAGGTTAGTTATCTCAACAACACATCACTGTAAATGTTGATATAGTAATTTTATCTTTGATTTAGAATGACGAAAATAAATAGTTAAAACTTCGTTCTTTAAGAAACAAAATTGCAGTGAACTTGTCATTAGTCCACAATGTATTATTGGTTTGTTCAGCAGCAGTATTGTAAAGCGTAAACCATGAAACCATTTTAAAGAGTTGAACGTGCAAATAAGAGTATTGACAATATCGTTATTTTCACAAGACATTTGTAATTCAATTAATTAATAAAGCAAAGGCAAAAGGAAAAGATAAAGGACCCAAAACACCATGAGAGAACATCTAGCAACATTCCATTCTACAATTTTTTTCAACAGATGATCCCATTTGGTGCAAAATATAAGAGGAATTCTTTATTAAGTACACAAACAGAAATAAAGTGCCCGGAGGTACGCTGTCACCCATTTAGTGAACACCTGGACCAATTTTGCCGAAGGGAAAGACTTGAAATTCAATATTGCCCAGTTTTACCAAATGAAAAACTCTGATAAAATAAAAAGATCTTTTAAAAGAAGACTATTTTATCAAGAAATTCCTTCCTAAACTTTATATTGTTATACATGTGTTCATATTGTTGAAGTTGAATGTACACAGTCCCCTACTGTGATGCATAATAGAAACGGTGACGTCATAGACTTTTTTAATTCTCCCTGGAAATTAAAGATGAACCCGGTAGGAGAAAATTCCGGCATGATGTTTTTAATGTTACGCAATGTATTATGTTTTGTCTAATATTCATTAGATAAAGTTGTACCATACACCTGAAGAAGAAAACAAACCGGAACAACGATTGCTAGACAGATAGAAATGTTGCAATCAAAACACCAAATTAAACACTCAACACTACGTTTCTCCAGTGACATTAAAGATAAAACGTGACTGGGTTTTTTATTTGAATGATTATGACAGAAGCAGAGGAAATGATAAAATAACAAGTGACAGAAATAGTCTCGTTAAGGTGTTTGCACATTGTACAAAGAGTGCGAGAAAGAGATAGTTTTGTTCTCATAGAAAGGATTATAAATTTCGTTCAACATCAACAACCATGAAAGGTTTTTCTCTTGTGGTAAGTGTGAACCTTTTTACAATTAAATATATATAAAAATGGAGACTGTTCCTTACTGATCAAGCTTTAGCTTTTTACACTAAAATGTTAACATAGATAATTTATACAAAAATTAATGTTAAGTTTCTTTTCTTTACGATATGTATTTTAAAATCTGTGCCACTGTTAACAAAAAGTAAAAATTCTTTCTTTTGGCGTTCTTTTAAACAAATACACCTTTGCACGCCGTAAAATGAAATTCACGTTTTAGTTATTTTTTGTCGTTTAATTGTTTATTTATAATAAACAACATACAAATTTATATAACTGTTTTAATCTCTTTACAGATATCTGTTGTTTGCATTGTCCTCATTAAAGGTAAGATAATATAATTTCACATTAAATCAATATGTTCATCTTTAAGTTAGCCCGTTGTTTTCCTTTCCAGGTAGCTTTGTTTTTAGTGAAAATTTGAAAAAATATTTGAAAACCACTTCTTAGTGATTTCCTGTAGGTTGTTGAGTTAAAGTGTGCAAGATGTTATGGATATCAATCTTCCTGGGTTGCCGAGTTGACACAAGCGTAAGGCGACTACATTATACACTCAGGGGCAAAAGAAACGATACCATCTTTTCAAAAGAGTACAAACCAAAATCCTGTTGAAAATGAAATGCGACTGCGAACCCTTGCGATATGCACATCAGTTGTGAAGAAGTACTCACAGCTTCAAAGATCGAGGTATGATACTTATAATTGTATGACTGTTCAAATACACGAGAGATCCTAAAATTTAAATGTTGTTCAATGTTTTATTTGGTCATAATCTTTAGAATTGGAATACACATATTATGAAATGTACTGTATACATTTGATAACTTAAAGATGTCATCAATATAAAAAACCTTGAAATTGATTTGTTCATGCAATTTGTAATTGGTTTTAATACAAGAAAAAGGCACTTTTCACTTTCTATTTAAGAAGATTTTTAAACAGCGTTTTTTGAAAGGCTTGATTTCCCAAAGCCTTAACAGATATTAATTTGAAATTAAAAACTTGGTTTAATCTTGGTTCGTGAAGGCATGAACTTACCCTGTTTCAGTCGTAACTAAATTATCACTCGTAGCTTAACCTCTCATGCATTTTATATGGTATGTTTTCTTTTGCCCCTAAGTGCATAAGCTGCGAGCACACTTGTGTCGCCAATGATTTGAGTAAGGCAATGGAACTTGAAATGTGCATGACGAACCTCTCAAATGTCATGTAACAACACGCTGAGGGCGGATAATATCAGTATAGATTCTCCTTATTTGAAAGGGTGACCTGAGATAAACTCATGTAGGCAAATATAATTAGACTATTTTTGTCCAGTCTAAGTAAACCTAGCCTCAATATTATCCGTTTCACTCCTATACTGAGTCTAGAAAGGTATAGTAGAGGGTCGCGTCAACCCATGTAAAGCCAAACACGATCGACGGCGAGCTGAAAAAGTTTGGCGCTCCACCAAGCTAGTCGTTCATAGGCAAATATTTCAGAACTGCAGAAACAGAGTTAACTCCCTTATCAGAGAGTTAAAACTATCTCATATAAGGCAACAGATCACAGACAGCAAGAATGATAGTAAACGGCTCTACACTATCATCAAGTCCTTGACTGAATCCAAGTGTGTTGCGACTTTGAGCTCAGCGGCCACACCTAAAAAGCGAGCAAACGATATTGCTGGTTTCTTTGTTGACAAGATTGGAAGAATCATTGATGACATATCATCTGCATCCTCAGCTCATGATCCGCTTGAATATGATGTTGAATTCAAAGGCTCCTGCATGTCCAACTTCGAACCAGTATCAGAACCCTCCTTGTTATCAGTGTTAAAGACAGCACCAAATAAATCTTGTTCCCTGGACCCCGCCCCAACTTGGTTGCTTAAAAGTTGTCTCCCCTCCATTGTCTCTGCTGCTTGCTCAGTCACGAATGCATCCCTGGAAGCTGGAGCTTTTCCACAATGTTTCAAGGACGCTATAGTGACCCCGCTACTTAAAAGACCATCACTAGATCCTTCTATCCAATCTCAGCTTCCTGTTTAAAGTCATGGAGAAAATAGTGCTCGCCCAGCTTCAGTTTCACATAGAAGAGTACAGTTTGACAGTGCCCTTTCAGTCAGCATACAAAAAGTCGCACAGCACAGAGACTGCCTTGATTAGAGTCCAGAATGACATTTTACGATCAATGGACAGACAGGAGGTGGTCCTACTTGTGCTACTTGATCTTTCTGCAGCCTTCGATTCTATCAGTCATGACATCCTGCTTTCGAGACTGCAGCATACTTTCGGGATCGCTGGCTCTGTTCTCTCTTGGATCAAGTCATATCTCACAGACAGATCAATGCGCGTCCTAGTAGATGGCATTGCTTCAGAGTCCACAGAACTGAAACATGGCGTCCCACAGGGATCCGTTCTTGGACCAGTCCTCTTCACATGCTACATCAAGCCCCTCGGAAATCTCATCAGGAACCACAGTCTTGATTTCCATGGCTACGCTGACGATCATCAGCTGTATATCTCAACTAAAGCATCTTCTATTCCTGCTAGTGTACATCAAATTGAAGACTGCATCCAGGATGTAAGCACTTGGATGACGTCGAACTACTTAAAACTCAACAGCAACAAAACTGAATTCATGGTGATGGGTACTCAGAAGCAGCTAGACAAAATTCATGATGCAGAACTAACTATTGATGGAATTTGTGTCACTCCATCTACAAATATCAGGAACCTCGGTATGACTATGAACAACACCATGTCCAGCAAACAACATGTCCTCAACACAGCCAGATCAACTAACTTTCACATTTCAAACATTGGGAAAATTCGAAAATATATTGACAATGATACTTGTAAAATTCTTGTCCACTCATATGTGACATCAAGACTCGATTTCTGCAATGCCCTACTCTCCGGATCAGGCCCCATCTCACAATTACAGCGCATACAGAACAAGGTGGCACGCTTGGTGACCCGGACAAGACAGGATGCTCACATCACCCCAGTTCTCCAACAACTACACTGGCTTCCCATCAAGCACAGGATCTCTTACAAGATCCTTGTCTTGACCTTCTGTGCTCTCCATGTTGACTCGTCTCCAGTATATATGAAAGAACTGTTATCTCTATATCAGCCATGCCGATCTCTACGATCTTCAAATCTACTACAACTGTGTGTCCCATCAACCTCTACCAGACTTGGTGACCGAGCCTTCTCTGTTGCTGCCCCTGTCTTATGGAACTCTCTCCCATGTGACCTCAACACCTCAGAATCACTTGACTGTTTCAAGAAAGACTTAAAAACCTACCTTTTTTTCTATCCTGTAAACCCTACCCTTTTCTATCCTGTAAATCCACTTTTTTCTTCTCCAGCGCCGTTGAGCAGCTCTTGCTGGAAACTAGGCGCTATACAAGTTAATTATTAGGTCTTCAAGACAAAGTCTCGAAGACCTATTGTTTTTATCCGTTTTCTTCAAGTTTTTTTTTTTTTTTATTATTATTATTTGTACTTTTTTTGTGAGGACGCTACAGCTCAAACGGCTGCTCCAATTTCGCCCAAACTTGACATGGAGATACCTCTTAACCTGGAATCGACGTGCGAAGCTTTTGGGCAAAATCGGTTCATTCATTAAGGGTCCAGGTCGAATCCAAAGTCGAAAATTTAACATTGATTTTTTTTTCAAAATAAACTTAGAGACTTAATTTTTTTTTAAAAGAAGCGCAATGAAAAATAATGAAAAAAAGTAAATCATGGCAAATTCGTAGGTCACGTGGTTCGGCCGCCATCTTGCTTTTAGTGCAATTTTCATCGTTTCCGACCCCACCCACCTTTGACAATCTTCTCCTCTGAAGATACTTGCACTAGAGAGCTGAAATTCATACTGAATGTAGCTGAGGTATTGTTTTCTTCAAATCGTAAAGTTGTAAGACCTTACCTTATTACTTTTTGTGCTGTGACCTTTCAAAGTTGACCAAAATCGAAAAATCGCCAACTTCAAGGGCAGATTTCTCAAAAACCGGACCTTAGAATTCAATGATTTTTGCATGAGAGTTAGACATTGGCAAGGTCATTACGATAAAAGAATAAAATCGATCGCGAACAGTCATTTCCGGTCCTGAGGAAGGGTCAAACTTTGCATTTTGGAAAACGGGTGTTTTGGTGGGTATGTTTGAAAAACTCTTGTAAACCAACGACACATGATAAATACTTGTTCTATATATCAAATGAAAGATAAAAGATCATACAATCTTTGATAAATCTCATTAAAATTAGATTAAACATTAACATTGAAATTCGGAGCATTTAAATGTGTTCAATCCTACTTTCGTTTTGAATGATTATGATACATTTATGATTGAAAAACTGTAGTTCATTGGCAATAAAACACTAGGCAATATTTTATCTATCATCAGGCAGCAACAAGACTGTAGAACCTGAGATGATTCATGTTTGCAGCCATGTTGAATTTTCTCTAAAGGCTTAAACGTTGAATATCAAGTGAAATATGGTAATTTTGATATTGTATTAGTTACTGTTTACCGCTTAGACGAAAAGCCATGTGAAGGTCAAACAGTATGTGAAGGTCAAACAGAAATCTTGAAGACCTAAGTACTGCCGCGGCAGTCCTAGTTATTAATTATTATTATTATTACGTATCGAATTGACCAATCAGAACTCATCTTGCCAAGCCACAAAAGTCTACCTTCGCACGTTTAACGTTGGAGGGTCATAGGTCGCAGAAAGGTCAACTGACGCGTCCCTCTACTAGGCCTTGCTAGACTCAGTATAGGAGTGAAACGGATACTATTGAGGTTAGGTTTACTTAGACTGATGTTTGTCCATTTTTCTATAATTTCTAGGACAAGACTTCCCTCGATGCCCCCCTGGTTTCATATTTACGACTGAGTGTGGAAACTATTGTTCCAGTGACGCACAATGCCGTAGTGGCAACTTCTGTTGTAGAAGTAGTTCGTGTTCGGTCAGATGCGTACCACGACCTAAACCTGGTAATTATATATACAAGAAGGTGGTGCCGCTTGGGCAGATAGTTGCACTTAAAGATGTAACAAGTTTCATTATCTTAAGATCAATAGAGTAAAGGCAAAATCAACATTGAAATATTATAAGATTGGTTTGTCATGACATGTTTTTAGGAACATTTATTCATTTTAGTCATTTTACTTTGACAGTTATACTTCGATACAGTAATCTTCTACCGCACTGTCAACATGATTTTTAGATTATGCTTTGCATACCGGAATCTCACCCAAATTACTCTGTAAATAAGAAAGAGGGAGGAGCAAAATGAAATATTCCAAATTTTATTGATCGCCAAATCAAAAAAAGTACCTGCAGCCAGATAAAGTATTTGTCGAATGAATTTGATAAACAAATGCTTAGTAAAAGAGGTTTACACACAGGGTATCATCTTCTATATAACTGTACTTTCAAGAACACAAATGTTGCTGAAATCGTTATTTTAACATACATTTAGTTATTTCCAACAAGTGTTAGCACCTGGTCCTGTGCGAAGCTCAGTTGACCGCTATCAGTTTAGTTCAGCATCATCTGGCGTGGCTCGCCGGATGGGTGGGTTACCCGATTCATTGCTGAATGAACTAAAAGTTTGAACGGTGATACCTGCCTCACACTGAGACACGAGTTGAATAACTTGTGGGGTCGCCTTGGGCAAGAAACTTTATTGACCCATCAAGCGCTTAATCACTGTTTGGGTTAGACCAGGTTAATAATTGTGGGAGCGCCTTAGACATTCATGTGGTGTGGATATATGCGCTATATAAATACACTAATTATTATAATTATCATATTAAAGAAACTGATTTCAAGATTTATGGTTACTTTCTTGGGACATGATGGAACTTTGTGCTTGACGTATTTCTCACTCGCCAAATAAACTTTCTTGTATTGAAGGTAATATATATGTATCCATTCCTTTGTAAGGAAGTGTATACACGAGTTGAGTAAGATTCTGTTGATTTCAGTTTTGATAATAAAAAAAGAGTAAGACAGACATTCAGTTGGTGTCTTTATTCATTTAAGGCACATGTCCCCCCTCAGGAAACCAAGTGACCGGACGGCGATGTAGAACAGATGTTGACTGTGATGGAGTTCAGAAGTGTTGTGACAGATTTTGTGCAGTTCCTAACACTCGTAGGGGAGCCACTGACGATGGTTCATGTTAAAGTCTACATGGTGGAAGAATCGAGGTCTACTTCCGGTAATACATGTAATTTTGATAGTTATATAATATTGTACTTTTTTGGATAAAAAATCTTCAATAGTACGAATTCTTGTTTTTTGTTTTGGTCTCCTTGCAGACACCTACACTGTCCGGCAACTACTGCAAACATTTATGGTACTAACAACTTTTCCCCTCAACAACCTGGTCTTGGGAAAATACAAAGAAGCGAAACGATTTTTACTGGATGCAATCGATCGATTGATTCAAGTTTGCGAATGAAAATAAATTACAAAAAATAGAATTGTCTTGTTTTAACATCTTGTCATTTCACAAAAAACATTTTTCAAGTCAACTCCTTTCTTGGTCCCAAAATACTCAAACCTTACACTCAAGATTTATAAACATCAGTTGCAACATTAAAGACTGATACAACATCAGAATAGCAAATTAAACGCATAATTCATGCAAAATATATTAACACATAAAGTAATAACCTGTAAATGATTATCAGTTTTAGGGATGGTCACAATATGTTGCCATATGATTGTATGGTATTGATATAAAGATACTTAAAACAAGCCAGATAAACTTTGAAACTATCTTAATGAAATATTTCAGAGACACCATTTGATGTGAGGGAAAAGAACGAAATATTTTCCTGCATGTAAACTCGGTTTAAAAACAACAGCTTTATTTATTGTTTGAGTAAATTTTGTTTCTATACCGCATTGTTCAGGAGCTTAATTGTAATAAATGTATTGCTAATTAGAGTGTCGAAGCAAGTGTTAACTCAGAAGGTGTCGGAGATTTGTGCCTTGCACTTAACATTTTTGAAGGGAGAAAAAAATTTCCCTGCGCTGAATTCTTCAACTTCAAATGAAACATCTTTTCTGGATATCAAGAGTGAGTGAGTAAGTTAATGCTTGACGCCGCTTGGGAAATGTTATTATTTTATCATATTATTTAGTTTATTTATCATGTTTATAACATAAGACGAACTTAATGCATACAATTAGATCTTTTAGGCAGTGCAATACTTTATTTTGAACTTAACATTGTATAGGAGGATGCAGGGTGCTCCCTGAAGTTTTTATGTTTTCTCAAATATATCATGTCAAGTCCAAAGTTCTGAAATCACACATGTGTTATTTTTTCAAGCGTATGTGTTTGTTAATAGGCAGTTAAAGAGGAAAATTTTAAAAGTGATATGATTTTCTAAATAAAGAATCTTATACCTAAAATCAACAGAGTTAATATGTGTCATTAAAAAGCAACGGATTGAAAATATTCTTAATAGAATGTATATATAATATATGATTGGCGGTAAAATACCGAGATTTATTACATGGCTGGCGGTGAGATCTATCAATGAAAATAGACCGTTTTAGCTGTTTTTATGAAATGCCATCAATTACAACAATAAAACATATAATATTATTGAGTGCTAACACCAAATTATAAATAAGCGTAAACTATAGTTAAAAACATAATAAGCTAGAAATCTGTCTTGTCAACAGCCCCAGACTATCTACGATGCATTGGTTCACTTCATCTCTTGCTGATACAAAGGTTTAGATATTGGAATACATTTGATGTTATGTACTATCAAAGAAAGTTTGGGGAAAGATCGGCTGCTAAGATGAATATGATACTTGCCTTTCCAAAGGATGTATCAATAAGAAAATGATAATCCAAATCCTGCATTAGGAAAGCATCGATCACTGATTTGTGATCACACTTGAAAACTATTTTTTACCTCCATCTACAAAAATCTACAAAATTCATTATAGGCAGACATGGGAATGATTTTTTCACCTTCTACCGATACTAAAATGGAACAGCCTATATATCAGCTTGGATCAGTAAGGATGTTGTTTTAGTCAGGGATTTTCGTTTTGGAATTAATTACATGCTAGGGGATATATTAAGATTGTATAAGGATTTACCTTTAATATCACTTATCAAAATTTACAAAACATAGCTTCATAAACTATATTCAAAATCCACATTATATAAATAAATGTAAAATATAAATAAGATGAGGTTTCATTTTTGGAAACTTATTTTGTATACAATATATTTCACCTTTCAACAAATGATCAACGTTAGGACATATAAAAAAAGTTTAGAAATAAGAAAATAATTGTTGAGGATAAAAGAAACAAATTCAACATCAACCAAAAATTAATACATGTTGCTATATTCTTTTTGTTCAGGAATTAAATATAAGAGCTTTAAAGTAAAAAATTGAGTTGAATTGAGCATTGTCTGAATCAAGATATATATACATAAACTGAGGACTGCCGCCAGTCTAACTGTAAACGATACGGGAAACTCAAAAAGTTAGATAGTGAGGTAGATATCAGTTACTGGCTGTCATGACCTGGATATTTGCCAACAACAGGCAGAGTGTACATGGCCACCCTCGTAAACAAGTCAAGGTCGGACTGTCATAAACTAGTATGCTGCACATATTGCAGATGAACATATCACTGCTCACTGAGCGAGTTGGAGTAGACAGTCTGTTTCTTACACAATGGCGGTATCCAGATTATTCTTCGTGTTCACCATGCTTTCCCTACTGTGTGGTGTCAGGGGTAGTGGAGACAATGAACTGATTAATGACAGAGTGGATATTCTTGAAAATGGAATGGAAATTCTCTCTGAAAGAATTGATGGTTTTGAAACCAAGATGTCGACTGATAAAGCTGACCTCTTACACAAACAAGCAAAGAACATTGTGAAGATCAAGTCTGATCTGAAGACCAACATCCGGCAACACATCACCGAGGCCCTGTCTGATATACTGAGAGGTGAGTCTGTAGAGGAATTGATCAAGTCTGAAGTAGTCTTCGAGATGAGGCATCTGAAACGAGCCAATCATCAGATGAGGAGAGAGCTGCATCAGATGAGGACATCCCTGGGACAGGTCGAGGAGGACTGCAGGGTGTCTAGGGATGGTCATCAGAGAGGTGAGAGTCCTGATCTGTCATCTTGTTCTAAATATCTCGTGAGATCTGAACTGTTGACAGCTGAGTTAGCTGATCGTGACCGACAAATCAGGGAACTCCAGGAGAAGCTTAGAGAAAAGAATGACTCGTGTGAACAGTCGCAACAGAACTATAAAGGAATTAATTCATTCCCTGTTTTTTCCAAATGTCTGAATTCAGAAGTTCTAACAAATAAACTTGCAAAATATGACAATCAAATAAATGAACTAAACCAAACGCTGAGGGAACAAATTGTATCAAGCAAACCGAGGAATATAAGCAACACTGATTCAGCTTCAGGAACCACACTGCAATCATCTACAGTGTCCCCAACTCCTGCTGCCCTTTCATCAACTCCAACAACCACATCAACAACAGCTTCACCACGGACAGAGAGAAGACGGATCCTTGTAGTACCACAGTTCAGTAGTATTCATCTTCAAATGCGCCAATACAATATGTTCACAAGATCTTTTGACATTTATCCTTATCTTTCTCTAGTTTATTATGAATCTGTCACCTATGTTTCAAAAATAAATTCTCTTTTGATTGGTATATATAACCCCAAAAGGATCATTATCTCAGATTTGAACACTTCAAAAACTGAAACAATTAAAAGCAATGTAGGAACAAGAGGAATGGCGGCTGATGAGGAGAGGGGGATTGTATTCCTCACAACTCATCATCCGACAATTACAGTCAGTAGGATGACCCTACATGGGCAAAACTTTACAATCTTAGTAAACGTATCAAGTCACTATCTTTATACAATAGCTATCAATCCAACACTTAAGACAATATATGCTTGTAATAATATTAAACTGTTCAAAGTGTTCTATGATGGAACTGGCTTGAGGACACTTGACACGGGTTCTGGCATCTTCGCAGTAACTCTGGACATAACCAAAGGTCTCCTGTATTACAGCAAGGAGAAGAAGATCATCAAGATGTCTCTGTCATCAGAAATTACTAGTGAAATGACAAGCTTGAACTTTTATATATGGAACCTGATTTTCTACCAAGATAAATTGTACTACACGAGCTATGGTAACTCCCCCGGTGTACTAGGAGAAGTCCATGTCGGTCATAATGTTGTGTCTAGAACACTGCAGACTGTGAAGGTGTCCGGTGGGAACACGTATTCTATCTGCTTGATTCCATAACTACACTAATAAAGATTGGATACAGAAATGAAAGATTGTTTCTTTTAAACACATTATTATTATTATTTATGTTATGGTGGTAATGAGTGTTTAAGCATTGTTCTATATTATATATATGCCTAATCAATATTGTTATTCAGACAATAAATCCTTGAATTTCTTATTCTTATCTTCAATTATTTTTCCTTATAACAGAGTTACTTTGCTTTTGATACTTATATGGAAAACTTAGATAGATATATGGAAAACTTAGATACATATACGGAAAACTTTATAGAAAGTTATATTTTATCGAGAAGTGTCGACTGTGATTACTAACCAAGTGTGTGTTCCGTTCATTTATATCATAGTATAGGAATAAACTTGTATCATGTGAGCCTTTGGCCAGCATAATACATATAATTGTATTCCTATTATATGATATTAATGATACTGAAGCACACTAGGTTAATAATTTCTTATAATGTCATTTTAAAATAAAAGGGTTTAAACGAAAATATGATTCCTTTTAAAATATGTTTGACCTTCATTTCGCGGAGTAATTTCTTTCAGAATACATTAAGGTGAAGGTCATATTGTCAGCGATATACAGCTGTGAACAGTCAAGAATTTTCCTTCATGAAATGATTTTTTCATAGTGATAGAAACGTCTCCTACAATTTATCAACAGTTTACCACTGATTTCCAGTGCACGAGCAAACATTGTTTGTTTTCTATATTACAAAAAAATTTGTATGAACCACTTGGCATCTTCCCTGGAAATTTAAAAATTCGGAATTTTGTAATATTGCCTCTCGTTTTCGCCTTGTGTCACTATTCGAAAATTCCAAATGAAAATTGTTTTTTCTGACTTTGATGAAACAATCTCTAAATAACTTCTTCATTCCTATGCATAACTAATATAATCACCCCAACCAAGAAAGCTGAAAAGAATACACAACAAACATTTTAAGCATTTAATTTAATTGAAAGTCTTTAAATGTACATGTTTCGGCAATTCTATTGGATTCGGTCGCGATCGTGTTCCATCCTGCAAGAGAGGGGCGCTACTGCTAATACTGGTCATCTCCCCATCATTGCTTCTCAAATAGCCGGTCACACCTGAAATATCAATAAAATAGAATAAAAATGTCTCGTTTAATACTTCCAAAAAGCATATCATAAGCACAGGCCCCCGGGTCATTGAGCAATCATCCCTTTAAAAAAAAAAAAAAAAAAAAAAATTTGAGATGACCCCCAGATTTGACAGCCTTCGTAGATACATAATATTAACAAGGCAGGACGCTAATGCGATTTTCGGCAGGTTTGTGCCCAGACGCTCGCAGACATGTTTTCTAATATTTCTTTGTGTAGACATATACTTAGATGATTCACCTATCGATCCCCATTCACTGAAACTACCAACTCTGTATTGCTATTTCTGCAAGTAGCCCGAAAGCCGACGCGGGCCGCTCAACGTAGCAAACACAGAACAAATGGCCGCCAGTGCAGAAGAGGTGTGTCACAACCGAGCGCTCTCATTGGTCGGCGCGCTCTCAACTGCGCGATAACTCTCAACTGAGTTACTGCGAGATTTCTGGACAAAATGAACGTACTAAATCCGGACGAATTGTGTCAAAAAGGGCACGATGTGCTCATAACTGGGTCAGCAGGCACAGGAAAGTCGACTCTGCTCCACAACATTTCCACCAGTGACAGTTAATTGGTGACAGTTGGTTGGGGAAAATGTTATTCAAATAATTACTATAGAGACAAAGACAGTTAACAATCATATACCATAACTTCAAAATATTTCTGTATAGATATTAGACCGGTGATATCTTACACAGGTGAGTAATAATAATTAAAATCAAACTTTTAAACTAGCCAAATCTATAAATGATATTATAATCCTTGGATTATAATTAACCATTCAAAGGAGCAATATTTTTATGTGGCAAGCTAACAATTATTTCAACTAACCATTGGCTACAGGCAAGTAAAAAATTCTAAAAAAAACCCACTTCATGTCCTACATAAAATTATTGAAAAAAATGAAAACCATGGCATTTATATTATTTATGAGGATTTCATTTTGATCAATGCTGAAAAAATCTTTAATCCATCAAAAAATAAATTTGTGCATATTATTCTACAAGTGTCAGTTAAACCAAAAAATAGTCAACTATCTAAAAGTTCTAATTTGAATAATACCATAGTTGGCAACTAATTTAAAGATTTAGGTACAAATAATCAGAAATTCCAAATTATATTGTGGTATTTTGTATAAATTTCGGAACTAAAACTTAATACTTACCAGGAAACATTCACTGCAAATGTTTTCTTTGCATAAGTCATTACACGAAGGTTATGTCTGTTGTGATTCCTACAGTAAATCAATCGCTAATATTCGAAAACCACGCGGAAATCAAGTCCGTGCAGTTGAGAGCGCGCCGACCAATGAGAGCGCTCGGTTGTGACACACCCCTTCTGCACTGGCGGCCATTTGTTCTGTATTTGCTACGTTGAGCTGCCCGAGTCGGCTTTCGGGCGACTTGCAGAAATAGCAATACAGAGTTGGTAGTTTCAGTGAATGGGGATCGATAGGTGAATCATCCAAGTATATGTCTACACAAAGAAATATTGGAAAACATGTCTCGTTAGCGTAGCGATAGGGCCCGAATGCGAGCGTCTGGGCACAAACCTGCCGAAAATCGCATTAGCGTCCTGCCTTGTTAATATTATGTATCCACGAAGGCTGTCAAATCTGGGGGTCATCTCAAATTTTTTAAATTTTTTTTTTAAAGGGATGATTGCTCAATGACCCAGGGGCCTGTGATCATAAGTTAAAGTGTGCTTAGAATCAAAGACTTTGCGACCAATATTCGATTGATTTAGTGTTTTCTTGACCTTTTTCTTAATTTTTTAAATCTAGATATTTTATCCTATATCGCTTCAAGGAATGTCATGAATATTACTTTTAAGATAATACAAAATTTACTCAAAGTTTATTATTAAATTATTGAAAATGAACCTTATTTCTTTTTTATTGAGACAGCAATATGGCATCATAGTTCTCAATGTCTTGTTAAGTGACATAGCATGTTATTGATTAATCAGATTTGGAATTGACATATATAATTATTCTTATATGCCGATTTATAGAAAGAAAATGCTTTATTTACATATCTCCTAGTTATGTGACATATGAAATACACTAATACTTTTGGTTAACAATAGTGAACAAACGTTAGTATAAATTGGCTGGCCAGTCGCTATTCATTGTCTGGTTTTCTATCTATGCTTTGTAACTATATGACCAGGAATTCACAAAAATACTCACCTTCATTGGTTTTTTTCTGTGTTGATAAACATTGTTCACATCGTCAACCTGCTTCGTCATTCAGTTTTACAAAACATTATAAAAGTACCTGGATTGAAATCATCCTTACTACTAACTCAACTTCCATGAGCTCTTCACCATTTCTGCCCTGAATCGAAAAGCGTTTTCCGACTACTCAGTCCCAAATGAATTGCGTCGAATGGCAGTCGTCGTGTGGCCACCTGTTGAGTGACAATCTTGCACGAGAATCGCGTGCTTGCGTCACGTGAGCGCAATGTGGTACGTTTCGGCTAACTGTTAGTTTTTGAGCAAACAATAACCCACCTAGGGCAGTTATTTTTAGAAAAAATTGGATTAATGTGTTGTAGATATTTTTCATGCACAATATCTTACAAACGTAGAAGATTAGTATGTCCACGTGGTGTAAGTCGTTTAATCACCCTTACTATGGTATCTAATTTAAAAAACTCATTTCGGGTTCCACCCTCGAAAAAGGTTTGTTTTGAATAACTACCTTGTAAGGGTAATTAACCTTAACTTACTACGCTACTAGATAATGTGAACTATCACTAATAAATAAATAATATAAATAATAATAAATAATCTTTTTCTTTCTGATAAGTAGTTGACACACTGAAAGCGATCAAGGCCTATGTTCAAACACATATTTTGTTTGATTGCCGATACTGTTAGCTGCATATCGTTATATTTTTTTAAAACAACTTGAAATAAAATTTCAGGATACGAATGCGTGATAAGTTTAACCTGGCGGATTTTGTTAAAGACACTCCCAATGACGTTATCAATATTTAGCCGCCATAATGACATCCATGGAGTGTTGAGAAAATAGTTCGTGTTTTGACCTACATGTAATTTGCATCTTTATCAGATTTTTTAGCAAATCCAATATAAAGCTTATCAGATAGTTTTTATTGCATCGATAACAGTAACGCCCTCCATTATATGACAGATAAGAATAAACAGTAGTTGAAAACATTATAAATTTATAATTTGTTTTACCTCCATCTATAAAAATCTATAAAATTCATTATAGGCAGACTAGGAAATGATTTTTTCACCTTGTATTGATACTAAAATGGAACAGCCTACATATATGTACAAGCTTGGTTCATTTAAGATGCTGTTTTAGTCAGGGATAGGAAAGTTCTTTTATTATTAATTATAAGCTTGGGGATATATTAAGATTGTAGAAGAATTTACAAAACATAGCTTCATAAACTATATTCAAAATCCCCATTATATAAATAAATGTAAAATATAAATAAGATGAGGTTGGTTTTTTTAAAAACTTATTTTGTATCCAATATATTTCACCTTTCAATAAGTAATCAATGTTAGGACATACATGTGTAAGAGCAAAATGTAGAGGGGATAAAACCTACATTTCCCTCTTTGATGTATTAAATGGATGTGACCGTTTTGTTTAATATTTGAGTAAGCATCAATTAATGAAATTAATAGTTTACCAAATGTTATATTTAATGAAGTTTAACTGTTACATGGTATTTATTTTTTCATCATTTCTCAAATTACTGATGGCTGATAAACAACTAAAGTTTAGAAATAGGAAAATAATTGTTAAGGATATAAAAAAAACCAAACCAATTCACAATATATTGAAAAATTCAGTACATGTTGCTATATTCTTATGGTTCAGGAATTGAAAACAAATTCTTTAAAGTAAAACATGGAGTTGAGAATTGAGAAATGTCTGAATCAAGATATATGTACATAAACTGAGGACTGCCGCCAGTATCATTGTAAACGATACAAGAAACACAAACAGTTAGACAGTGAGGTAGATATCAGTTACTGGCTGTCATGACCTGGATATTTGCCAACAACACGCAGAGTGTACATGACTACCCTCGTAAACAAGTCAATGTTAGACTGTCATAAATACTGCACATATTGCAGATGAACATATCACTGCTCGCCGAGCAAGTTGGAGTAGACAGTCTGTTTCTTACACAATGGCGGTATCCAGATTATACTCCGTGCTCGCCATGCTTTCCCTACTGTGTGGTGTCAGGGGTAGTGGAGACAATGAACTGATCAATGACAGAGTGGGTATCCTTGAAAATGGAATGGAAATTCTCTTTGAAAGATTTGATGTTTTTGAAACCAAGATGTCGAATGATAAAGCTGACCTCTTACACAAACAAGCAAAGAACATTGTGAAGATCAAGTCTGATCTGAAGACCAACATCCGGCAACACATCACTGAGGCCCTGTCTGATATACTGAGAGGTGAGTCTGTAGAGGAATTGATCAAGTCTGAAGTAGTCTCCGAGATGAGGCATCTGAAACGAGCCAATCATCAGATGAGGAGAGAGCTGCATCAGATGAGGATATCCCTGGGACAGGTCGAGGAGGACTGCAGGGTGTCTAGGGATGGTCATCAGAGAGGTGAGAGTCCTGATCTGTCATCTTGTTCTAAATGTCTCGTGAGATCTGAACTGTTGACAGCTGAGTTAGCAGATCGTGACCGACAAATCAGGGAACTCAAGGAGAAGCTTAGAGAAAAGAATGACTCGTGTGAACAGTCGAAACAGAACTATAATGGAATTAACTCATTCCCTGTTTTTTCTAAATGTCTGAATTCAGAAGCTCTAACAAATAAACTTGCAAAATATGACAATCAAATAAATGAACTAAACCAAACGCTGAGGGAACACATTGTATCAAGCGAATCGGGGAATATAAGCAACACTGATTCAGCTTCAGGAACCACACAGCAATCATCTTCAGTGTCCCCAACTCCTGCTGCTCTGTCATCAACTCCAGCAACCACATCAACAACAGCTTCACCACGGACAGAGAGAAGACGGATCCTTGTAGTACCATGGTTAAGTAGTGTTCATCGTCAAATGCGCCAATACAATATGTTCACAAGATCTTTTGACAATTATTCTTATTTTTCTCTAGTTTATTATGACTCTGTCACCTATGTTTCCAAAATAAATTCTCTTTTGATTGGTGTATATGACACCAAAAGGATCGTTATTTCAGATTTGAACACTTCAAAAACTGAAACAATAATAAGCAATGTAAGAACAAGAGGAATGGCAGCAGATGAGGAGAGGGGGATTGTTTTCCTCACAACTTATTATCCGACTGATACAATAAGTAGGATGACCCTAAGTGGGCAAAACTTTGCAATCGTAGTAAATGTATCAGGTTACTCTCCTTATGCCATAGCTATTAATCCAACACTTAAGACAATATATGTTTGTAATCATATTAAACTGTTCAAAGTGTTCTATGATGGAACTGGTTTGAGGACACTTGACACTGGCTCTCACATCTTGGCAGTAACTCTGGACATAACCAAAGGTCTCCTGTTTTACAGCAAGCAGAAGAAGATCATCAAGATGTCTCTGTCATCAGAAATTACTAGTGAAATGACAAGCTTGAACTTTTCTATTTGGAACCTGATTTTCTACCAAGATAAAGTGTACTACACGAGCTACAATACATCCCCCGGTGTATTAGGAGTAGTTAATGTCGGCCATAATATGGTGTCTAGAACACTGCAGACTGTGAAGGTGTCCGATGTGAATATATATTCTATCTGTTTGATTCCCTAAATACACTCAAAATGGTTGGAATTGAAAGATTGTTTCCTTTACACATATTATTAATATTTACATTATGGTCATTATGAGTGTTTAAGCAATCTTAAATATTTTTGATTGTTCAAAACTAAGATAGTATGCTCACTTACGAATTATTCATCGAATGACCGAAACCTATCATGATTCATGTGTATAACTTCAAAACTTCACTTGTATTGTGTGGTAATAGTTTTCTATATATGTCTAATCAATATTTTTATTCAGACAATAAATCCTTTAATTTCTTATATCTTCAATTCTTTTTCCTTATAACAAAGTTACTTTGTTTTTGATACTTATATGGAAAATTTAGATACATATATGGAAAACTTAGATACATATATGGAAACTTTATAGATAGTTATATTTTATTGACTGTTTAAAGATAGCGTCACCATAAAGCTCATCGACGTTTAATGAAGACAATAGGAAGGTCTGATTATGATCGAAAACCGGACAATTGTGCGGGCCAATCAATCAAATGAAATTGTGGAAAATTATCGATGGCAGTCAGATTGGTACTATTTGTAAGGTTGTATGACTAGTCTCCATGTATATTGGACGTGTGTATTTGGCTTTTGGCATATTTTCACGTATTATTGTCATTTTCGGATGATGTGATTTTATATTCATAATTAATTATGCCCCAATTACGTGCGTATCAACAACCTACAGTCACTTGGCAACATGTCAACATAACCAGATTAGGCAGTGTAACCATAGCGTGCATATCAAACAAAATAGATCTAGGTGACCACAACTTATGAGTTGTAAGTTCAAATTATTATGTATATGAATTATATAGGACATCGTATCGCTATATCTCCTGCACTTGTACTTAGGAAGAAATCATTTTATCTGTACTTGGCAAACTTGAAAACACAGGTTAATTTATGAAATTGTTCTGTCTGCTGATGCAAATATTTTAAACACTATTTATAATGAAAGGTGTTAACTCGGAACCGGAAAACTGTGAATGCACACGGAAAGACAAAATCATGAATTAATCTATGCATGTTTGCATGAACAGAGTAAGCATTTTCAAGCTCATTTGGAAAATCAACTTAAAAGTTTAATTTTAATGACCTTTTGGCAATTCCGTGTCTTACAAATTAAGCATGTCAAAGCGCTATATGGAGGCTTCATGCCAACTGTGTTCACTGTGGCAAGAGCCTTCAACTGTTCATGAAAACAATTTTAAATCTCAGGATGAGAGTGCATCAAACGGGAACATTTGCAAACTGCCCGCTACCCCCTGACATAACTCTGTGAAGATGCAGCAATTCATTTACGTCATCTTCGCAATCGATTTGTAGCTGCAACTTCCAAAAGTAGGGAAATGTTTGTTGGAAGAATAACCCACAAACTGTCAGAAACCGCTTGCGTGTTCCGTCACTAGCCGAATCTTTTGGCTTGCGTTCATGCTTATGACGTTCATAACGCACATTATCTAGCAAATACATTCAAAATACACCTATAGCTTTGATAAATCTTCATTTTATCAACAAATGAAAAGTAATTTTGACACTTTATCAATGCCCAGAGCAAGAGATGTCGTCGATCACTTTGTAAACAAACGCATTTCAACTCGGAATATTTCCATCACTTTTGCAACTTGTCGTACAATCAAGGTAATAATAAGCTCTCATAATACATTTTACCATCAGATGTTTAATTTCATAAGATCATCAAACATTTTTTTTTCATATATTGTCGAGAAACTCTTTTTACTGAAATATATTGATTTGTCATTGTCATGGTCGCATAGGCTCAGTTGTTGACAGTGTGTATATTACATCTAGATCAGTCAACATAACAAAAATACCATTATCGAGAACTTTAATCCTTGAAACCAAATTTACAATTAGTTGCCGTATTTGAATTTTTCTGACATACAATATTTATATTGCTAATTGTTGATGTATCTTTTTATATTGACACAACGATCATAATCATAAAAAATCAATATTCTCAAAATATTTTTCCAATAAATGTAATTTATTAATATATCCTTGACATGATAATCATTTTATTGTTTCCTTCAAAGGTTACCTTTCTTTTGAATAAAATTCAACTACCAAAAACCTCTATCTTCAAAAATCAATTGAAATATAGATAAGTTTAAATTATCAAAGATTAATTTTAATCACAAACACCATTTGTGAAATATCATTTGGGGACACTCCATACAATCAGTTTTCATTTATATTTTGCTTTTAAAAAATTATATTTCAAATGTAGCCAAATATGAATGTTTTATGACAAAGATTAGAATCCCAAATATCTACAGTAAAAGAGAGAAGGATAAGTGGTAGGAGATGAATACACAGGCATGATTTTAACAAATTAAAACAATATATATCTTTTACAGGCTTCATTCACTTTCAGGATCTGGAAATATCAATCTAAATGAATAAATTTAGATCAACATGCAGATCTTATATTTTGTCATACAACAGTATAGCCTTATCATGCTTATATATAACCTGTTGATCTAAAACAAATTAGGTTGAGAAAATATGGATATGACAAAATTTCAATTAGAAAAGCCTACAGCCATACATAGATTTCCCTGTACATCAAATTGTTTTAAAGAAATCAAAATTGCAAGATCAAAATAAATTAAGTGACACTACGAAATATATTAATATATAACTGCTAAAATATTAACAATGTTTTGTGAAAATAACACAATATCAGGGATCCTGGAAGTAATCAATCTTGAAAATAAAAAAATAAAAAATCTTTGCTTTACATTTGTTTGCATGGATATTTGTCATGTTTAAAAAAAACCCAGTAGAATGGGATTAGAAACAGTTATCAGTGATCACTGAACATATGAGTAAACAGCAATAAGAAATGCCTCTATGTTTCAAGATTTAACCTGTAAACTTTATTGTTTTTATATATTATTTTGGTTTTCGTTTTATTGTATTCCCTGTTACACCTGAAATCATGGACATATATGCACTAAGTTTTATTTGATTGATAAAGAATAGTAATCAGATATATTTTGTCAACTGATCTATGGTCACTAAACTTATCCCCTCTTAAAATGATATTTGAACAGTTTATGTTCTTGACTCATTAAAAAATTTATTGTTACAGCTTTGACAGAAAAGTTCATTGTTGTATAGCTTATATATGCCTAGACTGGCACCAATTAATGAGGTATTAAAGTAATTTGTTTTGAATAGTTAGGTTTTCATTTGTCAAATAATGAAAATGAAAAATATCTAACCATTGAACTGAAAAATTAAAATATTTTAAATGAACATGATATATATTCCATGTTTTATCTTACAGGCAAGAATATTTTGTTAGGATAAAATGCCTGAAACTGAAAGGTTATTGGACATAGCCTACTGCTTGAAAGCTATACATAAATTAATCTTATGTATTGGAACATAACACATATGGAACACAATGAGTGAAATTGAAATGCAGAAAAACCTTAACTTTATCAATATTCAATGCCTGCCAGTTTCTTTGATATTTGATTATATTTCAGTGGGAAATTTCACCGTATTTGGCACAACAAGATGTCCAACATAGTTTGTTTACAATATGAAAATTACAAATTTCGAAAATTGCCGAAATGTCAACGTGGAGAATTGCTATTAATGATCTCGATAAACTTCAATGAACTGTTGATTCAGAAACATGAAGTACTGAAGATAGTTAATCCAAGGGTACTTAGAGCTGTCAACTTGTTGAAAGTTTATATGAGTGACTTGAAAAGTGCGTAATTCGTGCAAATTCTCACCTTCGAACACTTGTCCGACCCGCGATTGTTTTTTTACCATGTAGTGAGCCTTTTGCACAAATTTAGCGATGGATAACGGTAACCTTGTTACCCTACACAATGAGGAATACTTATGTGATGATATCGATGCATAAATATCGTGAAGAACGCCATTTTAAATAATATTTACAACAACAGAAACGAGTCGCCATTTTCGTTTGTTTGTTTGTCCCCGGAAGTAAAGTTGACACATTCGCGTATCAAAATCGCCGTTCTGATTGGCTGAAATAACGCTTGCGCGAGATTTGATTGACATACTGGATTGGTCTATTTTTTTTAGTGACGAATCCTGATTCACCTTGAGATTTTCCGACGGCCGGACTGAAGCTAACATTTCCGCGACTCAGCAGTCATTCTGAATGCGCGTTTACATTAAGATGTCATAACAACACATTACACTGAGTAACGTCATACTTACATTGTCGTATTACACTAGTTTCTATATATAAATGGATTTTAGTTTTTAAAAATTTTGTCTTACAGTTATTGATTTTTTAGTTTGAGTTTCTAGTGTGGTTCCATTTGAGTTTTTTGTGTTTCATTTCAGATATTTCATGTTTTCAGTACAGTTTTAGCTTGATGGAAAGAAAATCAAGAACCTATCGTAAAAAATCAAGAAACTGTTGTAAAAGATGTATGTATCCTATGGGCAACCATAAAAAGCTGCATTTATGAAACGCCATCACTTACAAAAATGAAAATTTAAATATTATTGAGTGCTTACACCAAATTATAAATAGAGATTATTAACCGGGTGTGTGTTCCGTTCATTTATATCATAGTATAGGAATAAAACATGTATTATGAGAGCCTTTGGCCAGCATAATACATATATTTTTATTCTTGTTATATGATATTAACGATACTGAAACATACTAGGTTAATAATTTCTTATAATGCCATTTTGAAATAAAAGGGTTTAAACAAAAATATGATTCCTTGAAAAATATGTTTGACCTTCATTTCGCGGAGTAATTTCTTTCACAATACATCAAGGTGTAAGGTAATATTGTCAGCAATATACAGCTGTGAACAGTCTAGAAATATTCCTTCATGAAATGATTTTTTCATAGTGATAGAAACGTCACCTACAATTTATCAACAGTTTACCTCTGGTTTCCAGTGCACGAGCAAACATTGTTTGTTTTCTATATTACCAAAACTTTGTATGAACAACTTGGCATCTTCCCTAGAAAATTAAACATTCTGATTTTTCGAATATTGCCTCTTGACTTCGCCTCGTGTCACTATTCGAAAATTCCACATGAAAGTTGTGTTTTCTGAAACAACCTCTAAATAACTACTTCATTCCTATGCATAACCACTATAATCACCCCAACAAAGATAGCTGAAAAGAATAAACAACAAACATTTAAAGCATTTAATTGAATTGAAAGTCTTTAAATGTACATGTTACGACAATTTTATCAGATTCGGTCGCGATTGCGTTCAATCGTGCAAAAGAGCGGCGCTACTGCTAGTACTGGTAGTCATCTCCCCATCATTGCTTCTCAAATAGCCGGTCACACCTGAAATATGAGTAAAATAGAATAAAATGTCTCGTTTAATAGTTCCAAAAAACATATCATAAGTTAAAGTATGATTAGAATCAAAGACTTTAGGACCAATATTCTAATGATTTAGTGTTCTCTTGACCTTTTTCTTAATATTTTAAATCTAGATATTTTATCCTATATCGTTTCAATGAATGTCATCAATATAACTTTCAAGATAATAAAAATTTTACTCTAAGTTTATGATTTAATAATTGAAAATGAACCTTAATATTTTTTTATTGAGACAGCAATATGGCATCATAGTTCTCAATGTCTTGTTAAGTGACATAGCATGTTATTAATTTATTCGATTTTGAATTGACATATATCATTATTCTCTATATGCCGATTTACAGAAAGAAAATGCTTTATTTACATGACTCCTAGTTATGCGACATGAAATACACTGATAGTTTTCGTTTTGTTTGGTGAACAATATTAAACAAACGTTAGAATATATTTGCTGGCCGGTCACTATAAACTCACGGGCAAAAGAAACGCTGGCAACATAAATGTCAGGATAGTTTATTCCATGTAAGATAAATGTGAATGAAGCAGAGTGGCAAAGTTTCCTTAGAAGTCAACTCAACTATGTTTGCCTTGTTTGAATCATTTTGTGTTGATGTTTTTGCATGGCGCCTTAGAAAACGTGTGTCAAAAAATCATCAATTTGCTATCTCCTTAAATAAGCGAGATTGGAGAGCCAAATTGGTCATTTTTTGCATATTTATAGACGTTATAACGCGAAGACATATCAATGCAGAAAAGTCAAAGTGGATGTTTTTCATTGACAGTATCTCAAATGAACTTCTGATATACATTTCCGAAATTCAAACTTATTTTCAAAATAATGATTAACAAAAAAGTACCTGAAAACAGCATTGTTAGCACCCCAAAAGTGTTTAGACAACCACAGTGCAAAACGCTCCATTGCCATCATCGTTAAAATTATGAACAATAATTCTCCAAATACTTTTTTTATCAAACACATTCGAAATAGAATTTACATGGCATACATAATTTGTTTATCCTTCGTTTGAAAATACCCAGCGTTTCTTTTGCCCATGAGTTTACATTGTCCGGTTTTCCATCTATTCTTTGTAACTATCTGACCAGGAATTCATAACAATACTCACATTAATTTTGTTTCTGTGTTGGTAAATATTGTCCACACCGTCAACCTGCTTCGTCATCCAGTTTTACAAAAGCATTAAAAAGATACCTGGATTGAAATCATCCTTACCATTAACTCAACTTCCATGAGCTCTTTGACATTTCTTGTCGAATCAAAAAGCATTTCCCAACTAATCAGTCCCAAATGAATTGCGTCGAATGTGGTCGTCGTGTGACCACGTGTTGAGAGACAATCTTGCACGAGAATCGCATGCTTGCGTCACGTGAGCGCAAAGTGGTACGTTTCAGCTAACTGTTAGATTTGGAGCAAACAATTTTTCGAAAAATTGGATTAATGTGTTGTAGATATTTTTTATCATGCACAATATCTCACAAATGTAAAAGATAAGTATGTCCACGTGGTGTTAGCGGTTTGAACACCCTTACTATGGGTTCCACCCTCGAATTTAAAAAAAAAAAAACTACCTTGTAAGGGTAATTAACCTTAACTAACTACTCTACTATAGATAATACAAACTATCACTAGATTATGATATGTTTTTTCTGATATGTAGTTGACACGGTCAAAGCGATCAAGGCCTTTGTTCAAACACATATTTTGTTTGATCGCCAATACTGTTAGCTGCAAATCATTATATTTTTGAAAATAACTTGAAATAAAATTTTACGATAAGAATGCGTGATAAGTTGAACCTGACAGATTTTGTTTACGAATTCTTAAATGATTAAAAAACACAAAACCTGAAACTCCCGATCACGTTATCAATGGTTAGCCGACATAATGACATGCATGGAGTGTTGAGAAAATACTTTGTGTTTTGACCTAATTTGCATCTGTATCAGATTTTTAGCAAATCGAATACAAGTTTATCAGATAGCTTTTTATTGCATCGATAACACCCTCCATTATATGACAGATAAGAATAAACGATAGTAAAAAACTTTATAAACTAGAAATCTGTCTTGTCAACAGCTTGCAGTTATTGATGTAGTAGTTTGAGTTTCTGGAGTTTTTTGTGTTGTTCCATTTGAGTTTTTTTATGTTTCCTTTTGAGTTTTTCGTGTTCATCTGGGTTTTTCTTGTCTCCTTTCAGGTATTGTTATCAGTACAGTGTGTTAGTTTGATTTAAAGAAAATCAAGAAACTTTCGTAAAAATCAAGAAACTGCTGTAAAAGATGTATGTCCCCTATGGGCCAACGTATAAAGCTGTTTGTTATGAAAAGACATCAATTAAAACAATAAAAATTATAATATTATTGAGTGCTTACACCAAATTATAAAAAAGCGTAAACGATAGTTAAAAAACATAATAAGCTAGAAATCTGTCGTGTCAACAGCCCCTATCTAAGATGCATTGGTTCACTTCATCTCTTGCTGATACAAAGGATTAGATATTGGAATAAATTTGATGTTTGTACTATCAAAGAAAGTTTGCGGAAAGATCGGCTGCTAAGATAATTGATACTTGCCTTTACAAAGGATGTATCAATAAGAACCTGATTTTCTAAATCCTTTGTTAGGAAAACGCCTTAATCGATCACTGATTTGTGATCACACTTAATGACAAGTTTCGTTTAGCTCCATCTACAAAAATTCATTGTAGGCAGACTTGGAAAGTATTTTTTCACCTTCTAGAAATGAAATGATTTGCTCTCTAAACCAGTGCAACACACTTCTTTGGTATTCAACGAACAGCTTAGCTGTTTTTAAGTAAAACGAACTTCAGATGTGTACAGTAATGGTTATTTTGATAATGTAAATGGTGCCTGAATTGAAATCAGAATGAAACTTGCTGGCTTCTTGATGCTGAAAAGGAATATTTATGATGTATGTTAAAAAACGATCAGTTGAAATTTCACATAACTATTTCGAGTAGTGTTATAAATGGAAAACACACATTTACTATTATTTCCGACGGTGACAATCAAAAGACCGTTTATATCTTTAATCTACATTCGAATAGTTAGACAAGGTCAATGTAATGATGGTACTTGAAAATGAAAATATTTTCAACTGTGAGGATTTGATAGGAAAGTACATTGTTTGTTTAGTTTTATAATACGAATGAAGCCACAATGGCTAACCTATAAATACTTCTTATCGATCTACGTGCACACATATATATAGAAAAACTCACTCAACACACATTGTATACTCTAGAAGGAGATGTATTCATGATAATTATTCACCGTTTCGATTCGTGATAAAATGTTATAACTACATTCCGAATATAGGTATAGTCACAATCACAATAACGAATCCGACACTTGAAACAAAATAGCGGTTTAGTCTTTTGTATTCTTTTAGTTTCAAAGTCGAAATAAATCTGGCTGATATTGATTTCTTACTTGATATCAAGTGACTTTGTCATCTCTAAAGCAAATGTTGGAACCAGAATCAGGATAAATGCAGAATCTAAGCAAAGAGGATTTGCCAGTTCTCTTGGGGTTAATTACAAGTTTGGGGATATATCAAGATTGAATAAGGATTTACAAATAATATCACTTATCAAAATTTATTCATTTTTGGAAACTTATTTTGTATCCAATATATTTCTCCTTTCAACAAGTCATCAACATTAAGACATATAAGAGCCAGCCTAGCGGGGATAAAACCTACATTTCCCTATTTGATGTTGACTACACTGTGTTCAATGGATGTGACTGGGTTTTTTTCAAAATATTTGAGTAAGCATTAATTGTTTACCAAATGTTATATTAAATGAGGTTTTACTGTTATCATGGTATTTATTTTTTCATCATTTCTAAAATTACTGAGGGTTGATAAATAACTAAAATTTAGAAATAAGAAAATAATTGTTGAGGATAAAAGAAAACAAATTCAACAAACAAAAATCAATACATATATTACTATATATATTGCTATATTCTTTTTGTTCAGGAATTTAAAACAAGAGCTTTAAAGTCAAACGTGGAGTTGAGAATTGAGAATTGTCTGAATCAAGATATATGTCCATAAAATGAAGTCTCCCGTCAGTCTAATTGTAAACGATACGGGAAACACAACAAGTTAGATAGTGCAGTAGATATCAGTTACTGGCTGTCATGACCTGGATATTTGCCAGCAACACGCAATGTGTACATGACCACCCTCGTAAACAAGTCAAGGTTGAACAGTAGTATACTAGTATGCTGCACATGTTGCAGATGAACATATCACTGCTCACTGAGCGAGTTTGAGTAGACAGGTCGGCGTGTCTGTTTCTTACACAATGGCGGTATCCAGATTATTCTTCGTGTTCACCATGCTTTCCCTACTGTGTGGTCTCAGGGGTAGTGGAGACAATGAACTGATTAATGACAGAGTGGATATTCTTGAAAATGGAATGGAAATTCTCTCTGAAAGAATTGATGGTTTTGAAACCAAGATGTCTACTGATAAAGCTGATATTTTACACAAACAAGCAAAGAACATTGTGAAGATCAAGTCTGATCTGAAGACGAACATCCGGCAACACATCAGCGAGGCCCTGTCTGATATACTGAGAGGTGAGTCTGTAGAGGAATTGATCAAGTCTGAAGTAGTCTCCGAGATGAGGCATCTGAAACGAGCCAATCATCAGATGAGGAGAGAGCTGCATCAGATGAGGACATCCCTGGGACAGGTCGAGGAGGACTGCAGGGTGTCTAGGGATGGTCATCAGAGAGGTGAGAGTCCTGATCTGTCATCTTGTTCTAAATGTCTCCTGAAATCTGAACTGTTGACAGCTGAGTTAGCAGATCGTGACGGACAAATCAGGGAACTCAAGGAGAAGCTTAGAGAAAAGAATGACTCGTGTGAACAGTTGCAACAGAACTATAAAGGAATTCATTCATTCTCTGTTTTTTCTAAATGTCTGAATTCAAATTCTAACAAATAAACTTGCAAAATATGATAATCAAATAAATGAGCTAAACCAAACACTGAGGGAACAAATTGTATCAAGCAAACCGAAGAACATAAGCAACACTGATTCAGCTTCAGGAACCACACAGCAATCATCTTCAGTGTACCCAACTCCTGCTGCTCTGTCATCAACTCTAGCAACCACATCAACAACAGCTTCACCACGGACAGAGAGAAGTCGAATCCTTGTAGTACCATGGTTAAGTAGTGCTCATCTTCAAATGCGCCAATACAATATGTTCACAAGATCTTTTGACATATATCCTTATCTTTCTCTAGTTAATTATGAATCTGTTACGTATGTTTCAAAAGTAAATTCTCTTTTGATTGGTGTATATAACCCCAACAGGATCATTATCTCAGATTTGAACACTTCAAAAACTGAAACAATAAAAAACAATGTAAGAACAAGAGGAATGGCAGCGGATGAGGAGAGGAGGATTGTATTCCTCACAACCCATGTTCCGACATAAACAATCAGTAGGATGACCCTAGGTGGACAAAACTTTACAATCTTAGTAAACGTATCAGCTTACTTTCCTTATACCATAGCTATTAATCCAACACTTAAGACAATATATGTTTGTAATTACATTAAACTGTTCAAAGTGTTCTATGATGGAACTGGCTTGAGGACACTTGACACTGGTATTTACATCTTGGCAGTAACTCTGGACATAACCAAAGGTCTCCTGTTTTACAGCAAGGAGAAGAAAATCATCAAGATGTCTCTGTCTTCAGAGATTACTAGTGAAATGACAAGCTTGAACTTTTATATTTGGAACCTGATTTTCTACCAAGATAAAGTGTACTACACGAGATACAATAGACCCCCCGGTGTATTAGGAGTAGTTAATGTCGGCCATAATGTTGTGTCTAGAACACTGCAAACTGTGAAGGTGTCCAGTGTGAATACATATTCGATCTGTTTGATTCCCTAACTACACTAAAAAAGATTGGATACAGAAATGAAAGATTGTTTCTATAAACATATTATTATTACTATTTATGTTATGGTCGTTATGATGGTTTAAGCAATCTTAAATATTTTAGTTTGTTCAAAACTAAGATAGTATGCTTTATTACGAATTATTCATTGAATGACCGAAACTTTTCATGATTCACGTTGTATAACTTCAAAACTTCACTTGTATTGTTTGGTAATAGTTTTCTATATATGTCTAATCAATATTGTTATTCAGACAATAAATCCTTGAATTTCTTATATCTTCAATTCTTTTTCCTTATTATAAAGTTACTTTGTTTTTGATACTTACATGGAAAACTTAGATATATATATGGAAAACTTTATAGATATTTATATTTTATCGAGAAGTGTCGACTGTTTAAAGATAGCGTCACCATGAAGCTAATCGACGTTTAATAAAGACAAAAGAAAGGTTTGATCATGATCGAAAACCGGACAATTGCGCTGGCCAATCAGTCAAATGTAATTGCGGAAAATTATCGATGGCAGTCAGATTGGTACTATTTATAAGGTTGTATGACTAGTCTCCATGTAAATTGGACGTGTGAATTTGGCGTTTAGCTTATTTTTGCGTATTATTGTCATTTTGGGATGAATGTGATTTTATATTCATAATTAATTATGCCCCAATTACGTGCGTATCAAAAGCAAAACATTGTATGCTGAAAATATTGCAATGTACAACCTACAGTCACTTGGCAAAATGTCAACATAACCAGATAAGGCAGTGTAACCATAGCGTGCTTATCAAACAAAACTATATCCAGGTGACCTCAACTTATGAGCTTTAAGTATAAATTATTAACATGTATATGAATGATATTCGACGTAAAGTTAACCGATTTGATGAAGGTAGCATCATGGTTTGGAGGTCTTTCTGTGCACATGATCAATCTCCACTGGTTGTTGTTCAAGGGAACTTAAATGCTGTCCAATAAAGGGATCAGATTTTGCAACCTGTTCTTATTATGTTCATGCAGAGAATTAATAATAATAATAATGTATTTATAGAGCGCCTATCTTCCAGCTGAAAGCTGCTCAGCGGCGCTATGGCGTCAGTTAATAAGAGTCAGTCTAGAAAGCTTTTCTGAAGAGATGTGTTTTCAGATTTTCTCTAAATATCTGGAAAGATGTGGCAGACTTTAGTTCAGGGGGCAAGGAGTTCCATAGTTTTGGTGAAGCAATTGAAAATGATCTTTCTGCCAATTTTGATTTTGTGTTTGGTAAGACCAGTCTTTGACTGTGAGCAGACCTGAGAGAACGAGTTGGTTGGTAGACTTGGATCAGTTCTTTGAGGTAGTGTGGTGAGTTCCCATCGTTAAAAGCAGAATAGGAAAGAGTAAGGACTTTGTACTGGATCCTCTCCTTGACCGGAAGCCAGTGCAACTTCTTCAAGACGGGTGTGATGTGGTCAAACTTTCTGGTCCTCGTGACGACTCTAGCAGCCATGTTTTGGACCCGTTGAAGGTGTGATGATGAACTGGAGTCAATCAGCAGAGAGTTGCAGTAATCAAGAGATGATGTTACGTAGCAGTGCACAAGTAGTTTGGCGGTTTCTGTGTCCAAATATTTCCGTATTTTGCCGATGTTTCTGAGATGCATTGTGGCAGTGCGGGCTGACTTCAGTGCATGGTGAGTTGCAGATAGTGTCTTGTTAATAGGGACACCAAGATTCCTTACTTGATCCACTGCTTGTATCTCAGCTGTACCTACAGAAAGAGGCCGTGGGCATATTTTCTGCAACTGATGCTTCGTTCCCAGTATCATAAACTCTGTTTTGTCTTCGTTGAGTTTTAGAAAGTTGGCACACATCCATTGACTAAGTTCATGTACACATGATTCCAATTTGGCTTGGCATGATTCGTATGTTGATGGTTTTGCACAGACGTAGAGCTGATTGTCGTCAGCATATAAGTGGTAGTTTTGACCATTATCGCGCATGATGCCACCGATCGGTAGGATGTAGATGGAAAAGAGAACTGGGCCCAGTACCGACCCTTGCGGCACACCGTATGTCATATGTCTTTGATGTTACACCATCAACCTGAACACTCATTTTGCGAGCTGTGAGATACGACTTGAACCATGACAGCGCCAATCCGGTTATCCCGAGTGTGTGCTCTAGACGTGACATCAGAATGGAATGGTCCACAGTGTCGAAAGCTGATGACAGGTCTAGCAAAGCAAGGAGAACTAAGTTCTGTCCATCAACATATCTAAAGACGTCATTCTGCACTCTGAGGAGAGCAGTCTCTGTGGAGTGTCGGGATCTGTATGCAGACTGGAACATGTCGTTCAGGTCGCACCAGGATCACTCTCTCCAGTACTTTAGAAAGAAATGGGAGGTTTGATATTGGCCTAAAATTTTTCAGAACAGTTGCATCCAGAGAGGGTTTCTTGAGGATTGGAGTAATTATTGCTTCTTTGAAAGAGTCAGGTACCATTCCTTCGTCAACTGAAGCACTGACTATCAAGTATGATTCCTCCGCGAAGGCAGGTAGACAGTGTCTTAGAAGCCAGGTAGGTACCGGGTCTAGGTGACATGACTTGACGGGCGAGTTTTTAATTGTCTCGGTTACTTCCTGCATCGTGGGTGGGAAGAAGTGAGACAGAGGCAGTCCAGTGAAGGCTGTATCTCTGTACAGGGGATCAACTGTATCACTGAGCTGGCTGGAGATGGTATCTCTCAGATTTGTGACTTTGCTGATAAAATATTCACCAAACTTGGTGACCTGTTTTAAGGATTCAACTTTTGATCTTGAATTGTGCTCGTTCCTTGTTTCGGTCAGTTGTTTTGTGATCGCCAAAAGTTGTTTAGAGTTCTTCTTGCTGTTTGAAAATGAGTCTTTTATATGATCTTGTTTGGCTTTTCTGATCAGTACGTTTACTTTATTCCTGCTGGCACAGTAGATCTGTCTGTTGATTTCAATTTTGCTTCGTCTCCAGTTCTTTTCGGCTTGTCTGCGTTCGTGCTTAGCAGAGTTGATTTCCTCTGTCATCCAGTTTGAGCTAGGTCTGACTATGATACGTCTAGTCTTCAGAAGTCATGCTTGTCCATTACTTGGTGTAGTACTTTGTTGTAAGTATTGACTCTCTGTGTGACGTTGCTCGATCCATTCAAACTGGAAGCAATCGTTGTGTTGCTGCGTTGGAGAAAATGCAGAGAATGCGGCATTGGTCATCGCGAAGCCCCACCTCAATCCGATCGAACACATCTGGGAACAACTGGGTCGACGTGTTCGTCAACAAGTTCATCCACCACAGACGTTGCAACATCTTCAACGTCACCTTGTTGATGTAGCACAACAGCATGATAACCTGTCGCTTTCTTAGTTTAGTGGAATCGGGGCAATTTGTCCAAAAGTCTGTGGCAATTTGACCAAAATGACTGGGGTAAGTTGTAGGGTGGGCAATTTAACTGGTACCAAGGTTGCAGGGATGTATATGACAATCCTAAAGCATAGCGTCATTGGGTCGGGAAGTATCGACTGTTGCTAGAAATTATCATTTTAAAGTTAATTGACATTGTATATAGCTACATTAGGAAGTTTTGAAGTCGTGATCATGATCGAAAACCGGACAATGCCGCGCTTCAATCAGTAAAACGTACATTATTGCTTCACCAGACTGTAATTTTTCATAAAAACGTATTCGTAAAAACGGTGGTTAATGTTCTCTTCAAAACCTTACTTTGAAATTGAACTCAAAACTGGGAGTTCAAATGTCAGAAAACTACCTTTCTGAATGTTTTGTTACAATACAGCGTTGTGTAACCGACTGTAAGACAAGAAACTTCCAATAAAAATTCTTACATCTCAATATACCAACGAAATCCTTTCTCTTTACCTTAGGAATAGAAGAGGATGATTTATGTACAATCTGCCAATCAGAAAATGAAACACTCGAACACTTACTTTTTTCATGTGAAAAGGTTCAAAATCTGAGAAGTGAACTCATTAGCATGTATGAAACAAAAGCGTGTCGAAAACTAAATCTAAATCTTCAAAGCTTTCTCCTGCGTGATGCAAAGTTAAATTTCCTTGAAAATCACCTTTTTTTAGTTGCAAAACGTCATTTACAAAATTGTCAATATGTTGCTATCACAAATTATATAATATCACAACATTGAAAAATACATATTGTAAACAAAGGTGATTTTGTAAAAATATGGACGCCAATACATATGTAATTTTATGATTGATTCAAACCAAACCATTTGAATAGAAACTAAAAATTATTTCCGGCCTGCAATTCTGTTAGATCTCTTTCCTTCCTCCTTCCCTGTAGTTCTACTATCCTTTCTTCCTTAATTTCTCCTTTCCTCCATATTATTAGAATCATTGTTTGTTCATTTTTATTCATTGAACTGTCATTTACTTTGATAAATCGTTATTTATGGCGATTTATTATCCAATGTACTAATTTTCTGTCGAATAAAATAAAAGACTAGAAAAAAAAGATATGAGCAAAAAAATAGACGAAGAAAAAAGTAAAACGTAAGTTTGGAAACAGATATACATGTACCTACAGCAGTTAGAATGACAGTAACGAGTTGATAATGTTTGAAACGTTATATAACTAGTATTCATGTAAATTATATGTAATAATTTAGAAATGCTCATGTAGGATAATCAGATGTTTTGGATCTATAACATATTCATTGATGCATCACAACCACTAGTATGGAACTCGTGCATCATTGAACATATATCCGATATATGTAACTAAGATAAACATGAATAGAAGGTCATTTTATGACTATGTATGAATGAATGAATGAATGTCTTTATTTCCTCCAATGGCATTTGAAGATTACAAGGCAAAAACAATATCAATCAAATATGTACATAAGGAATATTTACAAGAAATTCAAACCATAACGGTGCACATTGCAATATTTACAGGAGCATTGTTTAGAAGTATTTACTCAGAGAGATTCTTATATCGTAAATATAGTGTGAGAATTCAAGTATTACAGTTTGTCTATCTTCATTTGTAAGGCCATTAATGTCCAGGGGTGCACCACAGAATAGTGCCAAGACATCGTCATCATCCAACAATTCAATATTCACATAGACATCTAAATCAAGTATGTCAAGTAGTTTTAAATAGAAGTTTTTTCTCTGGCACATCAAAGATTCACAATTTATGTTGACGTGTGCATCATGGTCATAGCAGTGTTTATCACAAAGTGTACATTCGTTTGAAAATTTTGCCTTAGAACCAGTTTGTACAATTAGTTGTATATGGGCTTTGTAATCTGGGTATAAATCTATAAGAGTATATAGTCTATGCATATTGAGGTTTTGGTGTACTATAGCATATCTTGACATATCTTCTCTTATGGAGAGTCTCAGTTTCCGATAGACTTAAAACTTTTTTCCGCCATACTGTTTTAAGGGGGAAAATACCAGTTTGTACATAGTGTTCAACATATTTGAGAAGATCATACTTTTGTGCTGTACATAATAGAGTGTTGCCAATACTGCTGTGGTTAGTACATACATGAATATTGAGTGATAGAAATGCACTAAACAAAGTTTTCGTTGATGAATTACAACAATTAATACATAGTCTTCCAAGGAATAATAATATACACTTATCAATATATCCGACCATTGTCCATAGACCGAGGTTAGCACAAACAGAATCTGTTGACATACGTCTGTTAAAACCTTGTACACAACAGGCAAAATATCGTTGAGTATTTTCCACAATATGGATGTCTTTACCATGTAGTGTGGATAAAAGTTCACAGCCATAAAAACTTGTAGATAAAACCATTCTCTTCCATATATTTACACACGTAATTGGATGTAGGAATGTATTGTTAAGACCCATTGAACGTAGGGAATTTATAGTTTGTCTTGCCTTTTGACAACTAGTCAAGATTCTGTCTTTGCAAGAGAGATCTGATGAGAGAAGGATGCCTCCGTATTTTACTGATGGTCTTACAGTTATGAGGGTATTACAAAATGAAAATAAAGGTTCAAGACAGGATTGTTTCCCTTTCCGAAAAGCTATCACAGTGCTTTTTGATGCATTGTATGTTAGGCGCCATCGAGAAGCATATTGTGAAACAATATTGAGGGAATTTCGAAGCCCAGATTGGGTGGTACTTAATAGTGGTGTATCATCTGCCAGCAAAACTGATGGTACATTTATACCATATTCACATACCATTGCCAGATGCTCTTAATTCAGTTATTATATCATGTATGAAAACAAGGAAGAACCAAGAAGACAGGACTCTACCCTGTCCTACCCCTTGTTTTACTTCAAATTTATCTGAACTATTTCCATCATACATGACAAAAGAGGAACTGCACGTGTAACTGTGATATAGTAGATCCCACATTTTATCTGTTATGCCTAGATCATGAAGTTTTAAGAATAAACCATCCTAAATGGTGCATCCCATTCTTTCATAATGCAAGGAAATTCTTTGTGTGAATCAACGTTTTAATATAGTAAATTAAGTACAACGTGAATAACTTTTTCTAAAGTGCCTCCTGATAACTACAACAAACATTTTATTTAGAGATAAATGAGAGAGAAAATTAAGAGATTTTTATCCAAAATATAACATTGTTAAACATTTCATTGTTTGTATTATCATTAGCAATTTTACATTTCCAACAACCTTTCAGTTATGTATGGTTATATACTAGAAAAAGACGTTAAGGGAAACTATATAGCTAGAATTATATTTTTCATAATAAAAATCGATTAACATAAGCTTTGAATTAACATGAAAGTTTGAACAACTTGACAAAAACATTATTATCCCTTCCACTTTTTGTTTTAGTCAAAACCATAAAGAAACGAAAAAAAACCCAACTGTTTCACAGAAAGAAATAACGTTATATTAAAAAAAACTATTTAAACATACAGAACTACGTATCTTTAGTGTCATTAAAGAGAAAACATGACTAGGTTTTTAAGTGAATGACTGTGACAAGAGCAAGGACAATAAAAATTTCACAGAAAGTGACAGAAATTGCTTCGTTTACGTGTTGACGCATTGAACAAAGAGTTCGACAGAGATTATATTGTGCTCAACGAATGGATCGTATCTTAAGTGTCATAATGACCATGGGAAGTATCCTCCTTCTGGTAAGTTTGAACCCTTTTACACTAATACAAATACATAAAGATACATTGAGATAGGTACATCAGTTAGAAGAGCTTGACATTTGACTGTTGCCTACCAATATTAAAATAAAGATAAATCATTTTGAATTTTTGTTTCTTTGTAGTATAATCCTAACATCTGTTCTTATGTTAACGAAAACACAACGTTGAATTTTACTATATTTTGATGTAAAACTAAATTTAACACCTTTGCACGCGATGAAATGAAATAGTCTTTTAGTTATTTAAGTTGCATTATTAGGTAAGTAAAAGCCATGAAATTAGTAGATTGAAAAGTCTGTTGGAAATTACAAACTACTCTTTGCCATTGAAAAGTTTATTTCTTGTAAAAATCATAGGGTTTTTGCATTTGAAAAAAATCTTGTGACGCGCATTCACAATGTATCAGTATACACAATGTTGTGTATATATTGCAGCCATGTACATCTATATTTTGTTATCTACCCATAAGGACTTTTTATGATACACATGTAACACTGTACCTGACTGAATGCTGGAATAAAAAAGAAAAAGAAAAAATTGTATTATTGCTAAGATATGATAAAAATATCTAAATTAATATGACCGCTTTCTTATCTCTTTATACAGATATCTGTTGTTTGCGTTGTCCTCGTGAAAGGTAAGATAATATAATTTCATCACAAATAGATATTTTCATAAAGTAAAATATTAGTATGTGCACGTGGTGTAAGTCGTTTAAACACCCTTACTACGGTATCTAATAAAAACAACTCATCTCGGGTTCCACCCTCGAAAAGTTTTTTTAAAGAAACTACCTTGTAAGGGTAATTAACCTTAACATACGCTACTAGATAATGTGAACTATCACTAGCATATGATGTGTTTTTTTCTGATAAGTAGTTGACACGGTCAAAGCGACCAAGGCCTATGTTCATTCAAACACATAATTTGTTTGATCGCCGATACTGTTAGCTGCATATTGTTATATTTTTTTAAAACAACTTGAAATAAAATTTCACGTGATAAGTTAAAACTTTTGTTTACGAATTTTATTTTGATTTAAAAACAACAAAACCTGAAACTCCCGATGACGTTATCAATGGTTAGCCGACATAATGACATGCATGAAGTGTTGAGAGAATAGTTTGTGTTTTGACCTAATTTGCATCTTTATCAGATTTTTAGCAAATCGAATACAAGTTTATCAGATAGCTTTCTATTGCATCGATAACACCCTCCATTATATGAGAGATAAGAATAAAAAATAGTTAAAAACATTATAAACTAGAAATCTGTCGTGTCAACAGCCCTTGACTATCTAAGAGGCATTGTTTCACTTCATCTCTTGCTGATACAAAGGATTAGATATTGGAATAAATTTGATGTTATGAACTATCAAAGGAAGTTTGGGGAAAGATCGACTGCTAAGATGAATATGATACTTGCGTTTCCAAAGGATGTATCAATAAGAACATGATTATCCAAATCCTGTATTAGGAAAGTGTCTTAATCGATCACTGATTTGTGATCACACTTGAAACAACTTTTTTACCTCCGTCTACAAAAATCTACAAAATTCATAATAGGCAGACTTGGAAATGATCTTTTCACCTTCAGCCTATATGCAAGCTTGGATCAGTAAGGATGTTGTTTTAGTCAGGGATTTTCGTTTTGGAATTAATTACAAGCTAGGGGATATATTAAGATTGTATAAGGATTTACCTTTAATACCACTTATCAAAATTTACAAAACATAGCTTCATAAACTATATTCAAAATCCACATTATATAAATAAATGTAAAATATAAATAAGATGATGTTTCATTTTTGGAAACTTATTTTGTATACAATATGTTTCACCTTTCAACAAGTCATCAACGTTAGGACATATAAGAGCAAAATGTAGCGGGGATAAAACCTACATTTCCCTCTTTTATAGTGAGAACACTTTGTAAAATGGATGTGACTGTTTTGTTTAATATTTGAGTAAGCATCAATTAATTAAATCAATTGTTTACCAAATGTTATATTAAATGAAGTTTAACTGTTACATGGTATTTATTTTTTCATCATTTCTAAAATTACTGATGGCTGATAAATAACTAAAGTTTAGAAATAAGACAATCATTGTTGAGGATAAAAGAAACAAATTCAACATCAACCAAGAATTAATACATGTTGTTTTATTCTTTTTGTTCAGGAATTAAATATAAGAGCTTTAAAGTAAAACATTGAGTTGAGAATTGTCTGAATCAAGATATATGTACATAAACTGAGAACTGCCGCCAGTCTAACTGTAAACGATACGGGAAACTCAAAAAGTTAGATAGTGAGGTAGATTTCACTTACTGGCTGTCATGACCTGGATATTTGCCAACAACACGCAGAGTGTACATGGCCACCCTCGTAAACAAGTCAAGGTTTGACTGTCATATATTAGTATGCTGCACATATTGCAGATAAACATATCACTGCTCACTGAGCGAGTTTGAGTAGACAGGTCGGTGTGTCTGTTTCTTACAAAATGGCGGTATCCAGATTATTCTTCGTGTTCGCCATGCTTTCCCTACTGTGTGGTCTCAGGGGTAGTGGAGACAATGAACTTATTAATGACAGAGTGGATATTCTTGAAAATGGAATGGAAATTCTCTCTGAAAGATTTGATGGTTTTGAAACCAAAATGACGACTGATAAAGCTGACCTCTTACACAAACAAGCAAAGAACATTGTGAAGATCAAGTCTGATCTGAAGACCAACATCCGGCAACACATCACTGAGGCCCTGTCTGATATACTGAGAGGTGAGTCTGTAGAGGAATTGATCAAGTCTGAAGTAGTCTCCGAGATGAGGCATCTGAAACGAGCCAATCATCAGATGAGGAGAGAGCTGCATCAGATGAGGACATCCCTGGGACAGGTCGAGGAGGACTGCAGGGTGTTTAGGGATGGTCATCAGAGAGGTGAGAGTCCTGATCTGTCATCTTGTTCTAAATGTCTCGTGAGATCTGAACTGTTGACAGCTGAGTTAGCAGAACGTGACCGACAAATCAGGGAACTCCAGGAGAAGCTCAGAGAAAAGAATGACTCGTGTGAACAGTTGCAACAGAACTATAAAGGAATTAATTCATTCCCTGTTTTTTCTAAATGTCTGAATTCAGAAGTTCTAACAAATAAACTTGCAAAATATGACAATCAAATAAATGAACTAAACCAAACGCTGAGGGAATACATTGTATCAAGCAAACCGAGGAACATAAGCAACACTGATTCAGCTTCAGGAACCACAATGCAATCATCGTCAGTGTCCCCAACTCCTGCTGCTCTGTCATCAACTCTAGCAACCGCATCAACAACAGCTTCACCACGGACAGAGAGAAGTCGGATCCTTGTAGTACCATGGTTAAGTAGTGCTCATCTTAAAATGCGCCAATACAATATGTTCACAAGATCTTTTGACATTTATTCTTATCTTTCTCTAGTTTATTATGAATCTGTCACCTATGTTTCAAAAATAAATTCTCTTTTGATTGGTTTATATAATCCCAACAGGATCATTATCTCAGATTTGAACACTTCAGAAACTGAAACAATTAAAAACAATGTAAGAACAAGAGGAATGGCAGCTGATGAGGAGAGGGGGATTGTTTTCTTCACAACACTTCATCCGACATATACAATCAGTAGGATGACACTAGGTGGGCAAAACTTTACAATCTTAGTAAATATATCAGGTCACTCTCCTTTTACTACAGCTATTAATCCTACACTTAAGACAATATATGCTTGTAATCATATTAAACTGTTCAAAGTGTTCTATGATGGAACTGGTTTGAGGACACTTGACACTGGCTCTCACATCTTCGCAGTAACTCTGGACATAACCAAAGGTCTCCTGTTTTACAGCAAGCAGAAGAAGATCATCAAGATGTCTCTGTCATCAGAAATTACTAGTGAAATGACAAGCTTGAACTTTTCTATTTGGAACCTGATTTTCTACCAAGATAAAGTGTACTACACGAGCTACAATAAATCCCCCGGTGTATTAGGAGTAGTTAATGTCGGCCATAATATGGTGTCTAGAACACTGCAGACTGTGAAGGTGTCCGATGTGAATATATATTCTATCTGTTTGATTCCCTAAATACACTCAAAATGGTTGGAATTGAAAGATTGTTTCCTTTACACATATTATTAATATTTACATTATGGTCATTATGAGTGTTTAAGCAATCTTAAATATTTTTGATTGTTCAAAACTAAGATAGTATGCTCACTTACGAATTATTCATCGAATGACCGAAACCTATCATGATTCATGTGTATAACTTCAAAACTTCACTTGTATTGTGTGGTAATAGTTTTCTATATATGTCTAATCAATATTTTTATTCAGACAATAAATCCTTTAATTTCTTATATCTTCAATTCTTTTTCCTTATAACAAAGTTACTTTGTTTTTGATACTTATATTGAAAATTTAGATACATATATGGAAAACTTAGATACATATATGGAAACTTTATAGATAGTTATATTTTATTGACTGTTTAAAGATAGCGTCACCATAAAGCTCATCGACGTTTAATGAAGACAATAGGAAGGTCTGATTATGATCGAAAACCGGACAATTGTGCGGGCCAATCAATCAAATGAAATTGTGGAAAATTATCGATGGCAGTCAGATTGGTACTATTTGTAAGGTTGTATGACTAGTCTCCATGTATATTGGACGTGTGTATTTGGCTTTTGGCATATTTTCACGTATTATTGTCATTTTCGGATGATGTGATTTTATATTCATAATTAATTATGCCCCAATTACGTGCGTATCAACAACCTACAGTCACTTGGCAACATGTCAACATAACCAGATTAGGCAGTGTAACCATAGCGTGCATATCAAACAAAATAGATCTAGGTGACCACAACTTATGAGTTGTAAGTTCAAATTATTATGTATATGAATTATATAGGACATCGTATCGCTATATCTCCTGCACTTGTACTTAGGAAGAAATCATTTTATCTGTACTTGGCAAACTTGAAAACACAGGTTAATTTATGAAATTGTTCTGTCTGCTGATGCAAATATTTTAAACACTATTTATAATGAAAGGTGTTAACTCGGAACCGGAAAACTGTGAATGCACGCGGAAAGACAAAATCATGAATTAATCTATGCATGTTTGCATGAACAGAGTAAGCATTTTCAAGCTCATTTGGAAAATCAACTTAAAAGTTTAATTTTAATGACCTTTTGGCAATTCCGTGTCTTACAAATTAAGCATGTCAAAGCGCTATATGGAGGCTTCATGCCAGCTGTGTTCACTTTGGCAAGAGCCTTCAACTGTTCATGAAAACAATTTTAAATCTCAGGATGAGAGTGCATCAAACGGGAACATTTGCAAACTGCCCGCTACCCCCTGACATAACTCTGTGAAGATGCAGCAATTCATTTACGTCATCTTCGCAATCGATTTGTAGCTGCAACTTCCAAAAGTAGGGAAATGTTTGTTGGAAGAATAACCCACAAACTGTCAGAAACCGCTTGCGTGTTCCGTCACTAGCCGAATCTTTTGGCTTGCGTTCATGCTTATGACGTTCATAACGCACATTATCTAGCAAATACATTCAAAATACACCTATAGCTTTGATAAATCTTCATTTTATCAACAAATGAAAAGTAATTTTGACACTTTATCAATGCCCAGAGCAAGAGATGTCGTTGATCACTTTGTAAACAAACGCATTTCAACTCGGAATATTTCCATCACTTTTGCAACTTGTCGTACAATCAAGGTAATAATAAGCTCTCATAATACATTTTACCATCAGATGTTTAATTTCATAAAATCATCAAAAAATTTGTTTTCATATATTGTCGAGAAACTCTTTTTACTGAAATATATTGATTTGTCATTGTCATGGTCGCATAGGCTCAGTTGTTGACAGTGTGTATATTACATCTAGATCAGTCAACATAACAAAAATACCATTATCGAGAACTTTAATCCTTGAAACCAAATTTACAATTAGTTGCCGTATTTGAATTTTTCTGACATACAATATTTATATTGCTAATTGTTGATGTATCTTTTTATATTGACACAACGATCATAATAATAAAAAATCAATATTCTCAAAATATTTTTCCAATATATGTAATTTATTAATATATCCTTGAAATGATAATCATTTTATTGTTTCCTTCAAAGGTTACCTTTCTTTTGAATAAAATTCAACTACCAAAAACGTCTATCTTCAAAAATCAATTGAAATATAGATAAGTTTAAATTATCAAAGATTAATTTTTAATCACAAACACCATTTGAAAATATCATTTGGGGACACTCCATACAATCAGTTTTCATTTATATTTTGCTTTTAAAAAATTATATTTCAAATGTAGCCAAATATGAATGTTTTATGACAAAGATTAGAATCCCAAATATCTACAGTAAAAGAGAGAAGGATAAGTGGTAGGAGATGAATACACAGGCATGATTTTAACAAATTAAAACAATATATATTTTTTACAGGCTTCATTCACTTTCAGGATCTGGAAATATCAATCTAAATGAATAAATTTAGATCAACATGCAGATCTTATATTTTGTCATACAACAGTATAGCCTTATCATGCTTATATATAACCTGTTGATCTAAAACAAATTAGGTTGAGAAAATATGGATATGACAAAATTTTCAATTAGAAAAGCCTACAGCCATACATAGATTTCCCTGTACATCAAATTGTTTTAAAGAAATCAAAATTGCAAGATCAAAATAAATTAAGTGACACTATGAAATATATTAATATAAAACTGCTAAAATATTAACAATGTTTTGTGAAAATAACACAATATCAGGGATCCTGGAAGTAATCAATCTTGAAAATAAAAAAATAAAAAATCTTTGCTTTACATTTGTTTGCATGGATATTTGTCATGTTTAAAAAAAACCCAGTAGCAATGGGATTAGAAACAGTTATCAGTGATCACTGAACATATGAGTAAACAGCAATAAGAAATGCCTCTATGTTTCAAGATTTAACCTGTAAATTTTATTGTTTTTATATATTATTTTGGTTTTGGTTTTATTGTATTCCCTGTTACACCTGAAATCATGGACATATATGCACTAAGTTTTATTTGATTGATAAAGAATAGTAATCAGATATATTTAGTCAACTGATCTATGGTCACTAAACTTATCCCCTCTTAAAATGATATTTGAACAGTTTATGTTCTTGACTCATTAAAACATTTATTGTTACAGCTTTGACAGAAAAGTTCATTGTTGTATAGCTTATATATGCCTAGACTGGCACCAATTAATGAGGTATTAAAGTAATTTGTTTTGAATAGTTAGGTTTTCATTTGTCAAATAATGAAAATGAAAAAAATCTAACCATTGAACTGAAAAATTAAAATATTTTAAATGAACATGATATATATTCCATGTTTTATCTTACAGGCAAGAATATTTTGTTAGTATAAAATGCCTGAAACTGAAAGGTTATTGGACATAGCCTACTGCTTGAAAGCTATACATAAATTAATCTTATGTATTGGAACATAACACATATGGAACACAATGAGTGAAATTGAAATGCAGAAAAACCTTAACTTTATCAAATATTCAATGCCTGCCAGTTTCTTTGATATTTGATTATATTTCAGTTGGAAATTTCACCGTATTTGGCACAACAAGATGTCCAACATAGTTTGTTTACAATATGAAAATTACAAATTTCGAAAATTGCCGAAATGTCAACGTGGAGAATTGCTATTAATGATCTCGATAAACTTCAATGAACTGTTGATTCAGAAACATAAAGTACTGAAGATAGTTTATCCAAGGGTACTTAGAGCTGTCAACTTGTTGAAAGTTTATATGAGTGACTTGAAAAGTGCGTAATTCGTGCAAATTCTCACCTTCGAACACTTGTCCGACCCGCGATTGTTTTTTTACCATGTAGTGAGCCTTTTGCACAAATTCAGCGATGGATAACGATAACCTTGTTACCCTACACAATGAGGAATACTTATGTGATGATATCGATGCACAAATATCGTGAAGAACGCCATTTTAAATAATATTTACAACAACAGAAACGAGTCGCCATTTTCGCTTTGTTTGTCCCCGGAAGTAAAGTTGACAAATTCGTGTATCAAAATCGCCGTTCTGATTGGCTGAAATAACGCTTGCGCGAGATTTGATTGACAGACTGGATTGGTCTATTGTTTTTAGTGACGAATCCTGATTCACCTTGAGATTTTCCGACGGCCGGACTGAAGCTAACATTTCCGTGACTCAGCAGTCATTCTGCGCGTTTACATTAAGATGTCATAACAACACATTACACTGAGTAACGTCATACTTACATTGTCGTATTACACTAGTTTTTATATATAAATGGATTTTAGTTTTTAAAAATTTTGTCTTACAGTTATTGATTTTTTAGTTTGAGTTTCTAGTGTGGTTCCATTTGAGTTTTTTGTGTTTCATTTCAGATATTTCATGTTTTCAGTACAGTTTTAGCTTGATGGAAAGAAAATCAAGAACCTATCGTAAAAAATCAAGAAACTGTTGTAAAAGATGTATGTATCCTATGGGCAACCATAAAAAGCTGCATTTATGAAACGCCATCACTTACAAAAATGAAAATGAAAATATTATTGAGTGCTTACACCAAATTATAAATAGAGATTATTAACCGGGTGTGTGTTCCGTTCATTTATATCATAGTATAGGAATAAAACATGTATTATGAGAGCCTTTGGCCAGCATAATACATATATTTTTATTCTTGTTATATGATATTAATGATACTGAAACATACTAGGTTAATAATTTCTTATAATGCCATTTTGAAATAAAAGGGTTCAAACGAAAATATGATTCCTTGAAAAATATGTTTGACCTTCATTTCGCGGAGTAATTTCTTTCACAATACATCAAGGTGTAAGGTAATATTGTCAGCAATATACAGCTGTGAACACTCTAGAAATATTCCTTCATGAAATGATTTTTTCATAGTGATAGAAACGTCACCTACAATTTATCAACAGTTTACCTCTGGTTTCCAGTGCACGAGCAAACATTGTTTGTTTTCTATATTACCAAAACTTTGTATGAACCACTTGACATCTTCCCTAGAAAATTAAACATTCTGAATTTTCGAATATTGCCTCTTGACTTCGCCTCGTGTCACTATTCGAAAATTCCACATGAAAGTTGTTTTTTCTGAAACAACCTCTAAATAACTACTTCATTCCTATGCATAACCACTATAATCATCCCAACAAGGATAGCTGAAAAGAATACACAACAAACATTTAAAGCATTTAATTGAAATGAAAGTCTTTAAATGTACATGTTACGACAATTTTATCAGATTCGGTCGCGATTGCGTTCAATCGTGCAAGAGAGCGGCGCTACTGCTAGTACTGGTAGTCATCTCCCCATCATTGCTTCTCAAATAGCCGGTCACACCTGAAATATGAGTTAAATAGAATAAAATGTCTCGTTTAATAGTTCCAAAAAACATATCATAAGTTAAAGTATGATTAGAATCAAACACTTTAGGACCAATATTCTAATGATTTAGTGTTCTCTTGACCTTTTTCTTAATATTTTAAATCTAGATATTTTATCCTATATCGTTTCAATGAATGTCATCAATATAACTTTCAAGATAATAAAAATTTTACTCTAAGTTTATGATTTAATTATTGAAAATGAACCTTTATATTTTTTTATTGAGACAGCAATATGGCATCATAGTTCTCAATGTCTTGTTAAGTGACATAGCATGTTATTAATTAATCCGATTTTGAATTGACATATATCATTATTCTCTATATGCCGATTTACAGAAAGAAAATGCTTTATTTACATGACTCCTAGTTATGCGACATGAAATACACTGATAGTTTTCGTTTTGTTTGGTGAACAATATTAAACAAACGTTAGAATATATTTGCTGGCCAGTCACTATAAACTCACGGGCAAAAGAAACGCTGGCAACATAAATGTCAGGATAGTTTATTCCATGTAAGATAAATGTGAATGAAGCAGAGTGGCAAAGTTTCCTTAGAAGTCAACTCAACTATGTTTGCCTTGTTTGAATCATTTTGTGTTGATGTTTTTGCATGGCGCCTTAGAAAACGTGTGTCAAAAAATCATCAATTTGCTATCTCCTTAAATAAGCGAGATTGGAGAGCCAAATTGGTCATTTTTTGCATATTTATAGACGTTATAACGCGAAGACATATCAATGCAGAAAAGTCAAAGTGGATGTTTTTCATTAACAGTATCTCAAATGAACTTCTGATATACATTTCCGAAATTCAAACTTATTTTCAAAATAATTATTAACAAAAAAGTACCTGAAAACAGCAATGTTAGCACCCCAAAAGTGTTTAGACAACCACAGTGCAAAACGCTCCATTGCCATCATCGTTAAAATTATGAAAAATAATTCTCCAAATACTTTTTTTATCAAACACATTCGAAATAGAATTTACATAGCATACATAATTTGTTTATCCTTCGTTTGAAAATACCCAGCGTTTCTTTTGCCCATGAGTTTACATTGTCCGGTTTTCCATCTATTCTTTGTAACTATCTGACCAGAAATTCAAAACAATACTCACATGAATTTTTTTTCTGTGTTTGTAAATATTGTCCACACCGTCAACCTGCTTCGTCATCCAGTTTTACAAAAGCATTATAAAGATACCTGGATTGAAATCATCCTTACCATTAACTCAACTTCCATGAGCTCTTTGACATTTCTTGTCGAATCAAAAAGCATTTCCCAACTAATCAGTCCCAAATGAATTGCGTCGAATGTGGTCGTCGTGTGACCACGTGTTGAGAGACAATCTTGCACGAGAATCGCATGCTTGCGTCACGTGAGCGCAAAGTGGTATGTTTCAGCTAACTGTTAGATTTGGAGCAAACAATTTTTCGAAAAATTGGATTAATGTGTTGTAGATATTTTTTATCATGCACAATATCTCACAAACGTAAAAGATTAGTATGTCCACGTGGTGTTAGCGGTTTGAACACCCTTACTACGGGTTCCACCCTCGAATTTTAAAAAAAAATAACTACCTTGTAAGGGTAATTATCCTTAACTAACTGCTCTACTATAGATAATACAAACTATCACTAGATTATGATATGTTTCTTTCTGATATGTAGTTGACACGGTCAAAGCAATCAAGGCCTTTGTTGAAACACATATTTTGTTTGATCGCCAATACTGTTAGCTGCAAATCATTATATTTTTAAAAATAACTTGAAATAAAATTTTACAATAAGAATGCGTGTTAAGTTGAACCTGACGGATTTTGTTTACGAATTCTTATTATATTAAAAAACACAACCTGAAACTCCCGATGACGTTATCAATGGTTAGCCGACATAATGACATGCATGGAGTGTTGAGAAAATAGCTTGTGTTTTGACCTAATTTGCATCTTTATCAGATTTTTAGCAAATCGAATACAAATTTATCAGATAGCTTTTTATTGCATCGATAACACCCTCCATTATATGACAGAAAAGAATAAACGATAGTTAAAAACTTTATAAACTAGAAATCTGTCTTGTCAACAGCTTGCAGTTTCTGGAGTTTCACTTTGAGTTTTTGTGTTGTTCCATTTGAGTTTTTTATGTTTCCTTTTGACTTTTTCGTGTCTCCTTTCAGGTACTGTTAGTTTGATTTAAAGAAAATCAAGAAACTTTCGTAAAAAATCAAGAAACTGCTGTAAAAGATCTATGTCCCCTATGGGCCAGCGTATAAAGTTGTTTGTTATGAAAAGACAACAATTAAAACAATTAAAATAATAATATTATTGAGTGCTTACATCAAATTATAAATAAGCGTAAACGATAGTTAAAAACATAATAAGCTAGAAATCTGTCGTGTCAACAGCCCCTGACTATCTAAGACGCATTGGTTCACTTAATCTCTTGCTGATACAAAGGATTAGATATTGGAATAAATTTGATGTTTGTACTATCAAAGAAAGTTTGAGGAAAGATCGGCTGCTAAGATAATTGATACTTGCCTTTCCAAAGGATGTATCAATAAGAACCTGATTTTCCAAATCCTGTGTTAGGAAAACGCCTTAATCGATCACTGATTTGTGATCACACTTAATGACAAGTTTCGTTTAGCTCCATCTACAAAAATTCATTGTAGGCAGACATGGAAAGTATTTTTTCACCTTTAGAAAGAAATGATTTGCTCTCTAAACCAGTGCAACACACTTCTTCGGTAATCAACGAACAGCTTAGCTGTTTTTAAGTAAAACGAACTTCAGATGTGTACAGTAATGGTTATTTTGATAATGTAAATGGTGCCTGAAACGTGATTTCTAAAACAAAATCATTCCTATTGAAATCAGAATGAAACTCGCTGGCTTCTTGATCCTGAAAAGGAATATTTATGATGTATGTAAAGAAACAATCAGTTGAAATTTCACATAACTATTTCGAGTAGTGTTATAGATGGAAAACACACATTTACTATTATTTCCGACGGTGACAATCAAAAGACCGTTTATATCTTTAATCTACATTCGAATAGTTACACAAGGTCAATGTAATGATGGTACTTGAAAATGAAAATATTTTCAACTGTGAGGATTTGATAGGAAAGTACATTGTTTGTTTAGTTTTATAATACGAATGAAGCCACACTGGCTAACCTATAAATACTTCTTATCGATCTACGTGCACACATATATATAGAAAAACTTACTCAACACACATTGTATACTCTAGAAGGAGATGTATTCATGATAATTATTCACCGTTTCGATTCGTGATAAAATGTTATAACTTAATTTCGAATATAGGTATAGTCACAATCACAACTAGGATTGACGCGTCAATACTTAGGTCTTCAAGACTTCTGTTTGACCTTCACACAGTGTTTGACCTTCACATCACTTTTTATCTAAGAGGTTAACAGTAACTAATACATTATCAAAATGAGCAAATTCCACTTGATATTCAGTGTTAAAGACTTTTCCGAAAATTGATCATGGTGGCCAATGTCAGCTATGACATCTTTCTTCAGAGAATATTATTCCTAGAAGCAGAAAAAAATTTGGTTGAATTATCTGTCACCGTTTTCGAGATACATTTGATTTAACGCTGTAATGTAAAGTTGACTGTTTCAGAACCCTGTATATTGTAATTAAACCTTACACTTTAACTATTTGTATTTTACTGATGAGGTATATTAGAAACAATGTTGGTCTTGTTTATCCACATACAAATATGTATGTTTGTTTTGATAACTTAAATAGTAATGGAGTAATGAATTTTGGAACTTTATTGAAAACACTGAAATTTCAACAGTTTTGAAACTAAAATTCTCAAAGTAAAATAACCCTCGAAAAAGAAAAAAGTCGTAAAAAATGTAAAAAGGAAGTTTATGTCCAATTATATCCTTAAATATCAACTTTTATATCATAATGATCTGTACTGAATATGTTGCACAATCATTGTAGCACAGAATGCAACAAACAGATCTTTGAAATAACATTTCCTAGCAGAGTAGTGCCCCTTTGAACTTGACGCAGAAAAATTATTTTTTTCAAAAGTTCATTTTTGAAATTGCTGTAGCTCAAAAACCGCTCAAAATAGAGGGCAGGTTTGGGAGATTACTTTTTGTAGCGTTCATCTGGCTTTAAAATGAGCTATAGCATGCATCTGTATCTATTGTAGTTAGTGAGAAGAAGATTTTCAAAGACGCGTACCGTCAGAACCGCGAAATTTCAGAAAAGTTTCAGTTTTTCGAAAATAGCAAAAAATCTATTATTACGGCCGAAAACGGCATAGAGTGCAATCGATGGGGAATGTTGTTGCCCACATTTTGGTGAACGTTTTAGAAAATTATCTCCCATAGTTACCGAGAAATCGAGGTTTGAAGTTTTTCCTTTAAGGGGAGATAACTCGAAAACAAAATCCAAATTCAAAAATCAGGCTCGTACAAAACGAGTTCATGATACGGACTACCATCCCTGAAATTTTCATGAAATTCGATCGAACCATTTCTTCAGAATCTTTGCCACAAAAAAAGTGCAAATAATAAAAATAATAAGAAAAACACGGATAATAACAATAGGTCTTCAGACCTTGTCTTGAAGACCTAATAACGAATCCGACACTTGAAACAAAATGCGGTTTAGTCTTTTGTATTCTTTTAGTTTCAAAGTCGAAATAAATCTGGCTGATATTGATTTCTTACTTGATCTCAAGTGACTTTGTCAACTCTAAAGCAAATGTTGGAACCAGAATCAGGATAAATGCAGAATCTAAGCAAAGAGGATTTGCCAGTTCTCTTGTTGGGGATTAATTACAAGTTTGGGGATATATTAAGATTGAATAAGGATTTACTAATAATATCACGTATCAAAATTTACAAAACATAGCTTCATAAACTACATTCAAAATCAACATTATATAAATAAATGTAAAATGTAAATAAGATAAGGTTTCATTTGGAAACTTTTTTTGTATCCAATATATTTCTCCTTTCAACAAATCATCAACATTAAGACATATAAGAGCAAGCTTAGCGGGGATACACACATTTCCCTATTTAATGTTGACAACACTGTGTTCAATGGAGATGACTGTTTTTTAATGAAATTAATTGTTTACCAAATGTTATGTTAAATGAAGTTTGACTGTTATCGTGGTATTTATTTTTTCATCATTTCTAAAATTACTGATGGTTCATAAATAACTAAAATTTAGAAATAAGAAAATAATTGTTAAGGATAAAAGAAAAAAAGAAATAAAAAAAAAATCAATACATGTTGCTATATTCTTTTTGTTTAGGAATTTTAAAAAAGAGCTTTAAAGTCAAACGTGGAGTTGAGAATTGTCTGTATCAAGATATATGTACATAAAATGAAGTCTGCCACCAGTCTAATTGTAAACGATACGGGAAACACAACAACTTAGATAGTGAGGTAGATATCAGTTACTTGCTGTCATGACCTGGATATTTGCCAACAACACGCAGAGTGTACATGACCAACCTCGTAAACAAGTCAAGGTTGGACTGTAGTATATACTGCACATATCACTGCTCACCGAGCGAGTTGGATTAGACAGGTCGGCGTTTCTTACACAATGGCGGTATCCAGATTATTCTTTGTGTGCGCCATGCTTTCCCTACTGTGTGGTCTCAGGGGTAGTGGAGACAATGAACTGATTAATGACAGAGTGTATATTCTTGAAAATGGAATGGAAATTCTCTCTGAACGACTTGATGTTTTTGAAACCAAGATGTCGAATGATAAAGCTGATCTTTTACACAAACAAGCAAAGAACATTGTGAAGATCAAGTCTGATCTGAAGACCAACATCCGGCAACACATCACTGAGGCCCTGTCTGATATACTGAGAGGTGAGTCTGTAGAGGAATTGATCAAGTCTGAAGTAGTCTCTGAGATGAGGCATCTGAAACGAGCCAATCATCAGATGAGAAGAGAGTTGCATCAGATGAGGACATCCCTGGGACAGGTCGAGGAGGACTGCAGGGTGTCTAGGGATGGTCATCAGAGAGGTGAGAGTCCTGATCTGTCATCATGTTCTAATTGTCTCCTGAAATCTGAACTGTTGACAGCTGAGTTAGCAGATCGTGACCGACATATCAGGGAACTCCAGGAGAAGCTTAGAAGAAAGAATGACTCGGGTGAACAGTCGCAACAGAACTATAAAGTAATTAATTCATTCCCTGTTTATTCCAAATGTCTGAATTCAGAAGTTCTAACAAATAAACTTGCAAAATATGACAATCAAATAAATGAACTAAACCAAACGCTGAGGGAACAAATTGTATCAAGCAAATCGGGGAATATAAGCAACACTGATTCAGCTTCAGGAACCACACAACAATCATCTTCAGTGTCCCCAACTCCTGCTGATCTGTCATCAACTCTAGCAACCACATCAACAACAGCTTCACCACGGACAGAGAGAAGTCGGATCCTTCTAGTACCATGGTTAAGTAGTGCTCCTCTTCAAATGCGCCAATACAATATGTTCACAAGATCTTTTGACATTTACCCTTATCTTTCTCTAGTTTATTATGATTCTGTTACGTATGTTTCAAAAATAAATTCACTTTTGATTGGTGTATATAACCCCAACAGGATCATTATCTCAGATTTGAACACTTCAGAAACTGAAACAATTAAAAGCAATGTAAGAACAAGAGGAATGGCAGCTGATGAGGAGAGGGGGATTGTTTTTTTCACAACACATCATCCGACAAATACAATCAGTAGAATGTCACTAGGTGGGCAAAACTTTACAATCTTAGTAAATATATCAGGTCACTCTCCTTTTACCACAGCTATTAATCCTACACTTAAGACAATATATGCTTGTAATCATATTAAACTGTTCAAAGTGTTTTATGATGGAACTGGTTTGAGAACACTTGACACTGGCTCTCACATCTTGGCAGTAACTCTGGACATAACCAAAGGTCTCCTGTATTACAGCAAGGAGAAGAAGATCATCAAGATGTCTCTGTCATCAGAGATTACTAGTGAAATGACAAGCTTGAACTTTTTTATTTGGAACCTGATTTTCTACCAAGATAAAGTGTACTACACGAGCATTTATAAATCCCCCGGTGTATTAGGGGTAGTCCACGTCGGTCATAATGTTGTGTCTAGAACACTGCAGACTGTGAATGTGCCAAGTGTAAATAGATATTCGATCTGTTTGATTCCCTAACTACACTCAAAATGGTTGGAATTGACAGATTGTTTCCTTTAAACATATTATTAACATTTATGTTATGGTGGTAATGAGTGTTTAAGCATTGTTCTATATTATATATATGCCTAATCAATATTGTTATTCAGACAATAAATCCTTGAATTTCTTATTCTTATCTTCAATTATTTTTCCTTATAACAGAGTTACTTTGCTTTTGATACTTATATGGAAAACTTAGATAGATATATGGAAAACTTAGATACATATACGGAAAACTTTATAGAAAGTTATATTTTATCGAGAAGTGTCGACTGTGATTACTAACCAAGTGTGTGTTCCGTTCATTTATATCATAGTATAGGAATAAACTTGTATTATGTGAGCCTTTGGCCAGCATAATACATATAATTGTATTCCTATTATATGATATTAATGATACTGAAGCACACTAGGTTAATAATTTCTTATAATGCCATTTTAAAATAAAAGGGTTTAAACGAAAATATGATTCCTTTTGAAATATGTTTGACCTTCATTTCGCGGAGTAATTTCTTTCAGAATACATTAAGGTGAAGGTCATATGGTCAGCGACATACAACTGTGAACAGTCAAGAATATTCCTTCATGAAATGATTTGTTCATAGTGATAGAAACGTCTCCTGCAATTTATCAACAGTTTACCACTGATTTTCAGTACACGTGCAAACATTGTTTGTTTTCTATATGACAAAAAAATTGTATGAACCACTTGGCATCTTCCCTGGAAATTTAAAAATTCGGAATTTTGGAATATTGCCTGTTGTTTTCGCCTTGTGTCACTATTCGAATATTCCAAATGAAAGTTGTTTTTTCTGACTTTGATGAAACAATCTCTAAATAACTTCTTCATTCCTATGCATAACTAATATAATCACCCCAACCAAGAAAGCTGAAAAGAATACACAACAAACAATTTAAGCATTTAATTGAATTGAAAGTCTTTAAATGTACATGTTTCGACAATTCTATCAGTTTCAGTCTATCGTTTCGTGTTCCATCCTGCAAGAGAACGGCGCTACTGCTAGTACTGGTTAGCATCTCCCCATCATTGCTTCTCAAATAACCGGTCACACCTGAAACATGAATAAAATAGAATAAAATGTCTCGTTTAATAGTTCCAAAAAGCATATCATAAGTTGAAGTGTGGTTAGAATCAAAGACTTTGCGACCAATATTCGATTGATTTACTGTTTTCTTGACCTTTTTCTTAATTTTTAAAATCTAAATAATTTATTCTATATTGTTTCAAGGAATGTCATGAATATTACTTTCAAGATAATAAAAAATTATACTCTACGTTTATGATTTAATTATTGAAAATGAACCTTAATATTTTTTTATGAGACAGCAATATGGCATCATAGTTCTCAATGTCTTGTTAAGTGAAATAGCATGTAATTGTTTAATCAGATTTTGAATTGACATATATCATTATTCTCTATATGCCGATTTACAGAAAGAAAATGCTTTATTTACATGTTTCCTAGTTATGTGACATATGAAAAACACTGATGGTTTTCGTTTTGTTTGGTAAACAATGAACAAACGTTAGTATAAATTGGCTGGCCAGTCACAATACATTGTCCGGTTTTCTATCGGAATGTTATTCAGTATATGGGCCACATGGCCTAAAGTACAATAATGTAGAAGTAATGCAACCGGATCTCACGTGACATATGCCCGTAACTTAAACATATTCTTAAAAAATATGGCAACATTTTTCATGGTTTTAACATCTTTCGTGCACCAGAGACTCTGCATATTTGACATTGGTGGAATATACGATCTATGCTTTGTAACTAAATGACCAGGAATTCACAAGAATACTCACCTTCATTGTTTTTTTTCTGTGTTTGTAAACATTGTCCACACTGACAACGTGCTTTGTCATTCAGTTTTACAAAAGCATTATAAAGATACTTGGATTGAAATCATCCTTACCACAATCTCAACTTTCCATGAGCGCTTCGCAATTTCTGGCCTGAATCGAAAATCGTTTCCCAACTAATCAGCCCTAAATGAAATGCGTCTAATCACAGTCCTCGTGTGACCACGTGTTGAGAGACAAACTTGCACGAGAATCGCCTGCTTGCGTCAAGTGGGTGCAAAGTGGTACGTTTCGGCTAACTGTTAGTTAATTGCAAACAATAACCCACTAGAGGCAGTTATTTTTAGAAAAACATGAATACATGTGTTGTAGATATTTTTAACACGCACAATATCTTACAAACGCAAATTATTACTATGTCCACGTGGTGTAAGTTATTCAAACACCCTTACTACGGCATCTAATTAAAAAAACTCATCTCGGGTTCCACCCTCGATTTAAAAAAAAACAAACTACCCTGTAAGGGTAAATAACCTTAACTTTCTACGCTACTAGATAGTGTGAACTATCACTAGAATATGATTTGTTTTTTAGTAAGTTGTCGACTCGGTCAAAGTGATCAAGGCCTATGTTCAAACACATATTTTGTTTGATCGCCGTTTGTGTTAGCTACATATGGTTATATTTTTTAAAAACAACTTGAAATAAAATTTCAGGATACGAATGCGTGATAAGTTTAACCTTTTATTTGATTAAAAACACAAAACCTGAAAACTCCCAAAAACATTTTTATTGTACGATAACACGCTCCATTATATGACAGATAAGAATAAACAATAGTTGAAAACATTATAAATTTATAATTATTTTACCTCCTTCTTCAAAAATCTACAAAAGTCATTATAGGCAGACTTGGAAAAGATTTTTTCACCTTGTATTGATACTAAAATGGAACAGCATACATGTATATACCAGCTTGGATCAGTAAAGATGCTGTTTTAGTCAGGGATAGGAAAGTTCTTTTCGTTTGGAATTAATTACAAGTTTGTTGATATATTAAGATTGTTCAAGGATTTACCCTTTAATATCACTTATCAAAATTTACAAAACATAGCTTCATAAACTACATTCAAATTCCCCATTATATAAATAAATGTAAAATATAAATAAGATGAGGTTGCATTTTTGGAAACTAATTTTGTATCCAATATATTTCTCCTTTCCACAAGTCATCAACATTAAGACATATAAGAGCAAGCCTAGCGGGGATAAAACCTACATTTCCCTATTTGATGTTAACAACACTGTGTTCAATGGATGTGACTGTTTTTTCAAAATATTTGAGTAAGCATCATTAATGAAATTAATTGTTTACCGAATGTTATGTTAAATGAAGTTTGACTGTTATCGTGGTATTTATTTTTTCATCATTTCTAAAATTACTGATGGTTGATAAATAACTAAAATTTAGAAATAAGAAAATAATTGTTGAGGATAAAAGAAACAAATTCAACATCAACCAAAAATTAATACATGTTGCTATATTCTTTTTGTTCAGGAATTGAAAAAAAGAGCTTAAGAGCAAAACATTGAGTTGAGAATTGAGAATTGTCTGAATCAAGATATTTGTACATAAACTGAGGACTGCCGCCAGTCTAGTTGTAAACGATACGGGGAAACACAAGAACCAAGATAGTGAGGTAGATATCAGTTACTGACTGTCATGACCTGGATATTTGCCAACAACACGCAGTGTGGACATGACCACCCTCGTAAACAAGTCAAGGTTGGACTGTAATATATTCTGCACATAGTGCAGATGAACATATCACTGCTCACTGAGCGAGTTGGAGTAGACAGTCTGTTTCTTACACAATGGCGGTATCCAGATTATTCTTCGTGTTCGCCATGTTTTCCCTACTGTGTGGTCTCAGGGGTAGTGGAGACAATGAACTGATTAATGACAGAGTGGATAATCTTGAAAATGGAATGGAAATTCTCTTTGAACGACTTGATGTTTTTGAAACCAAGATGTCGAATGATAAAGCTGATCTTTTACACAAACAAGCAAAGAACATTGTGAAGATCAAGTCTGATCTGAAGACGAACATCCGGCAACACATCATTGAGGCCCTGTCTGATATACTGAGAGGTGAGTCTGTAGAGGAATTGATCAAGTCTGAAGTAGTCTCCGAGATGAGGCATCTGAAACGAGTCAATCATCAGATGAGGAGAGAGCTGCATCAGATGAGGACATCCCTGGGACAGGTCGAGGAGGACTGCAGGGTGTCTAGGGATGGTCTTCAGAGAGGTGAGAGTCTTGATCTGTCATCTTGTTCTAAATGTCTCGTGAGATCTGAACTGTTGACAGCTGAGTTAGCAGAACGTGACCGACAAATCTGGGAACTCCAGGAGAAGCTTAGACAAAAGAATGACTCACGTGAACAGTTGCAACAGAACTATAAAGGAATTAATTCATTCCCTGTTTTTTCCAAATGTCTGAATTCAGAAGTTCTAACAAATAAACTTGCAAAATATGACAATCAAATAAATGAGCTAAACCAAACGCTGAGGGAACAAATTGTATCAAGCAAACTGAGGAATATAAGCAACACTGATTCAGCTTCAGGAACCACACTGCAATCATCTTCAGTGTCCCCAACTCCTGCTACCCTTTCAAGTCTAGCAACCACATCAACAACAGCTTCACCACGGACAGAGAGAAGACGGATCATTGTAGTACCATTGTTCAGTAGTATTCATCTTCAAATGCGTCAATACAATATGTTCACAAGATCTTTTGACATTTATCCTTATCTTTCTCTAGTTTATTATGAATCTGTCACTTATGTTTCAAAAATAAATTCTCTTTTGATTGGTGTATATAACCCCAAAAGGATCATTATCTCAGATTTGAACACTTATAAAACTGAAACAATAAAAAACAATGTAGGAACAAGAGGAATGGCGGCTGATGAGGAGAGGGGGATTGTATTCCTCACAACTCATTATCCGACAATTACAGTCAGTAGGATGACCCTACATGGGCAAAACTTTACAATCTTAGTAAACGTATCAGGTCACTATCTTTATACAATAGCTATCAATCCAACACTTAAGACAATATATGCTTGTAATTACAATAAACTGTTCAAAGTTTTCTATGATGGAACTGGCTTGAGGACACTTGACACTGGCTCTCACATCTTCGCAGTAACTCTAGACATAACCAAAGGTCTCCTGTATTACAGCAAGGAGAAGAAGATCATCAAGATGTATCTGTCATCAGAAATTACTCGTGAAGTGACAGGATTTAACTTTTATATATGGAACCTGATTTTCTACCAAGATAAAGTGTACTACACGAGCTGTTATAAATCCCCCGGTGTATTAGGAGTAGTTAATGTCGGCCATAATGTTGTGTCTAGAACACTGCAAACTGTGAAGGTGTCCAGTGTGAATAGATATTTGATCTGTTTGATTCCCTAACTACACTAAAAAAGATTGGATACAGAAATGGAAGATTGTTTCTATAAACATATTATTATTACTATTTATGTTATGGTCGTTATTAGTGTTTTAGCAATCTTAAATATTTTTGATTGTTCAAAACTATGATAGTATGCTTATTTACGAATTATTCATTGAATGGCCGAAACTTGTCATGATTCACGTTGTATAAATTCAAAACTTCACTTGTAATGTTTGGTAATAGTTTTCTATATACACTGTATGTCTAATCAATATTGTTATTCCGACAATAAATCCTTGAATTTCATATATCTTCAATTCTTTTTCCTTATTATAAAGTTTCTTTGCTTTTGATACTTATATGGAAAACTTAGATACATATATGGAAAACTTAGATATATATATGGAAAACTTTATAGATAGTTACATTTTATCGAGAAGTGTAGACTGTTTAAAGATAGCGTCACCATAAAGCTAATCGACATTAAATAAAGACAAAAGAAAGGTTTGATCATGATCGAAAACCGGACAATTGCGCGGGCCAATCTGTCAAATGTAGTTGTGAAAAATTATCGATGGCAGTGAGAATGGTACTATTTGTAAGCTTATATGACTAGTCTCCATGTAAATTGGACGTGTGAATTTGGCGTTTAGCTTATTTTTGCGTATTATTGTCATTTGGGGATGAATGTGATTTTATATTCATAAATTAATTATGCCCCAATTACGTGCATATCAAAGCAAAACATTGTATGCTGAAAATATTGCAATGTACAACCTCCAGTCACTTGGCAACATGTCAACATAACAAGATAAGGCAGTGCAACCATAGCGTGCATATCAAACAAAACTAGATCCAGGTGACCTCAACTTATGAGTCGTAAGTTCAAATTATGTACATGAATACTCCGCAATAGTTTCCTCGTTTTGCAACTGACGCCTTGTTCCTCTAACAGATTCCAAAACAATTACGTGCGTATCAACAACCTACAGTCACTTGGCAACATGTCAACATAACCAGATAAGGCAGTGCAACCATAGCGTGCTTATCAAACAAAACTAGATCCAGGTGACCTCAACTTATGAGCTTTTAGTTTAAATTATGTACATGAATATGAATTATATAGGACATCGTATTGCGATATCTCCTGCACTTGTACTTAGGAAGAAATCATTTTATCTGTACTTGGCAAAATTGAAAACACAGGTTAATTTATGAAATCGTTTCTGTCTGTTCATTGAAATATTTTAAACACTATTTGTAGTGAAAGTAATGGTTTTGACTCATTTAATGTGAGAAAAAACGTTCAATCATTCACTTTGTAGCCACAAAAATCGAAAAAAACGTGAATGCACGTTCAATCGATGCATGTCTGCATGAACTTAGTAAGCACATTGAAGCTCATTTGGAAAATTAAATTGAAAGTTCAATTTTCATGACCGTTTGACAATGCCGCGTCTTACAAATGTATAACACGCTATGTGAACTGTTCACAACAAACAATTTTAAATCTCAGGATGAGAGTGCATCAAACGGGAACAGTTGCAAAACTGCCCGCTACCCCCTGACGAAGTTACAGCAATACGTTAACGTCATCTTCGCAGCCGATTTATAACTGAAAATGCCAAAAGTAGGGAAATGTTTGTTGGAAGAATAACCCACAAACTGTCAGAAAAATGCGTGCCGCTGGACTCACGCACAGAGACCCTATAGACGACCTATCCTTACAGCTCTTCATCGCCGCAGACGTTTTGTATGGGCCACAAGGCACTTAAGACTAACTCAACGACATTCGAATTCCATTGTTTCTAGTCACGAATCCTAAATCACCTTGAGATTTTCCATTGGCAGGACTGAAGCTAACATTTCCGCGACTCAGCAGTCATTCTGAATGCGTGTTTGCATTATGACGTCATGACAACACATTACAGTGACGTCATGCTTACATTGTCGTATTACACTAGTTTCTATATAAAGGGATTTTAGTTTTTAAAGATTTTGTCTTGCAGTTATTGATTTTTTAGTTTGAGTTTCTGGTGTGGTTCCATTTGAGCTTTTTTGTGTTTCATTTCAGGTATTTTATGTTTTCATTACAGTTTTGTTTAGCTTGATGGAAAGAAAATCAAGAACCTATCGTAAACAAATCAAGAAACTGTTGTAAAAGATGTATGTCCCCTATGGGCAACCATGAAAAGCTGTTTTTATGAAACATCATCAATTACAAAAATGAAAATTTAAATATTATTGAGTGCTTACACCAAATTATAAATAGAGATTATTAACCGAGTGTGTGTTCTGTTCATTTATCATATACTTGCTTATAAATACAGAGATTTTGAATGCACGATACACCCTCTGTCAAGCACCCTGTATCAGCCCGCAGGGCAGATAACCTGTATCAGCATGTCGTCAAGGGCAAAAACCTGTATCAGCCCGTCGTCAAGGGACTTGAACCAGGAACCTTAGGCAACGAACGCAAAAAATAGATCGAATTTGCGAGCACTTTAAAACGCTGCAGTCCCTTGTGGATTTGTCAGCTTGATATAAATAATTTTTTCCATTTTGGAAATTTAACCCAAGAGAGAAATGAACTCAAAAGTCGCAAGAGGCGTAAGCTCAGGAGCTTTGCCAATCGGTATGTGTCAGTTCACGTTTAGCAAAATTGATACCATCAGCCACACAATTAATTTTATGAATTAAAGTCTTAAAATACTACATTTATTTTGTTGTTTCTTTTGTAAATATATATGATAAAAATAGCATGACATGGGTAATTTCATATCACATTCTGTATCAGCCCTAGACCAATATCAACCCTCAAGCTAAAGCTCTCGGGCTGATATTGGGGTCTCACGCTGATACAGAATGTGATATGAAATTACCCATATAATACTATCTATTTATATCAAATAATAGGAAAACAACTTGTATTATGAGAGCCTTTGGCCAACATAATACATATATTTTTATTCTTTTTATATGATTTAATTGATACTGAAACACACTAGGTTAATAATTTCTTATAATGCCATTTTGAAAAAAAGCGTTTAATTGAAAATATGATTCCTTTTAAAATATGTTTGACCTTCATTTCGCGGAGTAACTTTTTTCACAATACATCAAGGGGAAGGTCATATTGTCAGCGATATACAGCTGTGAACAGTCTAAAATTTTCCTTCATGAAATGATTTTTTCATAGTGATAGAAACGTTTCCTTCAATTTATCAACAGTTTACCTCTGATTTCCAGTGCACGAGCAAACATTGTTTGTTTTCTATATTACAAAACAAAATTTATGAACCACTTGGCATCTTCCCTGGAAAATTAAAAATTCGGAATTTTGTAATATTGCCTCTCGTTTTCGCCTTGTGTCACTATTCGAAAATTCAAAATGAAAGTTGGATTTTCTGACTTTGATGAAACAATCTCTAAATAACTACTTCATTCCTATGCATAACTAATATAATCACCCCAACCAAGAAAGCTGAAAAGAATACACAACAAACATTTTAAGCATTTAATTTAATTGAAAGTCTTTAAATGTACATGTTTCGGCAATTCTATTGGATTCGGTCGCGATCGTGTTCCATCCTGCAAGAGAGGGGCGCTACTGCTAATACTGGTAGTCATCTCCCCATCATTGCTTCTCAAATAGCCGGTCACACCTGAAATATCAATAAAATAGAATAAAAATGTCTCGTTTAATACTTCCAAAAAGCATATCATAAGTTAAAGTGTGCTTAGAATCAAAGACTTTGCGACCAATTTTCGATTGATTTAGTGTTTTCTTGACCTTTTTCTTAATTTTTTAAATCTAGATATTTTATCCTATATCGCTTCAAGGAAAGTCATGAATATTACTTTTAAGATAATACAAAATTTACTCAAAGTTTATTATTAAATTATTGAAAATGAACCTTATTATTTTTTTATTGAGACAGCCATATGGCATCATACATGTAGTTCTCAATGTCTTGTTAAGTGACATAGCATGTTATTGATTAATCAGATTTGGAATTGACATATATCATTATTCTTATATGCCGATTTATAGAAAGAAAATGCTTTATTTACATGTCTCCTAGTTATGTGACATATGAAATACACTGATACTTTTCGTTTTGTTTGGTTAACAATAGTGAACAAACGTTAGTATAAATTGGCTGGCCAGTCGCTATACATTGTCCGGTTTTCTATCTATGCTTTGTAACTATATGACCAGGAATTCACAAAAATACTCACCTTCATTGGGTTTTTTCTGTGTTGGTAAACATTGTTCACATCGTCAACCTGCTTCGTCATTCAGTTTTACAAAAGCATTATAAAGGTACCTGGATTGAAATCATCCTTACCACTAACTCAACTTCCATGAGCTCTTCACCATATCTGGCCTGAATCGAAAAGCGTTTTCCGACTACTCAGTCCCAAATGAATTGCGTCGAATGGCAGTCGTCGTGTGGCCAGTGTTGAGAGACAATCTTGCACGAGAATCGCGTGCTTGCGTCACGTGAGCGCAAAGTGGTACGTTTTGGCTAACTGTTAGTTTTGGAGCAAACAATAACCCATCTAGGGCAGTTATTTTTAGAAAAAATTGGATTAATGTGTTGTAGATAATTTTTATGCACAGTATCTCACAAACGTAGAAGATTAGTATGTCCACGTGGTGTAAGTCGTTTAATCACCCTTACTATGGTATCTAATTAAAAAAACTCATTTCGGGTTCCACCCTCGAAAAAGGTTTGTTTTGAATAACTACCTTGTAAGGGTAATTAACCTTAACTTACTACGCTACTAGATAATGTGAACTATCACTAATAAATAAATAATATAAATAATAATAAATAATCTTTTCTTCAGTAGATAAGTAGTTGACACAGTGAAAGCGATCAAGGCCTATGTTCAAACACATATTTTGTTTGATTGCCGATACTGTTAGCTGCATATCGTTATATTTTTTTAAAACAACTTGAAATACAATTTCAGGATACGAATGCGTGATAAGTTTAACCTGGCGGATTTTGTTAAAGACACAAAACCTGAAAACTCCCGATGACGTTATCAATAATTAGCCGCCATAATAACATCCATGGAGTGTTGAGAAAATAGTTCGTGTTTTGACCTAATTTGCATCTTTATCAGATTTTTTAGCAAATCCAATATAAAGTTTATCAGATAGTTTTTATTGCATCGATAACAGTAACGCCCTCCATTATATGACAGATAAGAATAAACAGTAGTTGAAAACATTATAAATTTATAAAAAAATTGACCTCCATCTATAAAAATCTACAAAATTCATTATAGGCAGACTAGGAAATGATTTTTTCACCTTCTACTGATACTAAAATGGAACAGTCTACATATATGTACAAGCTTGGTTCAGTAAAGATGCTGTTTTAGTCAGGGATAGGAAAGTTCTTTTATTATTAATTATAAGCTTGGGGATATATTAAGATTGTATAAGAATTTACCTTTAATATCACTTATTAAAATTTACAAAACATAGCTTCAAACTATATTCAAAATCCCCATTATATAAATAAATGTAAAATATAAATAAGATGAGTTTGTTTTTTTTGAAACTTTTTTTGTATCCAATATATTTCACCTTTCAATAAGTAATCATTGTTAGAACATACATGTGTAAGAGCAAAATGTAGAGGGGATAAAACCCTCTTTGATGTATTAAATGGATGTGACCGTTTTGTTTAATATTTGAGTAAGCATCAATTAATGAATTTAATAGTTTACCAAATGTTATATTTAATGAAGTTTAACTGTTACATGGTATTTATTTTTTCATCATTTCTAAAATTACTGATTGCTGATAGACAACTAAAGTTTAGAAATAGGAAAATAATTGTTGAGGATATAAAAAAAACCCAAACAAATTCACAATTAAAAAAATCAGTACATGTTGCTATATTCTTATGGTTCAGGAATTGAAAACAAATTTTTTAAAGTAAAACATGGAGTTGAGAATTGAGAAATGTCTGAATCAAGAAATATGTACATAAACTGAGGACTGCTGCCAGTCTCAATGTAAACGATACGAGAAACACAAAAAGTTAGACAGTGAGGTAGATATCACTTACTGGCTGTCATGACTTGGATATTTGCCAACAACACGCAGAGTGTACATGACCACCCTCGTAAACAAGTCAAGATTAGACTGTCATAAATACTGCACATATTGCAGATGTACATATCACTGCTCACCGAGCGAGTTGGAGTAGACATTCTAACACAATGGCGGTATCCAAAGTATTCTTCGTGTTAACCATGCTTTCCCTACTGTGTGGTCTCAGGGGTAGTGGAGACAATGAACTGATTAATGACAAAGTGGATATTCTTGAAAATGGAATGGAAATTCTCTCTGAAAGAATTGATGGTTTTGAAACCAAGATGTCGACTGATAAAGCTGACCTCTTACACAAACAAGCAAAGAACATTGTGAAGATCAAGTCTGATCTGAAGACGAACATCCGGCAACACATCAGCGAGGCCCTGTCTGATATACTGAGAGGTGAGTCTGTAGAGGAATTGATCAAGTCTGAAGTAGTTTCCGAGATGAGGCATCTGAAACGAGCCAATCATCAGATGAGGAGAGAGCTGCATCAGATGAGGACATCCCTGGGACAGGTCGAGGAGGACTGCAGGGTGTCTAGGGATGGTCATCAGAGAGGTGAGAGTCCTGATCTGTCATCTTGTTCTAAATGTCTCCTGAAATCTGAACTGTTTACAGCTGAGTTAGCAGATCGTGACTGACAAATCAGGGAACTCCAGGAGAAGCTTAGAGAAAAGAATGACTCGTGTGAACAGTTGCAACAGAACTATAAAGGAATTAATTCATTCCCTGTTTTTTCCAAATGTCTGAATTCAGAAGTTCTAACAAATAAACTTGCAAAATATGACAATCAAATAATTGAACTAAACCAAACGCTGAGGGAACAAATTGTTTCAAGCAAACCGAGGAATATGAGCCACACTGATTCAGCTTCAGGAACCACACTGAAATCATCTTCAGTCGCCTCAACTCCTGCTGCTCTGTCATCGACTCTAGCAACCACATCAACAACAGCTTCACCACGGACAGAGAGAAGTCGAATCCTTGTAGTGCAATTGTTCAGTAGTATTCATCTTCAAATGCGTCAATACAATATGTTCGCAAGATCTTTTGACATTTATCCTTATCTTTCTTTAGTTTATTATGAATCTGTCACCTATGTTTCAAAAATAAATTCTCTTTTGATTGGTGTATATAACCCCAACAGGATCATTATCTCAGATTTGAACACTTCAAAAACTGAAACAATAAAAAACAATGTAGGAACAAGAGGAATGGCGGCTGATGAGGAGAGGGGGATTGTTTTCCTCACAACACGTTATCCGACTGATACAATCAGTAGGATGACCCTAGGTGGACAAAACTTTACAATCTTAGTAAATGTATCAGGTTACTCTCCTTATACCATAGCTATTGATCCAACACTTAAGACAATATATGCTTGTAATAATATTAAACTGTTCAAAGTGTTCTATGATGGAACTGGTTTGAGGACACTTGACACTGGCTCTCACATCTTTGCAGTAACTCTAGACATAACCAAAGGTCTCCTGTTTTACAGCAAGGAGAAGAAGATCATCAAGATGTCTCTGTCATCAGAAATTACTAGTGAAATATCAAGCTTGACCTTTTCTATTTGGAACCTGATTTTCTACCAAGATAAAGTGTACTACACGAGCATTTATAAATCCCCCGGTGTATTAGGAGTAGTCCACGTCGGTCATAATGTTGTGTCTACAACACTGCAGACTGTGAAGGTGTCAAGTGTGAACACATATTCTATCTGTTTGATTCCCTAACTACACTAAAAAAGATTGAATACAGAAATGGAAGATTGTTTCTATAAACATATTATTATTACTATTTATGTTATGGTCGTTATGAGTGTTTAAGCAATCTTAAATATCTTTGTTTGTTCAAAACTAAGATAGTATGCTTATCTACGAATTATTCATTGAATGACCGAAACTTTTCATGATTCACGTTGTATAACTTCAAAACTTCACTTGTATCGTTTGGTAATAGTTTTCTATATATGTCAAATCAATATTGTTATTCAGACAATAAATCCTTGAATTTCTTATATCTTCAATTCGTTTTCCTTATTATAAAGTTACTTTGCTTTTGATACTTATATGGAAAACTTAGATATATATATGGAAAACTGTATAGATAGTTATATTTTATCGAGAAGTGTCGACTGTTTAAAGATAGTGTCACCATAAAGCTAATCGACGTTTAATAAAGACAAAAGAAAGCTTTGATTATGATCGAAAACCGGACAATTGCGCTGGCCAATCAGTCAAATGTAATTGTGGAAAATTGTCGATGGCAGTCAGATTGGTACTATTTGTAAGGTTGTATGACTAGTCTCCATGTAAATTGGACGTGTGAATTTGGCGTTTAGCTTATTTTTGCGTATTATTGTCATTTTGGGATGAATGTGATTTTATATTCATAAATTAATTATGCCCCAATTACGTGCGTATCAAAAGCAAAACATTGTATGCTGAAAATATTGCAATGTACAACCTACAGTCACTTGGCAACATGTCAACATAACCAGATTAGGCAGTGCAACCATAGCGTGCATATCAAACAAAACTAGATCCAGGTGACCTCAACTTATGAGCTTTAAGTATAAATTATTTACATGTATATGAATGATATTCAACGTTAAGTTAACCGATTTGATGAAGGTAGCATCATGGTTTGGAGGTCTTTCTGTGCACATGGTCAATCTCCACTGGTTGTTGTTCAAGGGAACTTAAATGCTGTCCAATAAAGGGATCAGATTTGCAACCTGTTCTTCTTACGTTCATGCAGAGAATTGAATGCAGAGAATGCGGCATTGGTCATCGCGAAGCCCCGACCTCAATCCGATCGAACACATCTGGGACCAACTGGGTCGACGTGTTCGTCAACAAGTTCATCCACCACAGACGTTGCAACATCTTCAACGTCACCTTGTTGATGTAGCACAACAGCATGATAACCTGTCGCTTTCTTAATTTAGTGGAATCGGGGCAATTTGTCCAAAAGTCTGTGGAAATTTGACCAAATTGACTGGGGTAAGTTGTAGGGTGGGCAATTTAACTGGTACCAAGGTTGCAGGGGTGCATATGACATTCCTAAAGAATAGCGTCATTGGGTCGGGAAGCATCGACTATTGCAAGAAAGTATCATTTTAAAGCTAATTGACATTGTATAGCTTTATTAGGAAGTTTTGAAGTCGCGATCATGATCGAAAACCGGACAATGCCGCGCTTCAATCAGTAAAACGTACATTATTGCTTCACCAGACTGTTTTTTTTCATAAAAACGTATTCGTAAATACGGTAGTTAATGTTCTCTTCAAAACCTTACTTTGAAATGGAACTCAAAACTGGGAGTTCAAATGTCAGAAAACTACCTTTCTGAATGTTTTGTTACAATACAGCGTTGTGTAACCGACTGTAAGACAAGAAACTTCCAATAAAAATTCTTACATCTCAATATACCGACGTAATCCTTTCTCTTTACCTTAGGAATAGAAGAGGATGATTTATGTACAATTTGCCAATCAGAAAATGAAACATTCGAACACTTACTTTTGTCAGGTTCAAAATCTGTGAAGCGAACTCATTAGCTTGTATCAAACAAAAGCGTGTCGAAAACTAAATCTAAATCTTCAAAGCTTTCTCCTGCGTGATGCAAAATTAAATTTTCTTGAAAACCACCTTTTTATAGTTGCAAAACGTCATTTACAAAATTGTCAATATAATAATTGTACTCGCAATTTTGTACAACTGCTATCACAAATTATATAATATCACAACCCTGAAAAATACATATTGTAAACAAAGGTGATTTTGTTAAAATATGGACGCCAATGCATATGTGATTTTATGATTAACCATTGAATAGCAACTAAAAATTCTTTCCGGCTTGCAATTCTGTTAGATCTCTTTCCTTCCTCCTTCCCTGTAGTTCTACTGTCCTGTCTTTCTTTATCCTTTCCTCCGTGTTATTAGTATCATTGTTTGTTCATTTTAATTCATTGAACTCTCATTGAATTTGATAAATCGTTATTTATGGCGATTTATTATCCAATGTACTAATTTTCTGTCGAAATAAAATAAGAGACTAGAACAAAAAGATATGAGCAAAAAAATAGACGAAGAAAAAAGTAAAACGTGAGTTTGGAAACATATATACATGTACCTACAGCAGTTAGAATGACAGTTACGAGTTGATAATGTTTGATACGTTATATAACTAGTATCCATGTAAATTATATGTATTAATTTAGAAATGCTCATGTAGGAAAATCAGATGTTTTGAATCTATAACATATTCATTGATGCATCACAACCACTAGTATGGAACTCGTGCATCATTGAACATATATCAGATATATGTAACTAAGATAAACATGAATAGAAGGTCATTTTATGACTATGTGTGAATGAATGAATGAATGGATGAATGTCTTTATTTCCTCCAATGGCATTTGAAGATTACAAGGCAAAAACAATAACAATCAAATATGTACATAATGAATATTTACAAGAAATTCAAACCATAACGGTGCACATTGCAATATTTACAGGAGCATTGTTTAGAGGTATTTACTCAGAGAGATTCTTATATCGTAAATATGGTGTGAGAATTCAAGTATTACAGTTTGTCTATCTTCATTTGTAAGGCCATTAATGTCAAGGGGTGCACCACAGAATAGTGCCAAGACATCGTCATCATCCAACAATTCAATATGCACAAAGACATCTAAATCAGGTATGTTAAGTAGTTTTAAATAGAAGTTTTTTCTCTGGCACATCAAAGATTCACAATGTAGGATGACGTGTGCATCATGGTCATAGCAGTGTTTATTACAAAGTGTACATTCGTTTGAAAATTTTGTCTTAGAACCAGCTTGTACAATCAGTTGTATATGGGCTTTGTAATCTGGGTATAAATCTATAAGAGTATAGAGTCTATGCATATTGAGGTTTTGGTGTACTATAGCATATCTTGACATATCTTCTCTTATGGAGAGTCTCAGTTTCCGATAGACTTAAAACTATTTTCCGCCATACTGTTTTAAGGGGGAAAATACCAGTTTGTACATAGTGTTCAACATATTTGAGAAGATCATACTTTTGTGCTGTACATAATAGAGTGTTGCCAATACTGCGGGAGTAAGTACATACATGAATATTGAGTGATAGAAATGCACAAAACAAAGTTTTCGTTGATGAATTACAGCAATTAATACATAGTCTTCCAAGGAATGATAATCTACACTTGTCAATATATCCGACCATTGTCCATAGACCGAGGTTAGCACAAACAGAATCTGTTGACATACGTCTGTTAAAACCTTGTACACAACAGGCAAAATATCGTTGAGTATTTTCCACAATATGGATGTCTTTACCATGTAGTGTGGATAAAAGTTCACAACCATAAAAATTGTAGGTAAAACCATTCTCTTCCATATATTTACATACGTAATTTGATATAGGTCAGTATTGTTAAGACCCATTGAACGTAGGGAATTTATAGTTTGTCTTGCCTTTTGACAACTAGTCAAGATTCTGTCTTTGCAAGAGAGATCTGATGAGAGAAGGATGCCTCCGTATGTTACTGATGGTCTTACAGTTATGAGGGTATTACAAAATGAAAATAAAGGTTCAAGACAGGATTGTTTCCCTTTCCGAAAAGCTTTCACAGTGCTTTTTGATGCATTGTATGTTAGGCGCCATCGAGAGGCATTTTGTGAAACAATATTGAGGGAATTTTGAAGCCCAGATGGGGTGGTACTTAAAAGTGTTGTATCATCTGCCAGCAAAACTGATGGTACATTTATACCATATTCACATATACCATTGCCAGATGCTCTTAATTCAGTTATTAAATCATTTATGAAAACAAGGAAGAACCAAGAAGACAGGACTCTACCCTGTCCTACCCCTTGTTTTATTTCAAATTTATCTGAACTTTTTCCATCAAAAATGACAAAAGAGGAGCTGCACGTGCAACTGTGATATAGTAGATCCCACATTTTACCTGTTATGCCTAGATCATGAAGTTTTAAGAATAAACCATCCTAAATGGTGCATCCCATTCTTTCATAATGCAAGGAAATTATTTGTGTGAATCAACGTATTATTATAGTAAATTAAGTACGACGTGAATAACTTTATTGCCCCCTGATAACTACAACAAACATTTTGTTAAGAGATAAATGAGAGAGAAAATTAAGAGATTTTTATCCAAAATATAACATTGTTAAGCATTTCATTGTTTGTATTATCATTACCAATTTTACATTTCCAACAGTCTTTCAGTTATGTATGGTTATATACTGGGAAAAGACGTAAAGGGAAACTATATAGCTAGAATTATATTTTTCATAATAAAAATCGAAATTTGTACAACTTGACCAACAAATTATTATCCTTTCCCCTTTTATTTTAGTCAAAACCATAAAGAAACGAAAAACCCAACTGTTTCACAGATAGAATAACGTTATATTAAAAAAACTAATTAAACATACAGAATTACGTATCTTTAGTGTCATTCAAGAGAAAACATGACTAGGTTATTAAGTGAATGACTGTGACAAGAGCAAGGAAAATGAAAATTTCACAGAAAGTGACAGAAATTGCTTCGTTTACGTGTTGACGCATTGTAAAAAGAGTGCGACAGAGATTATATTGTGCTCAACGAATGGATCGTACCTGAAGTGTCATAATGACCATGAAAAGTATCCTCCTTCTGGTAAGTTTGAACCCTTTTACACTAATACAAATACATAAAGATACATTGAGATAGGTACCTCAGTTAGAAGAGCTTAGCATTTGACTGTTTACATACCAACATTAAAATAACAATAAATCATTTTGAATGTTTGTTTGTTTGTAGTATAATCCATCTGTTCTTATGTTAACGAAAAAAACAACGTTGACATTTGCTATATTTTGATGTACTTTAAAACTATATTTAAAGTGACACAGAGTATCTTTCGTAAAATTTTATTTGGTTTTGATAAGCTACAAAATATCTAATATGCTGGATGAAGTTCATATCTCATCACTGGACTTGCAAATATATCCATTTATGCATAACATCTCTAAAATGTTTGATTTTATGGAAAAATCAAGAAAACATCTCAAATACGTTTAACATTCGAAATTATGCATCCAATTAATCTACCTATTAGTTACAATACCTAATAAACACTATTGAATCGAATATATATTCCTGACAGCTTATGACAAGGTTTCAAAATTGCATTTGGCAAATTTGCGCGCGCTACTCGAGCCACATTGTCTGGTTTTCGATCAAAATCCCGACTTTGAATGGCCGTATTTTCGCTCTAGTGTACTGATTGATCTTTAACTTGTTTTTTTTCAGTAACAGTTAGTGGTTCCCGATGTAATAACATCGATTTCAAAATTTGACATGTGATCGCATCAACATACTCTGTGTATCTTTAACACCTTTGCACGCGATGAAATGAATAGTCTTTTAGTTATTTAAGTTGCATTATTAGGGAAGTAAAAGCCATGAAATTAGTAGATTGAAAAATCTGTTAGAAATTACAAACTACTCTAAGTCAATGAAAAATTTATTTCTGGTAAAAATCATATGGTTTTTGCATTTGAAAAAAATCTTGTGACGCGCCTTCACAATGAATCATGAAATTAGTAGAAAGTTTAGTGTATATATTGCAGCCATTACATCTATATTTTGTTATCTACCCATAAGGACTTTTTATGATACACATGTAACACTGTACCTGACTGAATGCTGGAATAAAAAAGAAAATGATATGATAAAAATATCTGAATTAATATGACCGCTTTCTTATCTCTTTATACAAATATCTGTTGTTTACGTTGTCCTCGTGAAAGGTAAGATAATATTATTTCATCACAAATACATATTTTCATAAAGTTTGATTTAAATTTACTTCTTGTGATTATATTCTAGTAGTTGTTTAGTTAAAAAGTACATATCAATATCAAACTTCGTCGATAGTCGGCCGAGTGGACCAGAGCGTCAGATGAGAACACGTGAGCTCCCTCTTCACCAGGTTCAAGACGTACACATCATTAGTGGACAAGCTTTAAACCAGCTAACACAGAAACGTTTCTTTAAAGTTTCAGAAACGTTTGTTTGTGGATTTTTTTTCGTTTTAAAAGCGTTTCTGAGAGGGTTTTTTATTTACATGTTTTATAAACGTTCCAAAAACGTTTTCAAGCAAAATTTAAAAAAAAAACGTTTTAGGATGGCTGTAAATACGTTTTAGAGAGAAGATTTAATGATTTTTTCATAGTGATAGAAACGTCACCTACAATTATTTATCAACAGTTTACCTCTGATTTCCAGTGCACGAGCAAACATTGTTTGTTTTCTATATTACCAAAAATGTGTATGAACCACTTGGCATCTTCCGTCGAAAATTAAACATTCGGAATTTTCTAATATTGCCTCTCGGCTTCGCCTCGTGTCCCTATTGAAAATTCCAAATGAAAGTTTGTTTTTCTGACTTTGATGAAACAACCTCTAAATAACTACTTCATTCCTATGCATAACCAATATAATCACCCAAACCAAGATAGCTGAAAAGAATACACAACAAACATTTTAAGCATTTAATTGAATTGAAAGACTTTAAATGTTCATGTTTCAACAATTCTATCAGATTCGGTCGCGATTGCTTTCAATCCTGCAAGAGAGCGGCGCTACTGCTAATACTGGTAGTCATCTCCCCATCATTTCTTCTCAAATCACCTGAAATATGAATAAAATAGAATTAAATGTCTTGTTTACTAGTTCCCAAAAGCATATGATAAGTTGAAGTTTGCTTAGAATCAAATACTTTGCGACCAAAATTCGAATGATTTAGTTTTTTCTTGACCTTTTTCTTAGTTTTTTAAATCTAGATATATTATCTATATCGTTTCCGTAATGTCATGAATATTACTTTCAAGATAATGAAGATTTTACTCTAAGTTTATGATTAAATTATTGAAAATGAACCTAAGTACTTTTTTATTGAGACAGCAGTATGGCATCATAGTTCTCAATGTCTTTTTAAGTGACATAGCATGTTATTAATTAATCAGATTTTGAATTGACATATATCATTATTCTCTATATGCAGATTTACAGAAAGAAAATGTTTTATTTACATGTCTCCTAGTTATGTGACTGTTAGTTTTGGAGCAAACAATAACCCACCTAGGGCAGTTATTTTAAGAAAAAAATTTGATTAATGTGTTGTTGATATTTTTTTATCATGCACAATATCTTACAAACGTAAAATATTAGTATGTGCATGTGGTGTAAGTCGTTTAAACACCCTTACTACGTTATCTAATTAAAAAAACTACCTTGTAAGGGTAATTAACCTTAACATACTACGCTACTAGATAATGTGAATTATCACAAGCATATGATGTGTTTTTTTCTGATAGTAGTTGACACGGTCAAAGCAACCAAGGCCTATGTTCATTCAAACACATAATTTGTTTGATCGCCGATACTGTTAGCTGCATATTGTCATATTTTTTAAAAACAACTTGAAATAAAATTTCACGATACGAATGCGTGACAAGTTTAACCTGACGGATTTTGTTTACGAATTTTTATTTGATTAAAAAACAACAAAACCTGAAAACTCCCAATGATGCTATCAATGGTTAGCCGACATAATGACATGCATGGAGTGTTGAGAAAATAGTTTGTGTTTTGACCTAATTTGCATCTTTATCAGATTTTTAGCAAATCGAATACAAGTTTATCAGAAAGCTTTTTATTGCATCGATAACACCCTCCATTATATGAGAGATAAGAATAAACAATAGTTAAAAACATTATAAACTAAAAATCTGTCGTGTCAACAGCCCCTGAGTATCTAAGAGGCATTGTTTCACTTCATCTCTTGCTGATAAAAAGGATTAGATATTGGAATAAATTTGATGTTATGTCCTATCAAAGGAAGTTTGGGGAAAGATCGGCTGCTAAGATGAATATGATACTTGCCTTTCCAAAGGATGTATCAATAAGAACAAGATAATCCAAATCCTGTATTAGGAAAGCATCTTAATCGATCACTGATTTGTGATCACACCTGAAAACAACTTTTTTACCTCCGTCTACAAAAATATACAAAATTCATAATAGGCAGACTTGGACAAGATTTTTTCACCTTCAGCCTATCTGCAAGCTTGGATCAGTAAGGATGTTGCTTTAGTCAGGGATAGGAAAGTCCTTTTCATTTGGAATTAATTACAAGATAGGGGATATATAAAGATTGTATAAGGATTTACCTTTAATATCACTTAACAAAATTTACAAAACATAGCTTCATAAACTATATTCAAAATCCACATTATATAAATAAATGTAAAATATTTATTTGGAAACTTATTTTGTATACATTATGTTTCACCTTTCAACAAGTCATCAACGTTAGGACATATAAGAGCAAAATGTAGCGGGATAAAACCTACATTTCCCTTTGATATTGAGAACACTTTGTTCAATGGATGTGACTGTTTTGTTTAATATTTGAGTAAGCATCAATTAATGAAATTAATTGTTTACCAAATGTTATATTAAATGAAGTTTAACTGTTACATGGTATTTATTTTTTCATCATTTCTAAAATTACTGATGGCTGATAAATAACTAAAGTTTAGAAATAAGAAAATAATTGTTGAGGATAAAAGAAACAAATTCAACATCAACCAAAAATTAATACATGTTGCTATATTCTTTTTGTTCAGGAATTAAATATAAGGGCTTTAAAGTAAAACATGGAGTTGAATTGAGAATTGTCTGAATCAAGATATATGTACATAAACTGAGGACTGCCGCCAGTCTAACTGTAACGATACAGGAAACTCAAAAAGTTAGATAGTGAGGTAGATATCAGTTACTGGCTGTCATGAACTGAATGTGACTTGTTCATCTATATCATATTGACGTCTGAATAAACATTCACTAGTAAATAGATCTTAAATCTGTGCCTACGTGATGGGCGTGGTCTACATTTTTGGTGAGCAAGTCCCGTAACTTCATAGCTTAATTTAGATTGACTTATTGTGGTTTAATCTAATTCATTTTGACCCTGTACTAATTCTGAATATGATGTAAAATATGTATTTTGTAATAGTACTGTCAGTTCTCAGACAGTATGAGGCATTAAACAAACGGAGTATCATTCTTCACAATCGACCATTCATTTCTATCATAGCACTTTATTTACTGTCTGTTATAAACACTAAATGACGTTATCTTGTATAGAATATATACATTCATGTTGATATTTGCCAAATTATGTATGCACATGACTTTATTTCAATACAAGTAGAACGACGCATATATGCGGCTCTCGCTGAATAAGAGGTGCTTTCAAGCGATGCATATATGTGGCTCTCGCTGTGAGAAGCTGCTAACTGACTGACGCTTAAATATGTGACTCTCGCGACAGACCTCAATACATTTTAATTATACAACGAAGGATATGTGTAATAGGATTACATGATATACGAGCGTGGTCAAAGGCAGAATATATTTAGAAGAAAAACATATTCACCTTGAATAAAATCATCCGTACAGATGTACAAAACATAAGATGTATTAGCTTATTAAAGTATATATATCAGTTTCAATATTTAATTGATGTGAGCTGCAGCTTTCTGTGCAAGAGCAATACGAAATATCTTAATATCTACACAGCTCAAATAAATATCGCCATAAATTACCTCTTTATACAGCAAATATAAATAACTGTTTGATCTCCATGAAACTCTACAGCAATAAGAACTTTATTATTCTAAAAAAGAAAAAAGGCAACATTTATTGTTTACAAGATATTCACTTCACCTCCGACATGATTCAGAAGATAAAAGAACAGTGGGGGTATAATGAGTGTTTTATAAGTTGCTTTAAAAGTAACGCCCGAGGAACAGCCATACTATTTAACAATAACTTTGAGTTTAAACTGCTAGATAGTAAATTAGATGAATTTGGAAACTATGTTGCCCTAAAGATTTTAGTCAATGAAATAACCTATTCTGTAATAAGCATATACGGACCTAACGAAGACAATCCAGATTTCTTTCAAACTATTATAGACATTGCAACGAAATATGATAGTGATGAAATATGCATGTGTGCAGACTGGAATCTAGTTCTGAACAAGCAAGTAGATACTTACAACTATAAAAACATTAACAATCCAAAAGCTAGAGAAAAAGTTTTTGAAATGATCGATACGTTTGATCTAAAAGATCCCTGGCGTGAATTAAATTATGACGCTAAACGATTTACCTGGCGGCAGCCCACTCCCTTAAAACAAGCGCGCCTCGATTTTTTTCTGATTTCACATGGACTATTACCATCGGTAAATAATTGTGATATTCTTCCAAGTATAACCTCTGATCACTCACTGATAACTCTATCTTTAACATGCTCAACACTAGCCAGGGGGAGGGGTTTTTGGAAATTTAATAATTCACTTTTAAGAGATGTAAAATACGTAAAACTAATAAAAGAAACAATCAAATCAACGTTAGACCAATACAAAATTTCGGAAACAGAATCAAATAAATACTCATTAGACGATCAACTACTTTGGGAAACATTACTACTCATGATTAGGGGTAAAACAATATACTATTCATCAACCAGGAAGAAAATCATAAATGAAAAAGAAAAAAAACTAGAAGTTAAGCATGAAGAATTGGAAAGGCAACTAGACCAAATTGAGGATAATGACATGAAGCAGAATTTGCTCGAAGAAATAAATATTATCAAACATGACCTAGACGAGATTGCCAATCATAAGATAAACGGGGTACTAATAAGATCAAAAGCAAACTGGATAGAAAAGGGCGAAAAAACAACAAAATACTTCCTTAAGTTGGAGTCAAGGAATTTCCTAATAAATCAATCAATCTTTTGGAAAAAAATGATGGAACATTCATTACAGAGAGTAAACAATAACTCCAAGAAACACAACTCTTTTATAAAAGATTATACACAGCGCAAAATCATTCTGATATTGACCTTGCAGAATTGTTAAAACATGAAAGTATTCCAGTCCTAAATGAAAATGATAAATTTAACCTTGAAGGCAAATTGAAATTGAATGAGTTGTCACTTTCCCTTAAAAACATGAAAAACGATAAAAGTCCAGGCCCTGATGGTTTCACTACGGAGTTTCTCAAATTCTTTTGGAAAGATCTAGGAGAATTTCTTCTTAATTCACTTAACTGTGGCTTTGACAACGGAAACTTATCAATATCTCAAAAACAAGGACCGATAACATGTATTCCTAAAGCTAATAAACCTAAGAAATTCTTGAAAAACTGGCGTCCTATCTCCTTACTTAATACCTCATATAAAGTTGGTGCCGCAGCTATTGCAAACAGAATTAAAAATATATTGCCAAACATAATTAATGAAGATCAAAAGGGTTTTGTCAAAGGAAGGTACATCGGGGAGGTAACGAGACTTATATATGATCTGATGGAACATGCCGAAACTTGCCAGATACCGGGTTTGTTACTGCTCATCGATTTTGAAAAGGCATTTGATTCAGTCGACAGAAATTACCTGAGCAATGTTTTAAAGTTTTTTAATTTCGGACCCAGTATTTCACATTGGATAGAAACATTCTACAATGATATAGAATCGAGAGTCATGGTAAACGGATTCGCCTCGGATCCCTTCAAAGTCACTCGGGGCTGCCGCCAGGGGGACCCACTAGCGCCGTATATTTTTTTACTATGTGTAGAAATCCTAGGAATCATGATACGAAAAAACAAAAACATTAAAGGAATTAAACTTGGAAATATAGAGTATCTCCTCTCACAGTTCGCAGATGATACGACACTTACCTTAGACGGATCAGAAAAAAGCCTCTATTCAGCTCTGAATACTTTAGAACTCTTTGCCCGCTTTTCAGGTTTAAAAGTTAATGTAGATAAAACAAAGCTTATATGGATAGGCTCCAAAAAGAGATCCCGATATAAGATGTGCAAAGAATGGCATTTAGATTGGTCACAAACAAATTTCACTTTGCTAGGAATACATTTCGATATTGATCTGAATAAAATGGTTGAAATGAATTACAAAGAAAAGCTATCCAAAATTGATAGACAAATGAATACCTGGTCAGCTCGTACATTAACTCCGTACGGCAGAAACACTGTGCTTAAATCACTGCCACTACCAAAACTCAACCATCTATTTTCATCTCTTCCAAATCCCCCAAAAAGCGTTATTGAAAAGTTACAAAAAAAATGCTTTAATTTCATATGGAGAAACAAACCAGATAAAGTCAAAAGAGATGTAATGATGTTAAACCCGGAACATGGGGGGATGAAATCTCCAAACATCAGGAAGGTCATATCATCACAAAAATTAAAATGGATTAAAAGAATAGGCTCTCACGACTTAAAATGGACATATCTTTTTTGTGATCAATTACTGATGAAAACTCCCTTTTTACTTTCGGATAGTGTATTCATTAAAAAAGAAATAATTCCCTCTATAACAAACTCGTTTTGGAAAGACACTCTTTTAGAATGGTCCGAATTTATAACCATTAGTAAAAAGAATATTGTAAATGGAGAAGATATACAATGCCAATCATTATGGAACAACGATAATATTTTGATTGATAAACAGCCGTTTCTGTACTATGATTGGTATAAAAAGGGTGTATTTTTTGTAAATGATTTGCTACATGTCGAAGGAAGACTGTTAACTTTTGAAGAATTTTCCAAATCTTTTTCAATCAAGACCAACTTTTTAACTTATGAATCCGTGAAAAGAGCCGTAATGACATACGTTCGATCATCGAACATAAAACAATTTGAAAAGAAACTATCAAATCCAATATACCCTTTTAATATGATAGATACCATCATTGGAAGTAAAAGTTTATATGCCTCTCTTGTTAATTCGAAATGTGTTCGCCTTGCGAGTTTTTCTAAATGGGAGAAAATTCTACAAACGGATTTTGATGAAAAAGATTGGAAAATTTACAACATTGTTGCTCATAAATGTTCAAAAAGCACAGATCTAAAATGGTTGCAATACAGAATTATTCATGATATACTCCCAACAAGACATTTTCTTTATAAAATTGGATATATATCATCGCCGTATTGTCCATTTTGCCAAAGAGAAACAGAAACAATCAACCATATGTTATGGGAATGTGAATCAATCTTTAGATTATGGAAAGAAATAGAATCGTGGTTAAACTCTGTTCAACTCAAATTAGAATTTACAAATAAAATCATCATATTGGGAATGAAAGGAAAGAACAATAATCCTGTAAATGCAATCATTTTATTAGTCAAACAGTATATTTACAAATGCAGTATTAATGGTTTTACACCAAAGTTTGAATATCTTAAAAATGAAATTGTACGTTACTATAATTCAACAAGATATATATTTTTATCTACAGAAACAGAAGAAATGTTTTTTCAATATTGGTCAACCTTGCATTTATTATTTAGATTTATCCTATTTAGTTAGTGAACTAGCCAATTGTGGATTACGTAATTGTATACATGTGATTTGTTATAAGAATTTCAACTCATGTATTTGCCTGTATTAAAAATATGGAAAATAAAAAAAAATAAAAAAAAAAGAACTTTATGTTACTCCCCCAGGGTTAATACGTTGAACAAGAAAACATTGATGCATATTATGCACTACTCTTGAGTAGTTTATTTCCATACTGAAAGGCCACAGGCCTGAAGTACATAGTTTTAGGTTAGATAGAAACACATTCTTTCTAAACATAAATGCTTTGTGTATATAAATTGACAAATTTTCTAGATAAGATTTTCTTTTGCTCTTCATAAGAGAAATAAACTTATTAATATCAGGGTGCTTATGAACATATTTCTTTATGTACATAATTCTCAAAGAATTGTATGCTGGGCAAACATAAAAAATGGTATTCATCCTCGACTTTATTTAGATCACACATTTGACAGATTCTGTTTTCTGTTGATTCCTTGGTATCTCCCAGTTTCAATGTTTAAATCATGCGAAGAGCAATGGAGTGAAGATTTGTATTTTCTTACAGAAAACACCGAGAGGTAATGTTCTGCATAGATAGAATCTTAGACCATTTTGTAGTAGAAACATTTATTTGATAGTGAGAGACTAGCTGACCAGTTTTGAAATAATATATCTTTAAGTATTTGCTTAACTAGGCAAATAAAACGGGAGTGCGATTCTACTAATTGTTTATACCAAGCATTACCGAGGCAGATGGAAAATAAAAATTGTTAAGTGTGTGTTACCCAGTTATGTTTTCCGTGGCTATCATAAATTAACATCATATTGTAACATTTTCTTTGTAATCTACATGAAGGCATTGTTAACCGTCTTAACCAGTACTTACTGATTTTAAGGTTTGGTTCAATATACAATGGGTATATCCCACATTCTCCATAAACCATACAACTAGATGTGGCATTTTTTACACCTAAAAGTCTCTATACAAATGAACTTTTTCGAAACTTCAAATGATTTAAGGCCCCATTTATGCACCATATAACAAAATATTGTGTTTATTTTTGTGTCAAATATTTTGAAAAACGAATTGTATGACAAATCACCCAAAATATCAATATTTGTTTTGCTTGCATAGATGCCTGTGATGTGTGTATTGACCAGAAAAGATGATTCGTAAAATGTACACTTAAGTATTTATACGAGGTTGTAGTCTACAATCTATTTCCTTTATAGAATCATTTTCGCGATTGGCTAACTTGCCTCCATTTTTTAAAACAATTATTTTGGTTTTAGTCTGGTGAACAGTCAGTTTCCAATTATCACAGTACCTCTCTAATTCATCTACCCTATTTGTAACCCTTTAATTGTACTTGAGAACAAGATGATATCATCCGCAAATAATAGCAATACTCAATAATCTTCTCACTTGGTCACTTAAAACGTAGGGAAATAACATGCTTGACCATAACTTTCCTCTTCAACTCAAAGTAATAACTATGTTATATTCTTAATCTTTAAAACATTGGCTCTTTACAAAGCCTTATGATTTTCAGCAAATGTTGTTTCCTTTTGAAAGAACATGATTGCACAAATAATGATAGGAATTAAAAACATCTCACATACTCACCCTTAAATGCTGAATATATGATAATCCCGTTGTCATCAAACTCTTGTTACACACGTGAAATTGACACGGACAATAGTACTTTAGGCTAGCAACATTTTAAACTCATATCTGTCATTCTGACTGCTTTAGATAAGTCACTTAAATAACGTTTGGGTGATTGAAGCGCACCATTGTCCGGTTTTCGATCATAGTCACGACTTTGAGTCTTCTTACTGTTACTATATTTTAGCTCTAAATGATTCTTTCATACATCAGTCGATACTTCCCGATAGAGATAGTATTAATAATGTTGTGGTGTATGTGACCCCAAACAAATCACAACGTACTTGTTATACATAAGAAATGTTATGCATAAAAGAGTAATGAATGAAAATGCTACAGTTATGTAATTCCCATAAAAATATCTTACTCTTACACAGAGCTTTTGTTTTTATAGACCACTGAAAGAAAAAATTAGGTTGTTTTCATAAACAGTCTGACTTCATAACGACATCAATAAATATAATGGAATTTACATTTCACCAATAGTTACATAAATGACTGTAAAATATACCCGAAAGTAAAAACTTGCAATCACTCTTTTGTATATATCTACTAATGCACGTTATACTGGGGCAACTAATCAATGAGCAGCTTGAAGCTTGTTGGCCAATGAAAAAGATTAAAGTGTTGGGTTGAAATTAAATTCATTTAATTACGTAATTCTTAACTTTAAACCCTTTATGCTAGCATTTCCATTATAGATTGTCTTGAGGATATGAATAGTATCGGGATTAAGTTGCAAACATGTGGAATATGTAATCCTGAATAACTATAATTTATAAAGAAAAAAAAAAGTTTCAAATTCATTTTCAACTTTTGTCATATGACAAAAAGTAAAAGATCGGTAAACATGATTTTATGAACGCTTTTGGCACTTATGCAACCTCGATTATCCAGCCATGTATGACACGCGTTGGTCACCCGTCAGCCACGCGTGAGCAACGGGTGGCCGACGCGTGGCTACCCGTTGCTCACGCGTTGCTCACTCGTGACTAACGCGTGAGCTACGCGTGAGAAACGCGTTTTTCGACCACTTACTTTTGCACACTACTGTAGGTTAATAATTTCTTTATAATGCCATTTTGAAATAAAAGGGTTTAAACGAAAATATGATTCCTTTTAAAATATGTTTGACCTTCATTTCGCAGAGTAATTTCTTTCGCAATACATCAAGGTGAAGGTCATATTGTCAGCAATATACAGCTGTGAACAGTCTAGAAATATTACTTCATGAAATGATTCTTTCATAGTGATAGAAACGTCACCTACAATTTATCAACAGTTTACCTCTGATTTCTAGTGCAGGAACAAACATTGTTTGTTATCTATATTACCAAAAATTTGTATGAACCACTTGGCATCTTCCCTCGAAAATTAAACATTCGGAATTTTTTAATATTGCCTCTTATGTCACTATTCGAAAATTCCAAATGAAAGTTAGTTTTTCTGACTTTGATGAAACCACCTCTAAATAACTACTTCATTCCTATGCATAACCAATATTATCACCCCAACCAAGATAGCTGAAAAGAATACACAACAAACATTTCAATCATTTAATTGAAATGAAAGTCTTCAAATGTAAATGTTTCGTCAATTCTATCAGATTCGGTCGCAATCGCGTTCAATCGGCGCTACTGCTAGTACTGGTAGTCATCTCCCAATCATTGCTTTTCAAATAGCCGGTCACACCTGAAATATGAATAAAATAGAACAAAATGTCTTGTTAGATAGTTCCAAAAAGCATATCATAAGTTGAAGTGTGCTTAGAATCAAATATTTTGCGACCAATATTCGAATGATTTAGTATTTTCTTGACCTTTTTCTTTATATTTTAAATCTAGATATTTTATCCTATATCGTTTCAATGAATGTCATCAATATAACTTTCAAGATAATAAAAATTTTACTCTAAGTTTATGATTAAATTATTGAAAATGAACCTTAGTACTTTTTTATTGAGACAGCAATATGGCATCATAGTTCTCAATGTCTTGTTAAGTGACATAGCATGTTATTAATTAATCAGATTTTGAATTGACATATATCATCATTCTCTATATGCCGATTTACAGAAAGAAAATGCTTTATTTACATGTCTCCTAGTTATGTGACTGTTAGTTTTATAGTAAACAATAACCAACCTAGGGCAGTTATTTTTTTGAAAAAAATGGATTTATGTGTTGTAGATATTTTTTATCATGCACAATATCTTACAAACGTAAACGATTAGTATGTCCACGTGGTGTAAGTCGTTTAAACACCCTTACTACGGTATCTAATTAAAAAAACTCATCTCAGATTCCACCCTCGAAAAGGTTTTTATAAATAACTACCTTGTAAGGGTAATTAACCTTAACATACTACAATGTACGCTACTAGATAATGTGAACTATCACTAAAATATGATTTGTTTTTTTCTGCTAAGTAGTTGACACAGTGAAAGCGACCAAGGCCTATGTTCAAACACATAATTTGTTTGATCGCCGATACTGTTAGCTGCATATTGTTATATTTTTTTAAAACAACTTGAAATACAATTTCACGATACGAATGCGTGATAAGTTGAACCTGACATATTTTGTTTACGAATTCTTATATGATTAAAAAACATAAAACCTGAAACTCCCGATGACGTTATGAATGGTTAGCCAACATAATGACATGCATGGAGTGTTGAGAAAATAGTTTGTGTTTTGACCTAGTTTGCATCTTTATCAGATTTTTAGCAAATCGAATAAAAGTTTATCAGATAGCTTTTTATTGCATCGAAAACACCCTCCATTATATGACAGATAAGAATAAACGATAGTTAAAAACTTTATAAACTAGAAATCTGTCTTGTCAACAGCTTGCAGTTATTGATGTAGTAGTTTGAGTTTCTGGAGTTTCACTTTGAGTTTTTGTGTTGTTCCATTTGAGTTTTTTTATGTTTCCTTTAGAGTTTTTTTGTGGTCATCTGGGTTTTTCGTGTCTCCTTTCAGGTACTGTTATCAATACAGTGTGTTAGTTTGATTTAAAGAAAATGAAGAAACTTTCGTAAAAAATCAAGAAACTGCTGTAAAAGATGTATGTCCCCTATGGGCCAGCGTATAAAGCTGTTTGTTATGAAAAGACATCAATAAAAACAATAAAAATTATAATATTATTGAGTGCTTACACCAAATTATAAATAAGCGTAAACGATAGTTAAAAACATAATAAGCTAGAAATCTGTCGTGTCAACAGCCGCTGACTATCTAAGACGCATTGGTTCACTTCATCTCTTGCTGATACAAAGGATTATATATATAAATTTGATGTTTGTACTCTCAAAGAAAGTTTGCGTAAAGATCGGCTGCTAAGATAATTGATACTTGCCTTTCCAAAGGATGTATCAATAAGAACATGATAATCCAAATCCTGTGTTAGGAAAACGCCTTAATCGATCACTGATTTGTGATCACACTTAATGACAAGTTCGTTTAGCTCCATCTACAAAAATTCATTGTAGGCAGACTTAGAAAGTATTTTTTCACCTTCTAGAAATGAAATGATTTGCTCTCTAAACCAGTGCAACACACTTCTTGGGTAATCATCGAACAGCTTAGCTGTTTTTTAAGAAAAACGAACTTCAGATGTGTAATGGTTATTTTGATAATGTAAATGGTGCCTGAAACGTGATTTCTAAAACAAAATCATTCCTATTGAAATCAGAATGAAACTCGCTGGCTTCTTGATCCTGAAAAGGAATATTTATGATGTATGTAAAGAAACAATCAGTTGAAATTTCACATAACTAATTCAAGTAGTGTTATAGATGGAAAACACACATTTACTATTATTTCCGACGGTGACAATCAAAAGAGCGTTTATATCTTTAATCTACATTCGAATAGTTACACAGGGTCAATGTAATGATGGTACTTGAAAATGAAAATATTTTCAACTGTGAGGATTTGATAGGAAAGTACATAGAGAATGGTTGTTTGTTTAGTTTTATAATACGAATGAAGCCACAGTGGCTAACCTATAAATACTTCTTATCGATCTACGTGCACACATATATATAGAAAAACTCACTCAACACACATTGTATACTCTAGAGGGAGATGTATTCATGATAATTATTCACCGTTTCGATTTGTGATAAAATGTTTTAACTACATTCCGAATATATGTATAGTCACAATCACAATAACGAATCCGACACTTGAAACAAAATAGCGATTTATTCTTTTGTATTCTTTTAGTTTCAAAGTCGAAATAAATCTGGCTGATATTGATTTCTTACTTGATCTCAAGTGACTTTGTCAACTCTAAAGCAAATGTTGGAACCAGAGTCAGGATAAATGCAGAATCTAAGCAAAGAGGATTTGCCAGTTCTCTTGTTAGGGATTAATTACAAGTTTGGGGATATATCAAGATTGAATAAAAATAAAAATATCACTTATCAAAATTTATTCATTTTTGGAAACTTATTTTGTATCCAATATATTTCTCCTTTCAACAAGTCATCAACATTAAGACATATAAGAGCAAGCCTAGCGGGGATAAAAACTACATTTCCCTATTTGATGTTGACTACACTTTGTTCAATGGATGTGACTGGTTTTTCCCCAAAATATTTGAGTAAGCATCATTAATGAAATTAATTGTTTATCAAATGTTATATTAAATGAAGTTTTACTGTTATCATGGTATTTATTTTTTCATCATTTCTAAAATTACTGATGGTTGATAAATAACTAAAATTTAGAAATAAGAAAATGATTGTTGAGGATAAAAGAAAACAAATTCAACACAAAAAAATCAATACATGTTGCTATATTCTTTTTGTTCAGGAATTTAAAACAAGAGCTTTAAAGTCAAACGTGGAGTTGAGAATTGAGAATTGTCTGAATCAAGATATATGTACATAACATGAAGTCTGCCGTCAGTCTAATTGTAAACGATACGGGAAACACAACAAGTTAGATAGTGCAGTAGATATCAGTTACTGGCTGTCATGACCTGGATATTTGCCAACAACACGCAATGTGTACATGACCACCCTCGTAAACAAGTCAAGGTTGGACTGTAGTATACTAGTATGCTGCACATGTTGCAGATGAACATATCACTGCTCACTGAGCGAGTTTGAGTAGACAGGTCGGTGTGTCTGTTTCTTACACAATGGCGGTATCCAGATTATTCTTCGTGTTCACCATGCTTTCCCTACTGTGTGGTGTCAGGGGTAGTGGAGACAATGAACTGATTAATGACAGAGTGGATATTCTTGAAAATGGAATGGAAATTCTCTCTGAAAGAATTGATGGTTTTGAAACCAAGATGTTGACCGATAAAGCTGATCTTTTACACAAACAAGCAAAGAACATTGTGAAGATCAAGTCTGATCTGAAGACGAACATCCGGCAACACATCACCGAGGCCCTGTCTGATATACTGAGAGGTGAGTCTGTAGAGGAATTGATCAAGTCTGAAGTAGTCTCCGAGATGAGGCATCTGAAACGAGCCAATCATCAGATGAGGAGAGAGCTGCATCAGATGAGGACATCCCTGGGACAGGTCGAGGAGGACTGCAGGGTGTCTAGAGATGGTCATCAGAGAGGTGAGAGTCCTGATCTGTCATCATGTTCTAAATGTCTCGTGAGATCTGAACTGTTGACAGTTGAGTTAGCAGATCGTGACCGACAAATCAGGGAACTCCAGGAGAAGCTTAGAGAAAAGAATGACTCGTGTGAACAGTTGCAACAGAACTATAAAGGAATTAATTCATTCCCTGTTGTTTTCAAATGTCTGAATTCGGAAGTTCTAAAAAATAATCTTGCAAAATATGACAATCAAATAAATGAACTAAACCAAACGCTGAGGGAACACATTGTATCAAGCGAATCGGGGAATATAAGCAACACTGATTCAGCTTCAGGAACCACACAGCAATCATCTTCAGTGTCCCCAACTCCTGCTGCTCTGTCATCAACTCTAGCAACCGGATCAACAACAGCTTCACCATGGACTGAGAGAAGACAGATCCTTGTAGTACCATCGTTAAGTAGTGCTTATCTTCAAATGCGCCAATACAATATGTTCACAAGATCTTTTGACATTTATCCTTATCTTTCTCTAGTTTATTATGAATCTGTTACGTATGTTTCAAAAATAAATTCACTTTTGATTGGTGTATATAACCCCAACAGGATCATTATCTCAGATTTGAACACTTCAGAAACTGAAACAATTAAAAGCAATGTAAGAACAAGAGGAATGGCAGCTGATGAGGAGATGGGGATTGTATTCCTCACAACACTTTATCCGACAAATACAATCAGTAGGATGACCCTACATGGACAAAACTTTACAATCTTAGTAAACGTATCAGCTCACTTTCCTTATACAATAGCTATCAATCCAACACTTAAGACAATATATGCTTGTAATAATATTAAACTGTTTAAAGTGTTCTATGATGGAACTGGCTTGAGGACACTTGACACTGGCTCTAAGATCTTGGCAGTAACTCTGGACATAACCAAAGGTCTCCTGTATTACAGCAAGGAGAAGAAGATCATCAAGATGTATCTGTCATCAGAAATTAATCGTGAAGTGACAGGATTTAACTTTTATATATGGAACCTGATTTTCTACCAAGATAAAGTGTACTACACGAGCTGTTATAAATACCCCGGTGTATTAGGAGTAGTTAATGTCGGCCATAATGTTGTGTCTAGAACACTGCAAACTGTGAAGGTGTCAAGTGTGAATAGATATTCGATCTGTTTGATTCCCTAACTACACTCAAAAAGATTGGATACAGAAATGGAAGATTGTTTCTATAAACATATTATTATTACTATTTATGTTATGGTCGTTATGAGCTAGAGTGTTTAACACTCATTCTCACTAATTAGGAACATTGACAAGGGAGAAAAGTGAAAAAATGAACATCACACTTTATATGGATCATGTGTTTATTTCAACAGATTGGCATCTTGAGAACAAAAATTTAAATTTTCAACAACACCATTTGTGCACTTTTTAAATGACAATGATCGAAACACAACACCTCCTATATAGGGATTATGCAGTGTGATATCTACGTTACACAATGAATTGTGCCGTATTATAAAATTAATGTTGATTGTAAATGAACTAAACATGCATTTAATGATCAAATCGACAATACTAATTGCCATGCACTTCAAGTTATTTAGTTTATATCACGGTTTCCTGATAACATTGAACGTTTATAAGATACCTTAAATATGTAAAATCAATTTTTTTTCTCCAATTCTTACATACGTATTTTCATTGACAATATATTTCTGAAGACTAAGAAAGAAGAATGCTTTAAGGGTGTTAAATATAAGCCATAACATTCAATGAATGTTGTAGAAAAAAATAGATCGCTTTCTCACATGCAATCAATTACAAGTGTTTATTCCATACATATATGTCACGGTTACGTATGTATGAAAATAAGGATGGAAGTACTTTGTAAGTTATAACATCAAAGCTTTAGTAAATTTACATTTTCTCTGTTAGAGTGAACAAATGAGTAATGTCTTTGATATTTCTAATTACATTTGAAACATTTCAAGTTATGTATAACTTGAATCAAGTGAATACTGGCAACTAAAATACTAATTAAACTATTCAATGACTTTTAGTTCTTATTTTTACCTTTTTACAGAGGATCCATTTATGACAAAAGTTACAATTAATTCCAACACAAATAAACAATTTCAAAGAAAATATCATTCAGAAATATGTGAGACAGAATCGATACAATAACTCTGATACAACAACTCTGGTAACGTATGTATCAAAATTCTGAAATTTATACTCAGCATAGCTCCATATCAAACTCCTTGATATTTAATTAACAAAAACTAAACTGTAATGTATTTTCAGTCATTATACTTGTGCATAGGGTTAAAACTTATAACTAGAAACTATGATTCATAAAACAAACAGTAACGTGTGCATCACTGACATAAATAGCCAGATGTTTTGTACAGTGGATGATTATGCAGCATGGTATCTGTTACACATAAATATATTACTATATGAAGTAATAAAATGCCCACTTACAAATTCAGACCAAGCCTTTTGTCAAAACACAAATGTAAAAATGACACATGTTGGTAAACGGAGAACAGGCAAGTAACGTATGTAACAAATGAAAGTCACATAGGCTAGTATTGAATTGCATGTGAAATGTACATTTCACATCTTCTTCATTGCATTTTCTATCATATCTTTGTCACCATCTTGCAGCTTGAAGAGCCTCTCTGACTTTCCTGTTGGCATCAAAGGATGTAACTGGCAGATTATGTCTCCCTTGTCTATCCATACTGCATCAGGTCGAGTTGGCCACTTGAATAAGCCCTTGGCATGTTGCATAAAGTTGACCTCACAGTCACCCTCATTGTGATCCATTTCATTGATCACACCGACAAACCATTCACCATCATACACTGCTGCAACGTAATCCTGGGTTTTGAGCTGTGTGAAAATATGATCAGGAATTACACTTGCATCGTCGTTTGCCTCACCAGAAGGTTAATCTTCGACATCCACTTCTGACTGAGTTGTAGATGCCACTGCTATATCAAAAGACTGTACTCTTTGTGGAACATCAGGAGTCTTGTCAAGAGTCCCATCAGTTCTGACTCTGTGAGTGTTCTGCTGCAGTGCAGGGTTGAATTGGTGTTCAGCCCAACTCGCGCAGAACTCACCGGCTAAGCATTTGTCACAGTAGCAGGATGTTACTCTTGTTTTCAGATGATGAGGCCCACACCCAGCAACAGCATGAAGCTTCATGGTGTTCTTCACTGGCTTGTGTGTTTGAGTTTTCAAGTGTGCAAGTTTGTCATCACATGTACATTTTGACACGTATATGAAAGTTACCCCAGTCATGGAAGACTGCTGTGCCCACTGGAAAAACTCTTTGGCATCTTGAATGGACGTCTTACCTTGACGAATAGCTTCATCAGCCAGTCGTTTGGTTGTTCCACCTAGTCCATCACATGGACCCTTGCCGTGTCCGGCCTCAAAATAGTTCCATGTTGCACTTGCTCCATATTGTTCTTCATGCTCTGAGACAAGTTTGAAAATGAACCTGTTCCGATATTGAGATGACGGAGAGTCGGTCCAGTAGTGTATCTTCTACAGTTGGTTATCCAATGACCTTAGAGATGGAATTATGGCATCAATAAAGGCAAGGACAGTGCTGGGAGAATGAGAAGCAACATCTGAAACAACGACAAAGCTTCTGTGTTGAAGCTTTCCCGACTGCATCCAGTAGGCTACAACAGGATGAATAGTAACCGATGTCTGGTTCCAGTATGCAGACTGGACTTCATCCACAGATCGGCAGGCGAAGTTTTCCGCGAAGTCCATCTGCAGAATCATTTCATGTTCCGGGAGCTTCTCCTTGAGAGTGTGCTGTTCATGATATTGTTGGCGGACTCGCGACACATGCTCGGAGAATTCCTGCAATTCCTTTTTGAAGTCATTGCAGAATATGTCGTGATTGGCTTTCAGTTCAACCACCTTCATTTTGTTGACTCCATTGTCCAACTGTATACGTTTCCACACCCGATACACTACAACATCAGGAAGTGACTGTAAGAGGTCATCAATCTCCTGGTCATGCCTGAGAAGTGCTTCTGGATTTTCACTTAATTTTATTCCAGATTTGCGTAGTGCTTGTACCTTCAGAGCCATGTTTTGGTGTCGGAGGCATTGACATGCATTCCTAGATATAAATGCTGCTAGCAAGATGTGTTTAGGGCGAAGTCTACAAAATGTTGCTAAGGAAATCTTGACATCTGGGTTCTCAGCTGAGAATTTCAAATGCAGATTTTTCAAATAATCGGTCAACACCATCAGTTGAACCTTTCCTTTTCTGGTAGCATCAGCTTTTCCAGGCTGCATTCTGCTGTTATCTTCTCGCATCAAGAAATCAAGGACTTTTGGTTTCACAAGCCTTGACAAGCAGTTTCGAGATTCACGACATGACACATGCTTCTTTGTATTACACTTGCCCATAGCTCGCCGACAGAATCCTGTTGCTTTGCTCAGATTCTGCATGCACTTATACTTTTTCACTACACGCCCAGCAACAATGTGATGCAACTTCTTTCTTTCTTTAGATTTAGTTGCAACTCTAGAGGCCCTGATTTCTGACATAACAACATTGGCTAGAAGCAGTTTCCTCCTTACCACTGTCCGACTCTGTGGAGTAATGTTTAGGTTGTCGATTTCGGCGTGTGTCTGTCGTTTAGGGGTTTCAGGCAATGTAGGCATTGTACGTGTCTTATTTTTGTTGCGGCAGAGTTGTCTGTCTTTAGTTGCAACCTTTCTTTTCAAATCCATTATTTTCAATTTTAATCCTGAAATGGTTCGATTGGCCTTGGAGAGAGCTCGTGCCCTGGTTTTCTTCAATCCAGTACTCTTCTTAGATGAAAATGCAGGTAACTTTACACGCAGGATGTGGTTGTCATCAGAATCGGTGTGCAGTGAATCAGGACTCAGTGGCGATCCGATGCTACAATATCCACTTGTTTCACCTTCGGTTTGTATATTCTGTTCTTGATTCAGCTTCTTTTTCAAACGACAAAGACGATTTCTGAGCTTAGCTTTTTCATTTCTTTGGTATTTTTTTCTAGTTGACAGTTGTTCTGCTGGAATATAATTTTGCTGTGCTCTTTCTCTTTCCTTCAACAGAAATGCTGGACCCTTCTCCTTCTGTCTTTCTTGGTACGCCTTTTGAATTTCAGCACGCGATTTTCCCATTCTGAAATGTAAATGCAAAGGTAACGTATGTATCACATAATCATCAATATCTACGTTACCAGGAAAACAAACAAACTATGATATCTAAGTGGAGGTTAGGTCGCAGTTACATCTCTTTCTGATTGGTAGGATCATCTATTTCAGAACAACAATTAGCATTTCCATTCAAGAACAACCGGTTTTATATATTTGAGTAATTACTATATTCTGCACATGTGTTCAATATACACACATTTATGCAAACTCATTATTTCATTTAAAATTGATTCAGTGGCACAAAATGCAGTTTCATTTTATTCTATACTTCTATATACTGAATTGTATGAAGAATCAAGAATGTGTAATTGAATACACAAGACCATAAACCGAATACATAATAACTGATACATACGTTACCGCCAGTAACGTATGTATCATTTCTTACTTTCCAACCTGAGCGAAAACTATGACCCCTATAGAAGTATTTTTGTTGTATATATGTTTATGTACCCTAAATCATAAAATTAAATCACACTTAACTCACCTCAAGCTCCTCTATGCATACACAATATGCTGACTGCATATAATTTGTGATGGATTTCGTCTAGTTGATAGAAAACAAGAACTGCACCAGGAAGATTCCAATTCTCACTTCTGCTATTCATAAAATGGTGGCATCAACACTTTCTGTCATACAAAGCTATCTTCCAGCACAAGTAGCCCATAGTTTCGTATTGATTAGTAACGTATGTATCGGTAACGTATGTATGTTTGCTTGAGAAAATGTGCCAGGGATTTGATATAGGTCAGCACATCTCAAGGAAATGACATAAAATGTACTTGTGGGTAACAAACACAAAAGTCAGAGTGATCAATATTTCAATGTTTTTTTTCAATCATGGTTACATAAGGCGGGTAACGTATGTATTGCTTAAAATTTACTCTTAATATGGGGCATGTTTCACATCTTGCAGTGTCTAAACCTCGCACTTATCAGTGTTAATTACCGTTTAATGTCTAACCTGAATAATGAGAGATGCTTTGTAACAATACATGCAAGTTAAACTGTGAATATTTTTTTAGATATTTAACCATAACATGTTACGTAACGTAGGTATCGTGGTTCATTCGGACACACATTCAAATTCACGTGTTTTCTTAATATGAGACAATCAAACATTAAAGGTCGCATGACTTTAATATTTATTACTTATACATCCAAGAAAACCATTCATTAACAATAATCGTGTTACGATTATAATTGTACAACAATTACTTCAACACAAATTTCTCAAGCGGACAGGTAACGTAGGTAACGTTTTCTATGTTTGATGTGTTAGGGTGAACTAACTTGTAAAGAATTTTGCCAATTGTTTATTGTAAAAGATTGCCCCACTTATGCACTTTCAAAATACATTATTATAGTTGCTAAAATTGATATAGGTTATGATATAGAGAGGGAGGACAGCAAATGTGCCTGATTAGTGAGAATGAGTGTTTAAATAAGCAATCTTAAATATTTTTGATTGTTCAAAACTAAGATAGTATGTTTACTTACGAATTATTCATTGAATGACCGAAACTTTTCATGATTCACGTTGTATAACTTCAAAACTTCACTTGTATTGTTTGGTAATAGTTTACTATATATGTCTATATATATCAATATTGTTATTCAGACAAAAATCCTTGAATTTCTTATATCTTCAATTCTTTTTCCTTATTATAAGGTTACTTTGCTTTTGATACTTATATATGGAAAACGTAGATACATATATGGAAAACTTAGATACATATATGGAAAACTTAGATACATATATGGAAAACTTTATAGATAGTTATATTTTATCGAGAAGTGTCGACTGTTTAAAGATAGCGTCACCATAAAGCTAATCGATGTTTAATAAAGACAAAAGAAAGGTTTGATCATGATAAAAAACCGGACAATTACGCGGGCCAATCAGTCAAATGTAATTGTGGAAAATTATCGATGGCAGTCAGATTGGTACTATTTGTAAGGTTTTATGTCTTGTCTCCATGTAAATTGGACGTCTGAATTTGGCTTTTGGCTTTTTTTTGCGTATTATTGTCATTTGGTGATGAGTGTGATTTTATATTCATAAATTAATTATGCCCCAATTACGTGCGTATCAAAGCAAAACATTGTATGATGAAAATATTGCAATGTACAACCTCCAGTCACTTGGCAACATGTCAACATAACCAGATAAGGCAATGCAACCATAGCGTGCATATCAAACAAAACTAGATCTAGGTGACCTCAACTTAATATATGAGTTGTAAGTTCAAATTATGTACATGTATATGAATTAAATAGGACATCGTATCGCTATATCTCCTGCACTTGTACTTAGGAAGAAATCATTTTATCTGTACTTGGCAAAATTGAAAACACAGGTTAATTTATGATATTGTTTCTGTTTGCTGATGGAAATATTTTAAACACTATTTGTAATGAAAGGTGTTAACTCGCAACCGGAAAACTGTGAATGCATGCAGAAAGACAAAATCATGAATTAATCTATGCATGTTTGCATGAACAGAGTAAACTTTTTCAAGCTCATTTGGAAAATCAAATTGAAAGTTTAATTATAATGACCTTTTGACAATGCCGTGTCTTACATATTAAGCATGTCAAAGCGCTATGTGGAGGCTTCATGCCAGCTGCGTTCACTGTGGCAAGAGCCTTCAACTGTTCATGAAAACAATTTTAAATCTCAGGATGAGAGTGCATCAAACGAGAGCAGTTGCAAACTGCCCGCTACCCCCTGACATAACTCTGTGAAGAAACAGCAATTCATTTACGTCATCTTCGCAATCGATTTGTAACTGCAACTTCCGAAAGTAGGGAAATGTTTGTTGGAAGAATAACCCACAAACTGTCAGAAATCGCTTGTGTGCCGCTGGACTTCGCATACAGAGACCCTATAGAGGACCTATCCTTACACCTCTTCATGGCAGTAGCCGTCTCTTGCCTGGGCCACAAGGCACTCAAGGCTAACTCAACGACATTGGAATTCAATTGTTTTTAGTGACGAATCCTGATTCACCTTGAGATTTTCCGACGGCCGGACAGAAGCTAACATTTCCGCGACTCAGCAGTCATTCTGAATGCGCATTTACAGTAAGATGTCATAACAACACATTACACTGAGTAACGTCATTCTTACATTGTCGTATTACACTAGTTTCTATATATAAAGGGATTATAGTTTTTAAAGATTTTGTCTTACAGTTATTGATTTTTTAGTTTGAGTTTCTGGTGTGTTTAATTTTAGTTTGATGGAAAGAAAATCAAGAACCTATCGTAAAAAAATCAAGAAACTGTTGTAAAAGATGTATGTCCCCTATGGGCAACCATAAAAAGCTGCATTTATGAAACGCCATCACTTACAAAAATGAAAATTTAAATATTATTGAGTGCTTACACCAAATTATAAATAGAGATTATTAACCGAGTGTGTGTTCCGTTCATTTATATCATAGAATAGGAATAAAACTTTCGCCAGCATAATACATATATTTTTATTCTTGTTATATGATATTAATGATACTGAAACACACTAGGTTTATAATTTTTTATAATGCCATTTTGAAATAAAAGGGTTCAAACGAAAATATTATTCCTTTTAAAATATGTTTGACCTTCATTTCGCGAAGTAATTTCTTTCACAATACATCAAGGTGTAAGGTCATATTGTCAGCAATATACAGCTGTGAACAGTCTAGAAATATTCCTTCATGAAAGGATTTTTTCATAGTGATAGAAACGTCACCTACAATTTAACAACAGTTTACCTCTGGTTTCCAGTGCACGAGCAAACATTGTTTGTTTTCTATGTTACCAAAACTTTGTATGAACCACTTGGCATCTTCCCTAGAAAATTAAACATTCGGAATTTTCGAATATTGCCTCTCGACTTCGCCTCGTGTCACTATTCCAAAATTCCTAATGAAAGTTTGTTTTTCTGAAACAACCTCTAAATAACTACTTCATTCCTATTCATAACCAATATAATCACCCCAACCAAGATAGCTGAAAAGAATATACAACAAACATTTAAAGCATTTAATTGAATTGAAAGTCTCTAAATGTACATGTTATGACAATTTTATCAGATTGCGTTCAATCCTGCAAGAGAGCGGCGCTCCTGCTAGTACTGGTAGTCATCTCCCCATCATTGCTTCTCAAATAGCCGGTCACACCTGAAATATGAATAAAATAGAATAAAGTGTCTTGTTTAATAGTTCCAAAAAGCATATCATAAATTGAAGTGTACTTAGAATCAATTACTTTGCGACCAATATTCGAATAATTTATATTTTTCTTGACCTTTTTCTTAGTTTTTTAAATCTAGATATTTTATCCTATATCGTTTCAGGAATGTCATGAATATTACTTTCAAGATAATGAAGATTTTACACTAAGTTTATAATTAAATTATTGAAAATGAACCTTAGTACTTTTTTTATTGAGACAGCAATATGGCATCATAGTTCTCAATGTCTTGTTAAGTGACATAGCATGTTATTAATTAATCAGATTTGGAATTGACATATATCATTATTCTCTATATGCCGATTTACAGAAAGAAAATGCTTTATTTACATGTCTCCTAGTTATGCGACATATGAAATACACTGATAGTTTTCGTTTTGTTTGGTTAACAATAGTGAACAAACGTTAGAATATATTTGCTGTCCAGTCGCTATACATTGTCCGGTTTTCCATCTATTCTTTGTAACTATCTGACAAGGATACCAAAACAATACTCACATTCATTTTTTTTCTGTGTTGGTAAACATTGTCCACACCGTCAACCTGCTTCGTCATTCAGTTTTACAAAAGCATTATAAAGATACCTGGATTGAAATCATCCTTACCACTAACTCTATTTCCATGAGCTCTTTGACATTTCTGGCCTGAATCGAAAAGCGTTTCCCAACTAATCAGTCCCAAATTAATTGCGTCGAATGCGGTCGTCATGTGACCACGTGTTGAGAGACAATCTTGCACAAGAATCGCGTGCTTGCGTCACGTGAGAGCAAAGTGGTACGTTTCGGCTAACTGTTAGCTTTGGAGCAAACAATAACCAACCTTGGCCAGTTATTTTTTTCTGATATGTAGTTGATACGGTCAAAGCGACAAGGCCTATGTTCAATCAAACACATAATTTGTTTGATCGCCAATACTGTTAGCTGCATATTGTTATATTTTTTTAAAACAACTTGAAATAAAATTTCACCATACGAATGCGTGATAAGTTTAACCTGACAGATTTTGTTTACGAATTTTTATTTGATTAAAAAACAACAAAACCTGAAAACTCCCGATGACGTTATCAATGGTTAGCCGACATAATGACATGCATGGAGTGTTGAGAAAATAGTTTGTGTTTTGACCTAATTTGCATCTTTATCAGACTTTTAGCAAATCGAATACAAGGTTATCAGATAGCTTTTTATTGCATCGATAACACCCTCCATTATATGAGATAAGAATAAAGGATTGTTAAAATCATTATAAGCTTGAAATCTGTCGGTCAACAGCCCCAGACTATCAACGATGCATTGGTTCACTTCATCTCTTGCTGATACAAAGGATTAGATATTGGAATAAATTTGATGTTATGTACTATCAAAGAAATTTGCGGAAAGATCGGCTGCTAAGATATATGATACTTGCCTTCCTAAAGGATGTATCAATAAGAACATGATAATCCAAACCCTGTATTAGGAAAGCGTTCTAATCGATCACTGATTTGTGATCACACTTGAAATTTTTTTTTACCTCCATCTACAAAAATCTACAAAATGCATTATAGGCAGACATGGAAATGATTTTTTCACCTTCTACTGATACTAAAATGGATCAGCCTATATACCAGCTTGGATCAGTAAGGATTTTGTTTTAGTCAGGGATTTTCGTTTTGGAATTAATTACATGCTAGGGGATATATTATGATTGTAAAAGGATTTACCTTTAATGTCACTTATAAAAATTTACAAAACATAGCTTCATAAACTGTATTCAAAATCCACATTATATAAATAAATGTAAAATATAAATAAGATGAGGTTTCATTTTTGGAAACTTATTTTGTATCCAATATATTTCACCTTTCAACAAGTCATCAACGTTAGGACATATAAGAGCAAAATGTAGCGGGGTAAAACCTACATTTCCCTCTTTGATATTGAAAACACTTTGTTCAATGGATGTGACTGTTTTGTTTAATATTTGAGTAAGATTCAATTAATGACAGATATTTTAGATATTTACAGATGCAGTATTAATTGTTTTACACAAAAGTTGGAATATCATAAAAATGAAATTGTACGTTACTATAGTTCAACAAGATATATATTTTTATCTACAGAAACTGAAGAAATGTTTTTTCAATATTGGTCAACCTTGCATTTATTATTTAGAAATTACCCTATTTAGTAAGTGAACTAGCCAATTGTGGATTGCGTATTTGTATAGATGTGATTTTTTATAAGCATTTCAACTCATGTATTTGCCTTTATAAAGAATATGGAAAATAAAAGAAATAAAAAAATAGAAATAATGAAACTAATTGTTTACCATATGTTCTGTGAAATGAGGGTTTACTGTTATCATGGTATTTATTTTTTTCATCATTTCTAAAATTAATGATGAGAAAATAATTGTTGAGGATAAAAAAAATAAAAATTCACCACTAAAAAAATCAGAACATGTTGCTAAATTCTTTTGGTTCAGGAATTGAAAAAAGAGCAACATAAAACATTGAAGTTGAAATGAGAATTGTCTGAATCAAGATATATGTACATAAAGTGAGGTTTGCAGCCAGTCTCATTGTTAACGATACGGGGAACACAAAAAGTCAGATCGTGTGGTAGATATCACTTACTGGCTGTCATGACCTGGATATATGCCAACAACACGCAGTGTGTACATGACCACCCTCGTAAACAAGTCAAGGTTGAACTGTAGTATACTAGTATGCTGCACATATTACAGATGAACATATCACTGCTCACTGAGCGAGTTGGAGTAGACAGGTCGGCGTGTCTGTTTCTTACACAATGGCGGTATCCAGATTATACTCCGTGTTCGCCATGTTTTCCCTACTGTGTGGTGTCAGGGGTAGTGAGGACATCGAACTGATTAATGACAGAGTGGATATTCTTGAACATGGAATGGAAATTCTCTCTGAAAGAATCGATGGTTTTGAAACCAAGATGTCGACTGATAAAGCTGACCTCTTACACAAACAAGCAAAGAACATTGTGAAGATCAAGTCTGATTTGAAGACGAACATTTGGCAACACATGACCGAGGCCCTGTCTGATATACTGAGAGGTGAGTCTGTAGAGGAATTGATCAAGTCTGAAGTAGTCTCCGAGATGAGGCATCTGAAACGAGCCAATCATCAGATGAGGAGAGAGCTGCATCAGATGAGGACATCACTGGGACAGGTCGAGGAGGACTGCAGGGTGTCTAGGGATGGTCATCAGAGAGGGGTTAGTCCTGATCTGTCATCTCGTTCTAAATATCTTGTGAGATCTGAACTGTTGACAGCTGAGTTAGCTGATCGTGACCGGCAAATCAGGGAACTCCAGGAGAAGCTTAGAGAAAAGAATGACTCGTGTGAACAGTCGCAACAGAACTATAAAGGAATTAATTCAGTCCCTGTTTTTTCCAAATGTCTGAATTTAGAAGTTCTAACAAATAAACTTGCAAAATATGACAATCAAATAAATGAGCTAAACCAAACTCTGAGGGAACAAATTGTAACAAGCAAACCGAGGAATATAAGCAACACTGATTCTGCTTCAGGAACCACACTGAAATCATCTTCAGTCGCCTCAACTCCTGCTGCCCTTTCATCAACTCTAGCAACCACATCAACAACAGCTTCACCACGGACAGAGAGAAGTCGGATCCTTGTAGTACCATTGTTCAGTAGTATTCATCTTCAAATGCGTCAATACAATATGTTCACAAGATCTTTTGACATTTATCCTTATCTTTCTCTAGTTTATTATGATTCTGTCACCTATGTTTCAAAAATAAATTCTCTTTTGATTGGTGTATATAACCCCAACAGGATCATTATCTCAGATTTGAACACTTCAAAAACTGAAACAATTAAAAGCAATGTAAGAAAGAACAAGAGGAATGGCAGCTGATGAGGAGAGGGGGGTTGTATTCCTCACAACTCATTATCCAACAAATACTGTCAGTAGAATGACCCTACATGGGCAAAACTTTACAATCTTAGTAAACGTATCAGGTCACTATCCTTATACCATAGCTATTAATCCAACACTTAAGACAATATATGTTTGTAATTACATGAAACTGTTCAAAGTGTTCTATGATGGAACTGGCTTGAGGACACTTGACACTGGTTCTGGCATCTTCGCAGTAACTCTGGACATAACCAAAGGTCTCCTGTATTACAGCAAGGCGAAGAAGATCATCAAGATGTCTCTGTCATCAGAAATTACTATTGAAATGACACGATTTAACTTTCATATATGGAACCTGATTTTCTACCAAGATAAAGTGTACTACACAAGCTATTATACATCCCCCGGTGTACTAGGAGTAGTCCATGTCGGTCATAATGTTGTGTCTAGAACACTGCAGACTGTGAAGGTGTCAAGTGTGAATAGATATTCTATCTGTTTGATTCCCTAACTACACTCAAAATGGTTGGAATTGAAAGATTGTTTCCTTTAAACATATTATTAATATATATGTTATGGTCGTTATGAGTGTTTAAGCAATCTTAAATATTTTTGTTTGTTCAAAACTAAGATAGTATGCTTACTTACGAATTATTCATTGAATGAACGAAACTTATCATTATTCACGTTGTATAACTTCCAAACTTCACTTGTATTATGTGATAATAGTTTTCTATCTATCTAATCAATATTGTTATGCAGACAATAAATCCTTGAATTTCTTATACACTCATGGCAAAAATTGTTGTCACCCCCAGACTGAGAACGCTACGTCAAGTTTAACTGAGTGTTGACAAATAATCAAACATGCAATAACTGTCAGAATGATTTGTGTGATTGGGAAAAACATTCGTAAAACATACCAGCTTGTATTTTGGTCTTGTGCTGGCCAATTTAAGAAATTCTACTAGGATATGTATGGTCCCTGTGAAAAAGGGCAATTTTTTACAGTATCCATATAGTATCAATTGGATGGGTATCAATAAAACAAATTACATTTTCAAGTTCAATTGTCGGTTTTATTTCATTCTGCAGTCATGTAAGAGTATATTTACAAGCCTAATATCGGGTAGCACCGCCTCTGGAATTTTCAAGGGCGATAATTCGGGCAGGCATACTGTCTATCAGTGTGTTGATGTTTGCAACAGCCAAATTGTTCCATTCATTCACAAGAGCAGCCCGCAATTGCTGTAAATTTGCAGGAGCAGGGTCCAGTCTTCTAAGTGCACGGTCAAGCTGATCCCAAGCATGTTCTATCGGATTCATATCCGGACTTTTTGAAGGCCAGGGCAATCTTGTTACTCCTTGTGCCTGAATGAAAGCGTTCACTGTACGTGCACGATGGGCTGGTGCATTATCGTCCTGCAACAGGAAGTTGTTGCCATACACTCTTCTTGCATGTGGGAGGCAAACGGTTTCAAGAAGACGTCTGTACGACCTCTGGTTGACGTTTCCTTTAAGGACGACAAGATCCGTTTTACCGTTATGGTGTATTCCTGCCCATACGTGTACAGAACCGCCACCGTGGGCAACCTGATGCTGCAGACAGTCGTCATTGAGCCTTTCCCCACGTAAACGTCGCACTCTCATTCTCCTGTCCACCTTATGCAGTAGGAAACGAGACTCGTCAGTAAATATGACGTGACGCCAATGTCCAAGTTGGATTCTGCGGTGCTGCTGCGCCCAAGCAAGCCGTGCCCTGCGGTTGGCCAGTGTCCAGAATGGTTTGATGGCAGGTCTTCTTGCCTTATATCCATGCTGGAGCAACCTGTTCACTACAGTTCTCCGGCAAATGGGCGTATTAATATGAGCCCCCCATCTCTGTGCAAGAGTCAAAGACGAAAGACGTCTATGACGTCGGGTCAAACGAAGAAGAATTCTATCCTGATGAACCGTAGTTTTCTTGGGACGGCCTGAAGACTTATTCGGAACAACATTTCCCTGTATGGCGTGCAGTCTTTTAATCCTTTGAACAGTTCTAACACTGACGTTACATGCTGCAGCAATGACACGATTCGAAGCGCCACCACGACTCATGCCAATGATTTCATGTCTGATTCCTGGTGGAGTGGGACCAGGCATGGTCTATGCTTTTCAGAAACTATAGTCGTGAAGCTGTATCTTATGAAAGAGGTCTATAGTAATCGATGGAAATGACAAACCTAAGGAGACAAATTTCCATCATTTCAATGAAATGCACGTGGTCTACATGAAACCGCTGACACTGTTCATTGTAAAGTGTGAGTTAATGTAACTTCATGCCTGTAATGACATTTCCATGGAAAACCAACATTGCCATGCATGCAATGTGATATAAACTCCAATTTAATTAAATATTAGGGGGTGACAACAATTTTTGCCATGAGTGTATATTCAATTCTTTTTTTCTTATAACAAAGTTACTTTGCTTTTGATACATATATGGAAAACTTAGATACATACTGTATGGAAAACTTTATAGATTCTTATATTTTATTGAGAAATGTCGATTGTTTAAAGATAGCGTCACCATAAAGCTAATCGACGTTTAATGAAGACATTTTTGGAAGGAGTTGAGAAATATTTCATACAAAGACAATGGAAGATTCAATATACAACCTGATGTCTGGTTGAACCATTTTAAGAATGTTTTTAAAAGCACAGAGTTATTGCCTAATTACACGGAGAACGATGTTCATGATGATGAAATACTTGATGATTTTGGTGCATTTATTTTGGAATCGCCTATAGCCAATGCTGAAATCCATGATGCAGTTATCCATCTAAAGAATGGAAAATCCCCAGGGAATGATCATATAATTATTGAAATGTTAAAATCAGCGGAAACTGTCATTTTTAAGAATATTATTTAACAAATTGTTTGATGATGCTGTTTTCACGGACCAGTGGTCAAAAGCAATTATTATCCCTCTACATAAGAAGGGAAACAAAGATAACCCTGACAATTATAAAGGAATTTCTATACTATGCGCTCTGAGCAAAGTTTATTCTAGACTTACTAAATGGGCTGCTATTCGAGACAAACTTTCGGAAACTCAGGCTGGATTTAGAAGCGGGTACTCCGCAGCAGATCATATTTTTACATTACATGCTATCATTCAAAAAACTTTAATGAAGAAAAGAAATAAACTATATATATGTTGCCTTTGTCGACTTCCGCAAAGCTTTTGACTCGATTGATCGTAATAAACTATGGAAGTGCTTATATGCGGCCGGTATGAATGGTAAGATGCTGAAAGCACTTAAAGGTATTTATAACTCTGTTAAAGCTTGTGTAAAAAGTAATAACACTTTTAACTGATTATTTTGATTGTCCTCTTGGATTAAGACAGGGTTGTATATTGAGTCCCCTATTATTTTCGTTCTTCATAAACGAATTATCATTGGAAATATCAGAACACGAAAAGTTTGGAGTCCAGTTATTTCCAGATATGCTTGAAATCTTATTGTTATTATTTGCTGATGATGTGATTTTAGTTTCTGATGTTGTTTCGGGTCTTCATAGACAGCTATCAATTTTAGAAACGTATGGGATTAACAGTGAATCTAGACAAAACTAATATTGTTGTTTTTAGAAGAGGAGGGTCTTTATCGAAAAATGAAAAATGGTTTTATAAAGGAGAACGTGTTATAACAGTTGATTCATATATATATCTTGGCATACCCTTTTCATCTTCTTGTAAATTTAATAAATGTATCTTAGATTTATCTTCTCGGGGGAAAAGAGCACTGTTAGAAGTGCTACATCATTTTTATAGATTAAACACAGTTGATTTTTCTGGGTTTTTTTCAAAATCTTCTATGCACAAATTCAACCAATTCTTTTATATGGCGCTGAAGTGTGGGGAAATTCTAACTTTCACAAAATTGAACATGTACATGTAAAAGCTTGTAAGAAATGTTTAAATGTTGGTCTTCAAACACCAAACGTAATTGCCTATGGTGAATGTGGACGCTATTCACTGTATATAAATGCACAATGTCGTTTTATTAAATACTGGCTTAAACTTGTAAATATGTACCAGCAAAGAATACCTAGGAAAGCTTATGACATGTTAATGTATTATGATAATTGTGGTTACAATAACTATGCTTCATATGTACGGAACTTGTTATTTTCATATGGATTTGGTTATGTTTGTTTATTTCAAGGTGTCGGTAATGATTCATTGTTTCTTCAGATGTTTAAAAGAGTTGCTGTTGATATGTATGTACAATCATGGAATAGTTCACTTCAAGATAGCTCAAGGTATAGATTATACAGACAATATAAAAGCCTTCTTGTACCAGAGAAATATTTAAGACTACTAAGTAATAAAAACATAGAGATGTTTTAGTTAGGATTAGAGCCGGTATTTTACGAGTAAAGGTAAATGAAGGGAGATGGATGGGAATTGATTATGAAGAGCGTATGCCCCATGTGTAACAAAGGAATAGAAGATGAGTTTCATTTTGAATTGATTTGATAATGTTATGATAATTTAAGAGCAATGTATATACCACATATGTATTATAATAATCCATCCATTTATAAATTCAACCAATTGATCTCGTCAGCATCTCCAGAATTACTAAACAATCTTTGTAAATAATTATGTCTAAGTTTTGAATTAAGACATAAACATATTAATAAGTAGTTATCATTCAATTAAGCTTGTTATATACTTACAATTTCATTTTATGTGATGTGTATCTACAATTGTATATATGTACTTTGGTATATGGGCCGATGGCCTTCATGCAAATAAACGACTTGAACTTGAACATTAGGGAGGGTTTGATTATGATCAAAATCCGGGCCAATCAGTCAAATGTAATTGTGGAAAATAATCGATGGCAGTCAGAATGGTACTATTTGTAAGCTTGTGTGACTAGTCTCCATGTAAATTGGACGTGTGAATTTGGCGTTTGGCTTATTTTTGCGTATTGTTGTCATTTGGTGATGAATGTGATTTTATATTCATAAATTAATTATGCCCCAATTATGTGCGTATCAAAGCAAAACATTGTATGATGAAAATATTGCAATGTACAACCTACAGTCACTTGGCAACATGTCAACATAACCAGAAAAGGCAGTGCAACCATAGCGTGCATATCAAACAAAACTAGATCCAGGTGACCTCAACTTATGAGCTTTAAGTATAAATTATTTACATGTATATGAATGATATTCGACATCGTATTGCGATATCTCCTGCACTTGTACTTAGGAAGAAATCATTCGAGTTTTTTGTGTTTCATTTCAGGTATTTTATGTTTTCAGTACAGTTTCTTTAACCTTGATGGAAAGAAAATCCATAACCTATCGTAAAAAAATCAAGAAACTGTTGTAAAAGATGTATGTCCCCTATGGGCAACCATAAAAAGCTGCATTTATGAAACGACATCACTTACAAAAATGAAAATATAAATAATATTGAGTGCTTACCCCAAATTATAAATAGAGTTTATTAACCGAGTGTGTGTTCCGTTCATTTATATCATATAATAGGAATAAAACTTGTTTTATGAGAGCCTTTCGCCAGCATAATACATATATTTTTATTTTTGTTATATATATAATTATTATATTAATGATACTGAAACACACTAGGTTAATAATTTCTTATAATGCCATTTTGAATAAAAGGGTTTAAACGAAAATATAATTCCTTTTAAACTATGTTTGACCTTCATTTCGCGGAGTAATTTCTTTCACAATACATCAAGGTGAATGTCATATTGTCAGCAATATACAGCTGTGAACAGCCTAGAAATATTCCTTCATGAAATGATTTTTTCATAGTGATAGAACATCTCCTGCAATTTATCAACAGTTTACCTCTGATTTTCAGTGCACGAGCAAACATTGTTTGTTTTCTATATTACAAAAAATTTGTATGAGCCACTTGACATCTTCCCTCAAAAATTAAACATTCAGAATTTTCGAATATTGCCTCTCGGCTTCGCCTTGGGTCACTATTTGAAAATTCCAAATGAAAGTTGGTTTTTCTGACTTTAATGAAACAACCTCCTGATAACTACTTCATTCCTACACATAACCAATATAATCACTCCAACCAAGATAGCTGAAAAGATTACACAACAAGCATTTTAAACATTTAATTGAATTGAAAGTCTTTAAATGTACATGTTTCGACAATTCTATCAGATTCGGTCGCGATCGTGTTCCATCCTGCAAAAGAGCGACGCTACTGCTAGTTCTGGTAGTAATCTCCCCATCATTGCTTCTCAAATAGCCGGTCACACCTGAAATATGAATAAATCCCGTTTAATAGTTCCAAAAAGCATATCATAAGTAAAGGTGTGCTTAGAATCAAAGACTTTAGGACCATTTAGTATTTTCTTGACCTTTTTCTTAATATTTTAAATCTAGATATTTTATCCTATATCGTTTCAATGAATGTCATCAATATAACTTTCAAGATAATAAAAAATTTACTCTAAGTTTATGATTTAATTATTGAAAATGAACCTTAATATTTTTCATTGAGACAGCAATATGGCATCATAGTTCTCAATGTCTTGTTAAATGACATAGCATGTTATTAATTAATCAGATTTTGAATTGACATATATCATTATTCTCTATATGCCGATTTACAGAAAGAAAATGATTTATTTTCATGACTCCTAGTTATGCGACATATGAAATATACTGATAGTTTTCGTTTTGTTTGGTTAACAATAGTGAACAAACGTTAGAATATATTTGCTGGCCAGTCGCTATACATTGTCCGGTTTTCCATCTATTCTTTGTAACTATCTGACCAGGAATTCAAAGCAATACTCACATTCATTTTTTTTCTGCTTCGATATCCAGTTTTAGAAAAGCATTATTAAAATACCTGGATTGAAATCATCCTTACCACTAACTCAACTTCCATGAGCTCTTTGACATCTTGCCTGAATCGAAAAGCGTTTCCCAACTAATCGTTCCCAAATTAATTGCGTCGAATGCGGTCGTCGTGTGACCACGTGTTGAGAGACAATCTTGCACGAGAATCGCGTGCTAGCGTCACGTGAGTGCAAAGTGGTACATTTCGGCTAACTGTTAGTTTTGGAGCAAACAATAACTCACCTAGGCCAGTTATTTTTCGAAAAATTGGATTAAGGTGTTGTAGATATGTTTTATCATGCACAATATCTTACAAACGTAAAAGATTAGTATGTCCACGTGATGTTAGCGGTTTGAACACCCTTACTACGGGTTCCACCCTCGATTTTGTTTTAAATAACTACCTTGTAAAAGTAATTAACCTTAACTTACTACGCTACTATAGATAATACAAACTATCACTAGAATATGATATGTTTTTTTCTGATATGTAGTTGACACGGTCAAAGCGATCAAGGCCTTTGTTCAAACACATATTTTGTTTGATCGCTGATACTGTTAGCTGCAAATCATTATATTTTTTTAAAATAATTTGAAATAAAATGTTACGATAAGAATGCGTGATAAGTTGAACCTGACGGATTTTGTTTACGAATTCTTATATGATTAAAAAAATAAAACCTGAAACTCCCGATGACGTTATCAATGGTTAGCCGACATAATGACATGCATGGAGTGTTGAGAAAATAGTTTGTGTTTTGACCTAATTTGCATCTTTATCAGATTTTTAGCAAATCGAATACAAGTTTATCAGATATCTTTTTAATGCATCGATAACACCCTCCATTATATGACAGATAAGAATAAACGATAGTTAAAAACTTTATAATCTAGAAATCTGTCTTGTCAACAGCTTGCAGTTATTGATGTAGTAGTTTGAGTTTCTGGAGTTTCACTTTGAGTTTTTGTGTTGTTCCATTTGAGTTTTTTTATGTTTCCTTTTGAGTTTTTCGTGTTCATCTGGGTTTTTCGTGTCTCCTTTCAGGAACTGTTATCAGAATAGTGTGTTAGTTTGATTTAAAGAAAATATAGAAACTTTCGTAAAAATCAAGAAACTGCTGTAAAAAATGTATGTCCCCTATGGGCCAGCGTACTGTATAAAGCTGTTTGTTATGAAAAGACATCAATTAAAACAATTAAAATTATAATATTATTGAGTGCTTACACCAAATTATAAATAAGCGTATACCATAGTTAAAAACATAATAAGCTAGAAATCTGTCGTGTCAACAGCCCCTGACTATCTTAGACGCATTGGTTCACTTCATCTCTTGCTGATACAAAGGATTAGATATATAAATTTGATGTCAAAGAAAGTTTGCGGAAAGATCGGCTGCTAAGATAATTGCTACTTGCCTTTCCAAAGGATGTATCAATAAGAACCTGATTTTCCAAATCCTGTGTTAGGAAAACGCATTAATCGATCACTGATTTGTTATCATACTTAATGACAAGTTTTGTTTAGCTCCATCTACAAAAATTCATTGTAGGCAGACTTGGAAAGTATTTTTTCACCTTCTAGAAATGAAATGATTTGCTCTCTAAACCAGTGCAACACACTTCTTCGGTAATCAACGAACAGCTTAGCTGTTTTTAAGTAAAACGAACTTCAGATGTGTACAGTAATGGTTATTTTGATAATGTAAATGGTGCCTGAATTGAAATCAGAATGAAACTTGCTGGCTTCTTGATCCTGAAAAGAAATATTTATGATGTATGTAAAAAAACGATCAGTTGAAATTTCACATAACTATTTCGAGTAGTGTTATAGATTGAAAACACACATTTACTATTATTTCCGACGGTGACAATCAAAAGACCGTTTATATCTTTAATCTACATTCGAATAGTTACACAAGGTCAATGTAATGATGGTACTTGAAAATGAAAATATTTTCAAATGTGAGGATTTGATAGGAAAGTACATAGTGAATGGTTGTTTGTTCAGTTTTATAATATGAATGACGCCACAATGGCTAACCTATGAATACTTCTTATCGATCTACGTGCACACATATATATAGAAAAACTCACTCAACATACATTGTACACTCTAGAAGGAGATGTATTCATGATAATTATTCACCGTTTCGATTCGTGATAAAATGTTATAACTACATTCCGAATAAAGCTATAGTCACAATCACAATAACGAATCCGACACTTGAAACAAAATAGCGGTTTAGTCTTTTGTATTCTTTTAGTTTCAAAGTCGAAATAAATCTGGCTGATATTGATTTCTTACTTGATCTCAAGTGACTTTGTCAACTCTAAAGCAAATGTTGGAACCAGAATCAGGATAAATGCAGAATCTAAGCAAAGAGGATTTGCCAGTTCTCTTGTTAGGGATTAATTACAAGTTTGGGGATATATCAAGATTGAATAAGGATTTACCATTATTTATTCATTTTTGGAAACTTATTTTGTATCCAATATATTTCTCCTTTCAACAAGTCATCAACATTAAGACATATAAGAGCAAGCCTAGCGGGGATAAAAACTACATTTCCCTATTTGATGTTGACTACACTTTGTTCAATGGATGTGACTGGGTTTTTTCCAAAATATTTGAGTAAGCATCATTAATGAAATTAATTGTTTACCAAATGTTATATTAAATGAAGTTTTACTGTTATCATGGTATTTATTTTTTCATCATTTCTAAAATAACTGATGGTTGATAAATAACTAAAATTTAGAAATAAGAAAATGATAGTTGAGGATAAAAGAAAACAAATTCAACACAAAAAAATCAATACATGTTCCTATATTCTTTTTGTTCAGGAATTTATAACAAGAAGTCTGCCGCCAGTCTAATTGCAAACGATACGGGAAACACAACAAGTTAGATAGTGCGGTAGATATTACTGGCTGTCATGACCTGGATATTTGCCAACAACACGCAGAGTGTACATGGCCACCCTCGTAAACAAGTCAAGGTCGGACTGTAATATACTAGTATGCTGCACATATTGCAGATAAACATATCACCGTTCACTGAGCGAGTTTGAGTAGACAGGTCGGCGGGTCTGTTTCTTACACAATGGCGGTATCCAGATTATACTCCGTGTTCGCCATGTTTTTCCCTACTGTGTGGTGTCAGGGGTAGTGAGGACATCGAACTGATCAATGACAGAGTGGATATTCTTGAAAATGGAATGGAAATTCTCTCTGAACGACTTGATGTTTTTGAAACCAAGATGTCGAATGATAAAGCTGACCTCTTACACAAACAAGCAAAGAACATTGTGAAGATCAAGTCTGATCTGAAGACCAACATCCGGCAACACATCACTGAGGCCCTGTCTGATATACTGAGAGCTGAGTCTGTAGAGGAATTGATCAAGTCTGAAGTAGTCTCCGAGATGAGGCATCTGAAACGAGCCAATCATCAGATGAGGAGAGAGCTGCATCAGATGAGGACATCCCTGGGACAGGTCGAGGAGGAATGCAGTGTGTTTAGGGATGGTTATCAGAGAGGTGAGAGTTCTGATCTGTCATCTTGTTCTAAATGTCTCGTGAGATCTGAACTGTTGACAGCTGAGTTAGCAGAACGTGACCGACAAATCAGGGAACTCCAGGAGAAGCTTAGAGAAAAGAATGACTCGTGTGAACAGTTGCAACAGAACTATAAAGGAATTAATTCATTCCCTGTTTTTTCCAAATGTCTGAATTCAGAAGTTCTAACAAATAAACTTGCAAAATATGACAATCAAATAAATGAGCTAAACCAAACGCTGAGGGAACAAATTGTATCAAGCAAACCGAGGAATATAAGCAACACTGATTCAGCTTCAGGAACCACATTGCAATCATCTTCAGTGTCCCAAACTCCTGCTACCCTTTCTAATCTAGCAACCACATCAACAACAGCTTCACCACGGTCTGAGAGAAGACGGATCCTTTTAGTACCACGGTTAAGTAGTATTCATCTTCAAATGCGCCAATACAATATGTTCACAAGATCTTTTGACATTTATCCTTATCTTTCTCTAGTTCGTTATGAATCTGTCACCTATGTTTCTAAAATAAATTCTCTTTTGATTAGTGTATATAACCCCAACAGGATCATTATCTCAGATTTGAACACTTCAAAAACTGAAACAATTAAAAGCAATGTAAGAACAAAAGGAATGGCGGCTGATGAGGAGAGGGGGATTGTTTTCCTCACAACCCATGATCCGACATATACAATCAGTAGGATGACCCTACATGGACAAAACTTTACAATCTTAGTAAACGTATCAGCTAACTTTCCTTATACAATAGCTATCAATCCAACACTTAAGACAATATATGCTTGTAATAATATTAAACTGTTCAAAGTGTTCTATGATGGAACTGGCTTGAGGACACTTGACACGGGTTCTGGCATCTTCGCAGTAACTCTGGACATAACCAAAGGTCTCCTGTATTACAGCAAGGAGAAGAAGATCATCAAGATGTCTCTGTCATCAGAGATTACTTGTGAAATGACAAGTTTGAACTTTTATATATGGAACCTGATTTTCTACCAAGATAAAGTGTACTACACGAGCTTTAATAAATCCCCCGGTGTATTAGGAGTAGTCAATGTCGGTCATAATGTTGTGTCTAGAACACTGCAGACTCTGAAGGTGTCCAGTGTGAGAGATTATCATATCTGTTTCATTCCCTAACGACACTTAAAATGGTTGAATACAGAAATGAAAGATTGTTTCCTTTAAACATATTATTGTTATTTGTGTTATGGTCGTTTTGAGTATTTAGGCAATCCTAAATATTTTCGTTTGTTCAAAACTAAGATAGGTTGCTTACTTACGATTATTCATTGAATGAACGAAACTTCAAAACTTGTATTGTGTGGTTATAGTTTTCTATGTATGTCTAATCAATATTGTTATTCAGACAATAAATCCTAACAAAGTTACTTTGCTTTTGATACATATATGGAAAACTTAGATACATATATGGACAACTTTATAGATAGTTTTATTTTATCGAGAAGTGTCAACTATTTAAAGATAGCGTCACCATAAAGCTTATCGACGTTTAATAAAGACAATAGGAAGCTTTGATCATGATCGAAACCCGGACAATTGCGCAGGACAATCAGTCAAATGTAATTGTGGAAAATTATCGATTGCAATCAGAATGCATTCACTCCCGACAGGGGCAGCTCAGTCGTACCCGAATTAGCTAACTCTGGTATGACTGAGCTGCCTCTGTGGGGAGAGAATGGTCAGAAAGGTACTATTTGTAAGGTTGTATGACTAGTCTCCATGTAAATTGGACGTGTGAATTTGGCGTTTTGCTTATTTCCGCGTATTATTGTCATTTGGGGATGAATGTGATTTTATATTCATGAAATACTTATGCCCCAGTTACGTGCCATAACGTTGTATGATGAAAATAGTGCAATGTACAACCTACAGCTGCTTTTTAAAGTTTATGCACTTATCTGCGTTTTTAGTGCAAATATCATGTAATTTGGAATGTCTTTGGGGCATCCTAGCATGATAATGTTGAAATTTGAATACATAAGCTCACATTCAGTTTGCGTTAACATATTCGTATGTCATACCTTAAAGATAATCGTAACTAATTTGGCAGGGCATTGAAATGACCAGGGGTCAAAATTTCGAAAACAACATTTTGTATTTTCCGTCACAAAATCCTTCCATAGTGATCAATACCTTTAGACCTAAGTCATATTTGTTTCTTTACATTAATGCAATGTAATTGTATTGAATTTTTTCTTACAATGATTATATGGAATATTTAAATCGAAATTTAAGAATTTCACAAATATGACCCCATCTGTATATTTAATCATACCAAATATCTAAATTCAGTACCAGTGTCAAGATGATCCCGAAATATGGTGTGTAAATGGTTATTTTACTAATGAATACTTGGTCGT